>CM057095.1:11779830-11794830 GCA_029959045.1 Taenioides sp. WSHXM2023
ATTTGTACCAAAATGACGACGCGACGCTGCCAAATCCTACGTGTATTGCCGAAGTGCAGCGCGACAGAGCGGTGGGCGTGTGACCTACTCACAGTGGGAAGAGTAACCGCAACTTTTACTCAAGTGGAAGTAAAAATAAAGGTGCCTATAGGAAGTTCCAAACCAACAGCTTCTTCTTGTGCCGTGTGTTTCTTTATGTCTCAGGGTACTTTCCTTTAGCATAGACCTTTTTGTGTGTGTGTGTGTGTGTGTGTGTGTCAGCTGCTCACACACACACACACACACACACACACACACACATATAGGGGATTTCCCTGTGAGCTCTGTTTGTGCAGTACATTCTATACGTTGAGCAGAAGTGTGCGTCTGTGACAGGGACTTCCTTATCTCTGTGCTGTGGTTAGCGGTGAGGCGGCTTCTCATGGAGGTTCAAACGGCCGCGCTCTGCAAAGGTGAAGTGTCGCGTCTATGGAGGTGTGAGGCATTATAGTGACACAGGGACAGTGTGAGAAGAGTCGGAGCAGTGCGCGGACAGGGGCTCGTAGAAACAACACGCGTCTGATGGCAAGTTTATCCCGACAAACAATCTGAACTACAAAGAGAATGACAGATTGGGTGGCCGATATATCACACCGATATTTGGCCTTTTAAGCATATTGGATATCGGCTTTAAATCTGCTGCACAGGCCGATATTTGAATTTGGTTGATCTGCTGCCTAGAAATCCACACAGAGCTTTAGTTTAATATGAAGAGATAAAAAGGTTAAGGTTAAAGGTTTGTGGTAATAAATGGCTGTAAAGTAAATTTAAATTTAATAATTTGATCACAGAGGATCACAGAGGATCACAGAGGATCACAGTGTGTCTACTGAGTGTGTGAGAGTGAAGGTCAGATTATTACATAAAAATACACAAATGTGTATAGTGATACCAGTACATACTATGGCTGTCAAAAGTATAGAAAATGAGATACTAATCAATACTAAAACTTGTATCGATACTAAAAAATTCACATTCACAGGACTGAAGTGAACTTTTCCTGAATGTCTTTAGGATAATCTTGAGCTGGATCAGAACAAGTATAAGAGCACATAGACTAGCATATGCCCATGGACCTGGTTTAGACCTGGTTTAGACCTGGTTTAGACCTGGACCACTGAGGGATTACACAGATATAAGGCCACATGGGAATAGAAAATAAAGTTCTACCATTTAACGTTGAAAATCACATTTTGTTGTCTAAATAATATTTTTTTACATTATCATCGTGGTATTGGAATCGGTTCTTTAGTATAAAAATGATTTTCAAACATGGTGACAGCACGAGTGTGAACCCACCTGTGCTCTGGTTGTTGATGCGGATGTTCATGGGCAGTTGGCTCATGGCCAGCAGGTTGTGCTGTAGAGCTCTCTGCAGAAGTCTGTGGTGCTCCTCTGCTGGCACAGCCATCTTCTTCTCTGGAGGTTCTCCTGCCTCCAGCTTGTCCCTCAGCTGCTCCAAAGCCGCAACCTGAGCAGCCATGGCCGCCTGGGCAGCGTGCACCGCCGCCACCGAGTGCCCAGCCAGTGCCCCGGCAGGAAGACGAGCCATGCCCACGCCGGGCAGAGGCTGGCCCCCCTCCTCTGCACACACACACACACACACAGGAGAGGAGGTCAGTGGATGATAAAGAAAAGATGGGCCTGTACACAACCAGACAAAAGTTTGGACACACTTTTTCATGATTTTTCCCACTGTAGATTCTCACTGAAGCATCACAACTCTGACGGACACGTGTGAATGTAAAGAACACAAAATCAACTCAAACTAACTCAAACTTGTTTCAGATTTTAGATTAGATTTTAGAATCCACACTTTGCTTTGATTACTGCTTTTGTCATTTCTTGACTCCAAGGCACAGCTGTGAAGTGAAAACCATTTCAGGGACTTCATTATGAAGTTCACTGAGAGAAGGCCCAGGCTGTGCAGCTGTTGACAAACTGTTGTTGAGTATTTAGTGGAGTTATTTAAATGTGTTTCTTTGCTGCATAATCCCAAATATCTTACTTATATAGTTGATTGTCTTATAGTTGTCTTCTGTGTGTGCCTGTGTGTGTGTGTGTGTGTGTGTGTGGTGTGTGTATGTGTGTGTGGGATTACCTTTCTTGATCTTCTGGATGGGGGTGAGTGTGGCTCCGTTGGTGCCCATGGACATGCCCACAGACATGCCCACCCCGGGGGCAGGGATCTTGGAGGAGGAGAGCATGGTGGGCGTGCCGTTGGGGGAGTAGGTGAAGAGGCTGGTGCCGAAGCTCTGGCGCCGGCCCTCTCGACGGTTACTGTCGATGGCGGCCTGCAGCTCGTTGGGGTTACTCAGGCCGCGCTTGTCACATTCGTACGGGTACAAGTACTTCATGTATCTGCAGGAGGACAGAGTGTGTACTCACACTGACGAAGAAGGCTGGTTCTACTCCTGCTTTAAAGGTCCATACGACACTATTCTCTGATCTGTGTTCTAATGTCGTTAAATCCAGGCTCAAAACTCATCTATTCAGACTGGGTTTAACAGTCATTAAAGCAGTAACACTTTGCACACTTTGTTTTATTTCATTGTTTAGTAATTTTACATGTTTTGATATCGTGCTGATTTTAACGTAAAGCACCTTGGGTGTTGTAAAGGGTTTTATAAATAAAGATTGATTAAAAAGAAAGTTTGACAAAGCAATAGCGTCTCCATGGAGGTGGAGGTTTGACAAGGTTTGAGAAGTGAACCTGGGACCTGCAGCTCATTTTCCTGCCCAGTGGAGCTCAAAAGCCTCGCCCACTTCAAAGCCCGCTGTGGTTCCAGAGCCATTTTCACATTCATGGAAAATTGGAAAATTCAAATATAAATAGTTTAAGATTTGAGATTCGCTAAAATGTTTGAACAGCTTGGTGGATTATACATTTTCAGAAAGATCTTTTAAATAAAACGATAGGTCTTGTGGTCATTAGTTACCACAGAGCTGATTAGCCCCAACCAAACTTTCAAAATTTAACATGCTTTTTTTGTTTGTTTTTTGGAAAGTATAATAAACGGGAACTTAAGTTACATAAGGCGGTCACTGTAGAGCTTTATTATTTTGAAACGTCTCCATTGTGTGATGAATAAAGCTGTGGGCATGTGAGGTACTGACTGTGTGCGCAGCGTGAAGGCGGCGCTGGTGATGGACGTGGGCAGGTTCAGCCCTTTGGTGATCTCTCTCCACAGCTTCTTGTTGATGACCTCCACCAGGCCGCCCTTCTCCGTCACCAGGCGGTACAGCATGTACAGGTCCAACACCTGCTTGGCCATGATGGGGATGCGGTTCACCGGGGTCCCTGACAACACAACACACCCTTTTTTTATTTATTTATTTATTTATTTTAATCAGGACAGTCCATATTAATCAACATGTCAACAAACAGCATCAATGTAAATATGCCGGAATTAGCACAAGAGCTACTTTACATCCATTGTCTTACGTCAGAAACAGAGAACATTTAGAGAAACACACAGACGAGACAAAAATGCACGTAGACATGACGAGTTAACCACAACAGACCATTTTGTGAGTTTAAGAGGCCCCAAGAAGAAGATCATCTACCTGTGTGAGCATGTTTGATTATTTTTGTTATTATTGAGTGTTCTTGAAGGTTGAGAAGGACCCACAGTTCCTCCCGGTGTTTCAGAGTGTTCTTGAAGGTTGAAAAGGACCCACAGTTCCTCCCAATGTTTCAGAGTGTTCTTGAAGGTTGAGAAGGACCCACAGTTCCTCCCAGTGTTTCAGAGTGTTCTTGAAGGTTGAAAAGGACCCACAGTTCCTCCCAATGTTTCAGAGTGTTCTTGAAGGTTGAGAAGGACCCACAGTTCCTCCCAGTGTTTCAGAGTGTTCTTGAAGGTTGAGAAGGACCCACAGTTCCTCCCAGTGTTTCAGAGTGTTCTTGAAGGTTGAGAAGGACCCACAGTTCCTGACATGGGCAGGTCATGTGTTCCATGACTGTGATCCTCTGACAGACGTCACCATTTGGCCAAATCTGGTCCTGCGTCTCTGTATGTTACCGTCTCCTCTGGTCAATGCTCTCGTGTTCACTCGGTCAGTAGTTTTTTTTACTTATAAAATCCATTAATGGTGGAGGAGCGAGTCCATTTAAAACTTTAAAAATAAGGCAAGCATCCATAAATACCTGATACTTTCAAGATCCAAAATATTATACTTACTTAAGATATTACAAAAGTGATACTTAAAGGCTTTTTGTCAAGTTTGAACTTTAGGGGCTTCAGGACGGCCTCTGATGTATGAGATCATGTGGTACAGCAGTAAGAAATGTGGCTGAATATCATGGCATATACGCCTTTGCTGATTCTGTCGTCAGATAGGGTCTTATATGTTTGAAGTTTGACAGATCGAAGAATGCTTTCATGACACTTCTGTCCTGAAATAGTACTGTTATCAAAGTTCTACAATTTGTGAGTTTGATTTATAGATCATTTTCTCCACATTTTCCCAGTTTCTTCTGTCTCTCCATATTCTGCGAATGAGACAAACTCGGATGTGTCCTCTATCTGCAGGTTCAGTAGTGCAGTACTTTTTAAAAACTGTAACCACATAGGCTACATACAGATCCTTTAAAAGTGGGTGATCTTTTGTGTGTAGAGTGTAGTTTAAATCAGATTAGTAATGAAGAATTAAATGTCTGGAGCTGCAGAAATAACAGTGGAACATGAACAGGCTCTGGGTTCACTGGGTTCAGTTTGGAGCTAATGTAGAAATATGGAGAGGAAATCAGTTTAGTATTAGATTAGCTTCATTAGTGTCATTAATGAGATATTGAGTCCATGTTAGCATGTACGTATGTGCTCTGCCATTCATTCTGCCACATCCTGCAGAACATCTGAGCTCCATGACAGAACACTATGGTCTGTTTTACATTTATTCAATTATTCTTGTTTAATTTGCTAAAAGTGACCTTGAAAAACAGGCACTCTTACTGGGAGCAGTGCCACCTCTCCACAGACCTGACCTGTAACTTGGCCTACTATCCCCTTCTTGTCTCCATGGAGATAAATAAGCCACACTGCTTGCTGCCATACTGTGGAACTGCACCAGGAGATAATACTCCCTACAACTGTACAACAACTCACCCACTGCACCAGACTATAGAGAGACAGAGGAGATAATACTCCCTACAACTCACCCACTGCACCAGACTATAGAGGGACAAAGGAGATAATACTCCCTACAACTGTACAACAACTCACCCACTGCACCAGACTATAGAGGGACAGAGGAGATAATACTCCCTACAACTGTACAACAACTCACCCACTGCACCAGACTATAGAGGGACAGAGGAGATAATACTCCCTACAACTGTACAACAACTCACCCACTGCACCAGACTATAGAGAGACAAAGGAGATAATACTCCCTACAACTCACCCACTGCACCAGACTATAGAGGGACAAAGGAGATAATACTCCCTACAACTGTACAACAACTCACCCACTGCACCAGACTATAGAGGGACAGAGGAGATAATACTCCCTACAACTGTACAACAACTCACCCACTGCACCAGACTATAGAGGGACAGAGGATATAATACTCCCTACAACACCAGACTATAGAGGGACAGAGGAGCTCATTCTCCAACAGGCTCCTACAGCTCCGCTCAAACAGTGAGAGATACAGGATTACATTCATACTATAATACTCCCTACAACTGTACAACAACTCACCCTTATGTAACAGATAATACTCCCTACAACTGTAGAACAACTCAATCTTAAGTAACAGATAACCTTATGCCCTGTCAATCAGCAGAGTATTTACACTGTCGTTCTTGTCTCTTGTTTATAGCTGTGATTTTATAATTTATTTTATATTTTATTACTTATTTTTCTATTTTATTTTGACTTGTACATTTACATTTATTTTTATAATTATGTCTCATTTGACTCCTGTCTCTTTTTGCTGCACCATCTATTTTTGTTACTCTGTTATTATATTATATTGTGATGTTTGAGCGACTGTGTCTAAGTCTAAAGTTTTCACACACCATGATGAGGTCGGTATTGATCTTTTGAGCACTGTTCACCGCGCAAACTGAACCATAAAAACCTCTGAATAAGTCCAAGAGAATACTGTGTGTGCTTCAGGAGCAGGAAAATGTGTGGAAAATTCACTGATCCAGATGAATTTTGGGATTTTACCAAAATCCGTGAATTTGAGGCAGAGAAAATGTCACATGAAACGCATATTTACGTTGGGACATGTCATAAAACGAACACGCGCCCTCTAGTGGTCCACACTCCACTGCCAGGGAAACACTAGCTGATGTCATTGGATCTGCTCTCTAATACAGGGGAGTGTCCAGAGCGCACGGCAACAGGAGGTAAGGCTATCCCCCCCTCGCAGATCCGATATGTCCCGTTCTGCTTATAGCCTGGGAACCACAGGGCAGGGCATCCATAAAGCACTCATGTTTGAAAGGCAGCAGGGCCCCACCCGCCACCGAGAAAGAGGAGAGGGGCCCGTCCTACACGCTCTATAAATGACTCTACAAGTAATTCATAAAGTGCAAATGGCAGCTTCATGTTCCTCTCGTTCTGACCTGGTTTGGTGGACAGTACCTCTGGTCAATATTATCAGAGTTTTACTTCAGATAAGTGTCAGTTTATGGGAAAAGGTGGAGAATTAAAGTACAAAAATACAGGAAGTAGCCCTGAGTTGTAAAACAGAATCCCTCTCCCTATGTCAACAAAACAGAGAACTCCATCCAAAACACAGAGACAATGTTTGCACAAGGAAGGACTTTTTCTGACACTTAAAACCTTCATTTAACTAAATAAAGATGTTGCGATGTATTTGTATTAATCTACTCATAACTATGGTGTAATTTAGACAGGTTTTAGCTCTTGTTTACATTATGGTTGATAGAAAACAGTTACAGAATGTCTACTGCCTGTGCTTAACCACAAAATTATAAACGTCACCACAATTAAAAACTAGAAAAACCTTAAATCAGTGTATTTGAGTGGTCTGCATCTGATCAGAAAGTTTTATTGTCCGATAATCTAAAAGAGCACAAAACTCTACAAAAAAAAGTTGGTTGACTGTTCTGATTGTCTGTTCTGATTGGCTGTTGTAATTATTTGCTCAGTTGTTCTAATTGGCCGATTAAATGTTCTGACTGACCGGTCGGCTGTTTTGGATGACTGTTCTGGCTTTTGTCTGATCTCATTGGCTGTTCTGACTGACCGTGCCTGTTCTGATTGACTGTTGTGATTGTTTGGTCAGTTGTTTTGATTGGCAGGTTAACTGTTATGTTTTGTTGGTTCACCGTTCTCATTGGCCCGTTGACTGTTCTGGTTGGTGATTTCTGATTGGCTGTTTGACTGTTCTGATTGGCCGGTTCACTGTTCTGATTGGTTGTTGTGATTGTTTGGTTAGTTGTTCTGATTGGCTGGTTCACTGTTATGTATTGCGACTGACCAACTGACTGATTTCATTGACTGATGGACTGTTCAGATTGGCTGTTGTGGTTGTTTGGTTGTTTTAATTGGAAGGTTAACTGTTATGTTTTGCTGATTGACTGTTCTGATTGGCCGGTTGACCGCTCTGATTGTCTGTTTCTGATCGGCTGCTTGTGATTGGCTGGTTGACTGATCTCACTGACTGTTCTTATTGGCTGTTTCTGTTCGGTTCACTGGCTCTATTCACGCTTACGTCACAAACCGGGAAGACGTTCGGAAACATGCGATGACGACTTCCTGCGGGATTGTTCGCGGTAGGAAGTCTGACAAAATCTAGGAAAAACGAGAAAATGGCCCAGTTTTCTTCATCTACATGTCACTGTAGCATTCCGTTATGTTTCGGCTAATCCACAATTACAACCGTACCTCAGTTTTCATAATTTTAATAATAATTATAGTGCATTCATCTCAAATAATACTTATCCCGGGAGCCAAACAAGTACTTTTCTACAAAGAACTTGTAGCCTTTAGTAGTTTTGAGCTGCCTGTAAGTGACACTGAAGATGTGATTAGCGTCATGTCCCCCATGGAAAGCTTTGGCAGGTTATGAAGACGCTGCTAAACGTTGCTGAATCCATGGTTTTATCAAACTTCAGTGGATTTTATCACAGTCGTTCGGCGAGCCCAGTGTCGATAACTACACCAGAAGTCGTCATCGCAGGTTTCCGAACGTATTCCTGGTTTGTGACATAAGCGTGAATAGAGCCTAGTGGCCGGTTATGTTTCACTTGTTTTCACGGTTCTCATTGGTCGGTTGACATCGTCTGTGGTGCGGTCAGTTCAAGGCACAGTACCTCTTTTCTGCATGAAGCTGAAGAGGTCATCCAGAAACTCCTTCCTCTTGGGGTCAACGTCCAGTTCGTAGAGCTGCAGAGACACACACACACACACAGGTCAATCATCAGTCAGAATACAGCTGTAATGTACGCAAAATATAGAACAGACTGTAAACAGAAACAGCTGTTGCACTTAAAAGGCCCATATTACGCTATTTTCTGATCTATGTTATTGTCGTGGGTTCTTTTTTTGACGAAAAAGAAATAATATGGCGTACTCAAAAATAGTGTTGGTGATTTTATTTACAGAAGTGCGCAAAATAGTGAAAATGAGGAAAAAAATACATTTGCAGTCTGTAGCAGTGTTTAAAAAGCTTCTGAGCTGGTGCCTGCGGTGCTCACGGCTCTAACCACAACACACACACTGCCTCTGTGAAGATGGGAGGCCCTTTTTAAAGTACGAGGCTCCTCCCCCAAATCAATTAACAATGAAAAACGCTTTTTCTCCACATATAGAAACACATACATCCCCCCTTTAATACAGAAAAATCATAAACATTACCACAAACAAAAGTACTCGAATAATAATCTCCCAGCACACGTAGGAAAAAAACCCCATACATTATATATTCACGAAACGGAAAAGTCACCTGACGTTCCTGGTGACGTCACACGCTCCCTATGTGACGCAACAAAATGCGGAAGGCCACGACGCTCGAGTTGGGCGACGGACACGTGCACCGAGGGGCGGCGGACATGGAGGAAAGTTTGGGGATGAAACTATGGCTATGGCAAGAGGAATGTTTACGCAGCAAATCAAGTGTGCACCCCAGACTGTGGCAATGGTTCTGTGCGGAAACTCGGGGATAGCGGTAAACGGTGCGCCGGTGTGCGTGTGCGTGTATATCGGCACCATGGCCTTCCCGCGTGGGCTGACGGGAATACTCCGCCACATTTATGATGTTGTTTCCTCATCAAAAAACATTCCTGGAGTTGTGTTTTGTTTCTTTCACATTCTAACAAGTCTAGGTGAGATTTGGACACGGTCTGAACGACGACTCAACCACGATCCAACCAAAACTCAAACCCAACCTGAAGTTATAAAGCAAAACTACATGAAAAACAAAAATAAACCTGCAGTCTCCACTTTGACCAGCAGGGGTCAGCAGCATTTCCCCTGCCCTCCTCTCACAGTGTGATAAGAGCCCTGCATGACTGTGTGCGTGTGTGTGCATGTGTGTGTTCATATCTGATTACACTGTACAATAACTCAATACAAAACCACTGTATCCTGGCTCTTATGTAACGCTGTACGGTGTCACAAATGGGACAAAAAACATGAAGTTATGAAAACACCATGTGCTCTAAAAACTCACCACACAATCCACTGTGACAACACACTTTCACAACACACGCACAAGGGCTCAGAAATTGAACTCAAGTAAAAATAATATTACTAGTAGAAGTACAAAGTAGTGGTCCAAGAAATTAAATTATTCAAGTAAAAGTAACACAAAAAGAGACAAACTAAATCATATAAGATAAGATAAGATATGCCTTTATTAGTCCCACAGTGGGGAAATTCCAGTGTTGCAACGCACAGTTCAAGAACAGCAGGAAAATGGAACATGCAATAAAACAAGATAATAGATAATGGCTTAAAAATAATTTAAAAATAGACTTAAAAATAAACTCTAATGTAACACACTGTTCTGGTGGAGCAAAAATATAAAATACAAAAAAAAAAAAACTATTATGTACAATAAAAGTAACAGAGCAGCAAATGAACAGAATAAATCTCAGTAAAGTGACTGTGAAGTGATATGTGAAGGAGCTGCAAGAAACACAACATTTCAGATTGTCACATGAAGCTTTTGTCACTTGTAGATTTACTCACAATGGGAAGAGGAAACAACTTTTACTCAAGTAAAGGCCGCCACACTACAGGAGAATTTGCCTGATTTTGGCTGCGATTTGCTTCTTGTGTCTTCGTGTAATGAGAATACTTTCCTCACCTCTCGTAAAGTTGTAAAGTTAAACTGCAGCATCTCATCCACATCATCCATAGAACTTGTCGTCCGTAAATAATGACCCCAGTCCACAAAAACGCGCTGTGAATCCAGTTTTCTGCGTTCTTTAAAAGTAAAAAGTCCAGAGTCGTTCCTCACGTGTGTCTGTTACATCCACACAGCGACGGATCGAGGTGAAGCTGCAGATTAGTGACAGTGACTCTACTTCCTGTGGACTTTATCTCCAATTTATGCTTTAAAAATCATGTATCTGAAGTTTTGCTCCACATTTCACAAATAATAATAACACAGTTTTGACTTGAATCTAAACTAGAAGTGCAGAACTCTGATCTTTGAACACTTCAGAGTCTCAAACAGACGCGATCGTGCTCACAACTTTATACCCTGTGGTCTTCAGTCATGTCCCGCTGAAGTCTTTGCGATCGGAGATTTTAAGTCTCATAAGATTCTCCTCGTGTCTGTGGTTTGCGCTTTTTGTCGCACGTTTAAAAATCGTTTAAGACCGAAAAATCCTGTAGTGTGCGGCGGCCTTAAGAGTACTGTTACTTCAATACAAATATTACTCAAGTGGGAGTAAAAGTATGAAAAGTACATTTATTTAACTGTAACTAACTTTGGAAAAGAGATCATATATTGTTTTAATTTGCTGATTACTATGGCAACCGTCCTAATTTTGTACCATTCTGTAACCCTTGGATAGCTCTTATTGGAATTGTCGATGGCGAAAGACTTAGACAAACTTTATTAATCCACAGGGGAAATTATTTAGTATAATTTAGTTTAGAAATTATTTAAACATATAGACACTAGCAGGTAACGCCACTGGGACGAGTGGATCAGATCTGTGGAGACGCGAGCCCGCTCACAGTAAGAATGCATGTTTGTTGTTATTGTTTTTGCAACAGAAACACCTAGAATTGATTAAACGTGAGATAGATTTATTCAATATTCAGATTTATTCAACATCAAACTGGTTTTTTTTCTGTTATAAAATAAAGGTATCAGCGCTCCACTGTGTTTTTAAACTCCAAACACCTTTATTTGGATCATTTCAGCCCTGGAATTGCCAATCTCTACTGAACTAAAGGTAAAAGGGAATTTGAAAAGTACCACTACATGACATCATAAGGTGGAACAGAGCGTTTTGAGCTTTGGAGATGTAAACAGACCTTCACCCACGAACCAGAGCGTCAGTGGTTCAAACCTCACTTGAACTCCTACTCATAAGATTTTAAAGAGGATGTAATAAATTCCAGACCTCTCCCCAATATTATCAAACAATTTTACTTCGCTAGTACCAAAAGTGCCACACAGCTTAGGTTCCAGGAAGGGCATCTGACATAAAACCATCACTCTGCATGACATACGACTTTTACATGCATTTTGATTGGCCCGTGCTCATAACTCTCCTGGCAGTAGCTGTATATAGCGGCGTGTCATCCAGGCTTCATTAGTGCCGCATACTCTCCATAAAATGTGATTACGAGCGGGTGGGGGAGGGGCCCCTGGAGCTGCAGCGGAGGGAGGGGCCCCTTAATGCACGGGGGCCCGGAGCTGGAGGCAAGTATGGGGCTTTAATTACAGGATGCATGCGTTTGGTATATAGAGGCGCGCCGTAAATCCTGGAAACCATACCCCCCCCCCCGACCCTTCCCTCTTCAACTGGGCCCCTGGGAGCCCCCCACCCAAACTCTGTGCTCACTGTGGAGGAAAAGAGAAAGATAAGGACGTAAGCAGGAGGCAGCTTCCAACAGATATTTACACAGAAAGATTATTTCTATTTTTAATTCAATACCGGTACATCCTTTTTCAGTTTAGATACCGATATCAATACTGTCAACTACCAGTACGATTAAGTAAAAGTATTAAAGTACCTGTTTAAAAATGTTAAAGTATTTCGCGTAGAGTTTGAGATCTGATACAGCTTCAAATGTAGTGAGAGTTGTGCTAAATTTAAACAATTTAATTTTTTTCTGTTTTTATTTTTTGTGTATTTATATTTGCTCAAACTATGACTTTAATAAAAAAAAATAATAATAATAAAATAATAATAATAATAATAATAATAATAATAATAATAATAATAATAATAATAATAATTTAAAAACTTCAGCCTTTTCAGCAGTTCTCATATGATAAAAAAAATACTTTTACTTTTCAGACCTGCGCTCAAATGTAGTGAAGTAGTAGTAAACCTTGACATGTGAGTAAAAAGCGTCCAGAAGGCCCTTGTTTAATACACAGTAGTATTTGACACAATGTACTTTATAAAAACACAAAAAACATACAACAAAACATATAAAATCTAACAGGGACTAACTACTGCCGCTCATTTGTATCACGTGTTTCTCAAACGCAGAAAACGTCTCCTCTTCAAAACTCTGGAGCGTTCACAACTAAATCTGTCACTTCTTTTACCTGATAAACGAGTTTGGTGCTTCTCTTGATTCTGTTTGTTGTCCTTTATGTTGTCTTGTATGTGCGTACAAGCTTTTTCTGAACAGTACCTGTAAAACGACAGTAAAACGACAGTATTACGACGATCAGACTACGTCACTTCTCGCTCTACTGCACATGTCTCCTGCAGAAAGAGCCGCTGTCCTGTCTGGGATCAGGTCGTAGGATTTCAGCAGAGTTCAGGCTCTTCCGGGGGCGGGGCTAGGTGTATCGATCAGGTATGAGTGGATGTCCCGGGGGCGGGGCTAGGTGTATCGATCAGGTATGAGCAGATGTTCAGCTACTGAAGTTTGAGATGTTTCTTCTCGTCATTAATGCCTCACCTGTGTTTAACACATACGAGTTTAAGGCGTATCCACCTCGCTAATGTTAATTTAGCATCAGAATTAATTTTATCACACGGCGATAAACTGTTTTAGTGCTGAAAACATCACTAGCTCATGTTGCATGCAGCGGCGCTTTCTGCATCCGCTGTGTCGATAAACAAATAATCTGTCCATAAATTCGCCGCATCGTTGTTTAAACCGCAGGGTTCTAAGTGTGAGACAAAAGTAGTGGCTTCTAGTCCGGAAATTACGATAAGTAAATTTTCAAGTAGATACGTTTTACTTTTACATCGCTAGATTAGCAGGTATTTGTACTTTCTATTCCACTACATCTTTGAACAGGACCATAAAGTAAAAGTATTTTTATTATAGTTTGAGACCTGCTGAAAAGGCTGTCGTTAAAAAAACATTGGACCTGCTGGGTGGTTTATGTTCGATTTAAGTAAAATTCAGAATGAGCCCAAGTTACAAACAGTTCCTTTAAACCTGTCAGGAGGTGCGCAGAAATCCAAGTATTTGTGTGTTCCTGAATGCAGCATTAAACCCTCTCTGGCTTCAGTTGCTATGGCAGCCGTCACACTATAACCAAACAGAGGTGGGGGAATGCTTTTTCCCACACACCTGCAGCTTGTGAACGCAGCGTTAGGCTCACAACACTCCTGTCAATCATTTATGCGATCATATAGAGCACTTATAACGCAATGTCCATTTGTAACGCTATACGAACTCACTGTTGAAGAGTCAGCTGGTTTTAGTGCCGTTACGATACCACAATTTCAAACCTGATTTCGATACTAAGGAACAAACTCGATGCTCAATACTGATTCTGATACCACAATGCTCATAAAAACACTTTATTTAGACAATAGAATGTGATTTTCCACATTAAATGGTACTTTCTTTTCTATTCCCATGTGTCCTTATATCTGTGGTTCAGGTAGGTTCCATAGTGACGGATCATTCCAGAGACATTCAGGATGAGTATGTAGTTTAAATACTAGTTTTAGTATCGATAAATATCTGATTTCCGATACTCCTGACACAACACCGGTCGGGTTTTATTCAGTTATTTGGTTGAACTCCTCACTATTTTCACAGTGTGTGTATTCAGACTGTATTGTTCTGTTATGTACACTGTTCCCTCTCCCCTCCGGCTACTGCTCGTCGGACACACCTTTGTCCCTGCCCTCCCCCCCTGCACCTACCCTGCACCCGCCCTGCACCTACCCTGCACCCGCCCTGCCTCACAGGTGTGGGAGGGGTCGCGGGGGCCTCCACACAGCTGAGCGGGGCCCCTCCTGTGGATGAAGGACACGAAGGAGAGGAACAGGGCCAACTGGAAACACGGGGAGATGTTTCACTTCACACCAGAGTGAGAGTGAGAGTGAGAGTGAGAGTGAGAGTGAGGGGGGTACACTGTAAACACAATACTTAAAGGAATTCCTGCGCTCTGACAGTTTTTAAGGTACAAACTCGATTTCTAAGGAACGGACTTGATATGATGATAATAAAAGAAACCCTCTTTCTTTAGACCAGGCATGTCCAAACTATGGCCTGTGAGCCAAATGCGGCCCTCAGATAAATTTTTCTTGGCCCTCAGGCTTCCAGGTGAATTGGCCCAAATTACCTTGAGCAGTTTTGGCTGCAAGTTTTTTGAAAATCTACCTTGATAAGACAATATTTAATATTTATTGTGTGGTTTTGTGGATCTGAGCATGAATAAAGGACTGATCGCTCACTCTAATGTGTTAAACATGAATATTTCAATTATTCACTGTACTGAGCCCCAGTCTATGGCCCTCGATCGGCCCTCTGCTTCGTCTGTGTTTAGATATGTGGCCCTTGATGAAAAAAGTTTGGACACCCCTGCAC
>CM057095.1:11799830-12219858 GCA_029959045.1 Taenioides sp. WSHXM2023
GAACTCCTTATGTAAATGTTGCACCAGTGCATTTTTAAACGAAGGGACAGAAGTTTACGCACAAATCGATGAGGGAAGATCGTTCCAATCATCAAAGGGAGCTTTATATTTAAATGAGTGTTTTGTTTTTCAAAATTCATCAGGAACTTGGACTCACTGCAGGACTTCAAATCACAACTAAAAACCTGTTCAAGCTGCATTTCCCCCATGATTCCCCCTGTTTCTTACAGTGTTACTTCCTATTTTGTTTGTTAAGCGTCTTTGAGTGTCCAAAAAAGCGCTATACAAGTCTGATGTGTCATTATTATTATTATTTTTTGACTCAGAAAATATCTGATCTGCATGGCGTAAACTGTAAGAGGATCTGAACGGAATTAAATACTGTTTGAGACATTCCGGACAACTGAGATGAACGCGTTTAAAGATAAATAAAAAACAGTGAAGACAGTTGACTTCGGGCGGACAGAAAACAATGGCACGGGATCCTTATGCCGTACACGCCTGCGCTGTACGGGCCAAAGGGAAGTGTCACAAACAGTTAGCGTGACACGTTTCTATGAGAGCCACGGTGTAAGAGATACTGTCACGCTAAACAAAGAGCCCCACCTGCTATAGACGCTCAGAGGAAACATGCTTTGTGTCTGCTGGTGCCACAACACAACCAGACCGGCCTCAAAATCATCAAACTGAAACGGTGATCGTTTTTCAGACTGAACGGACTTTTCCAAGTGAACACACTGCGTATTGTCTCCGTAGAAAGGCTGTACCTGACTTTTACCACCTTAAAAAACACGAAAAACTATGTAACATTTCCGGTTTCCATGGAGATGTTATTGCTTTGCCTGGAATGTTCCTCAATAAAACATTAAACCTTTCATGTATCTTTCATGTGATCGCGTATATGTGTATAACATGCGTTATTAATGTGAGTGGGCTCGCCTCTCCACAGATTTGACCTGTAACTTGGCCTGGTGGCGTTACCTGCTCGTCTCCATGGAGATAAATACGCGTAACAGTCCAGGCAAAGTCAAGTTACAGGTCAGATCTTTGAGAGGCGAGCCAGCTCACAGTAAGAATGTATGTTTTAATAGATGCGAGATGGATGAGGCGAAATCATAGCACATCCTTCAGAAAAGTTGCGTAGTGTAGCTTTAAACGATGAACAGTGGTCCAGTGGTTTAAAGCTGGGACGAATTTATTCTGAGCATCCTAATTATTCACCATAAACGCTTTTCACAACTCTCAGAGACCAGAGCGGAGTTTTGCAACTCGATTCTGAATAGACATAAAGTGGCATTACCCGATTTTAAAACCACAAAAGAGGAAGTGCGTATTTACATAAATCTAACCAGTTCCTTTATTACTGGTCCCTGTACCCGATTGTCGCCAGGGATTTGAGCAAAATGTGTCTAACCCGAGTACAGACATATTTTATAAGCAGCTCTTGATGTCAAAATAAGTCCGATGTGTGCTGTCTGCATGTAATTATAAAGCACCGTTTTAGTGTCTGAGAATCAGGAAATGTACGTTAGAAAGCGAGTTGTTGTTAGCTCTACTGCAAAACTCCGCTCTGGTCTCTGAAAGGTTTTTTTTTTTTACTTTGCAGTTTATTCAGTGCTTTTCTTTCTTTTTTTTTCTCCACATAAATCACACTATATTTGCATTTCTTTTTTCACACATAAAAATGATAATAATGTAAAGATGCATTTAAAAAAATAAATAAATAAAATAAATAAATAAATTGAAAAAACAGCAATAATAATAATAATAATAATAATAATAATAATATAATAAATAAATAAATAAATAAATACAGAGTACAAAAAAGGACACAAATGTATTATAATAACTGTATTAATGTGTAACTCGACTGAGTTACACATTAATACAGTAAATCTTGTTCAAGAGTACAAGTTTTCAGGATTTCAGTAGTCTTGTTTAAATAGAAAAGCACTGAAATCCTTTATTTATTTATTTTATATTATAGTTACTCCACACTTCATACAGTTCAGTTTTCTCCACTGTTACAATGAACATAATCTGGTCTCTGAAAGTTATGAAAAGCGCTTATAAACTGATTATGAATAATTAAAATGTTCTGAATGTTCTGTTAGTGTAGAATTAAACGCAGACAGAGCATAGTGGTTGGGTTTTACAATATACTCTATGGGAGGAGAAATGTATAGAAGCTTTTATTTTTTATTTACTGGTGGAAATGGGCTTCAATAGAAATGAAATGTACTCATAAACAAAAATAAACCCGCTATAACACTTAAAGAGGGGGTAGTAGGGACTTTTTGGAGCTTTCTATCATGTTACACTGTTGTTCCCGCGTCAAAAACATGCCTGAAGGGTTTTTAGAGCGCATCCGTGCATGTTTAAGTAATCTAGTGATCTCTCCCAGCCCTATTCAAACCCTCCTTACAGTTACCTGTACGATTCCGTCCATAGATATTCAAAAACATGATACAAAACAATACAAAACAACTTCACAAACCTGATGTAATGTGCAGTAGTTTCATTAGCGATGATACTGCTACTTCCGCGTTAGAAAACTGTGGTGTCTTTTTTTTTTTTTCATTCACACCAAAACGACAATGCGACGCTGCCCGATCCTTCGTGTATCACCGAGTAAGAAAATAAACCGGAGAAGGAAGTGCGTACGTCACACTGGGCTGTACCGGTTGAGCTGAAAACAGGAGTTTATCGGCAAAATGGCGTCTTGAACCCTATTCGCACGGGATTAGTTTTACCTGTAGACCTTTGGTGATTTGTAATAATTTCAGAGGATGCCTGAGATCTTAATCCTGTGCAAATGCGCCATGTCTGTAATTTGTAAAGTGAAAATTCCGCCGCAAATTACTACTACTATATTTCGCCAAACACAGACGCCCGGTGATAAAACTAGTCCCGTGCAAATCCGCATCTTAGTGTTTGTTGTTGTAATTGCACGACTTTTCTATCTTTTTCTTTCAATCTCTGTGTCAATGTCAGTAAAAAAGAGTAACTTTACAGACTTTGCTTATGGGAAGTGGGGTGGTAATTTCCAAATGACCAGACGTCCCCAGGTTGTACTTATCCCGCTTTATAGTCCGAAAAATACGTATATATATTGTCCTGGGGTAGTTCAACTTTTACAGAGGTCCAAGGTAAAACTAATCCCATGCGAACAGGGCTTTAAACATGACTCAAACATGCACGAATCACTCCAAATACAACATCAGGAGGTCAGTGAGAAGAAAACGATAACATGGTTAAAGTTCTGAAGTGTGTAGGTACAGAAGTGTAACAGACCCTGTTTAAGATTTGAAAGGTGTGCGTGGGTGAAGTGCGGGTGTAATCCTCCTCCTCTGTTCTAACAATGACCCAGTGTGTAGAGCTTTAGACAGGCCCTTAACCCACTTTACTGTGAGGGCCCCTGTGAAACATGATGTCATTAGCTTCATTACAGAGGCCCCGGCTAACCTTAGCACGGTGCTAATCACTGCCACTGTGTCACTTCACAAACGCGCTGTGTTAAAGGAGCCCACAGCCGATCACAGCGAGGATACGAGCTTAAAGGACACGTATTAAAGAAAAGAAGCTTTTCGGAGCGTCAAAAACACACATGGAGTTTATTTTGTTTCATTCACATTGGTTTCATTAATCCACTGGTCCAAGCCGTCTTCTCTGAACCTCAAAAACGTTCCGTTTGGATTTTGCCTGTTTAGTTGCGTCATAGATAAAACTCCAGACTTCTCCTGCAGTTTTTTAAGTCCATAATCCTTCTCCGGACTCATTCTGAGGTCAAACTGTGTTCAGTCAAACATATTCCTGTTGCTGACAGTAGAGGGAGCTCCAACATCTACATCTAGGAACGTGCCCATACCATTTTATCCAAAACGAGTAAAAGTACTTCATTTTGAGTACTTGCAGATAGCGAGTACTATTATACTGTACTGTATTATTATTTACAGGAGTTCTATTACAGTGGTAAATGGGATGGGATTTTTTTTTACCAAAATCACTGGGTTAGGTACAATTCCCATATAATTCAGAGAAATACTTTTAATATTCACTACTTTGTCCTTGCTAACTGCACATTTTTACCGCGATCACAGTTTCACCAGTGTGGACATGCTGTACTCTTTTAAAAGCTCTGGACCCGCCCTATTCAGTCACTTGATTTGTCAGTCACAACACACACTTCCTGGTTTCACTCGCTGATGTAGACAGCTGAATCAAGTGTGTACATCTGTGCAGACGGAGACGCCCTCCCAAACAGGGCTTAAAGGTGTGAATGAAAGCAGAGCAGGTATCCAGGTATGTCCCAGACGAGGAGAGGACATACTGACACAGTTGATTCCAGCACGTCTCCTTTAACCTGTTTGACTGGACGGCTAACATGTAGCTCTGTAGCGTGTCTATGGCGTCACACCAGGCACAAGCATGACGGGTGACTGTTACCGAGATACGATCTGTACAAAGAAGGAAGGCTAAACATGACGGGTTAAAAGTGCAGTAACTCAGACTCTACTTCCTGAGAAAGCTCAGGTCTTTCACTGTGTGCAGCGAGTTCCTGGAGATGTTCTCCCAGTCTGTGGAGGACATCACCCTGGACTTCACTGTGGTTCTGCTGGGGGAGCGGCACCAGGAAAAGGGACATTGGGCGGATTGACAAACTGATCCTTAAATCTGGACACGTGATCAACTGTGAGCTGGAGACATTTGTCAAGGTGAGGGACAGGAGGACACTGGACAAACTGCTCTCCATCATGGACACTCCTGCTCACCCACTGCACCAGACTATAGAGGGACAGAGGAGATAATACTCCCTACAACTGTACAACAACTCACCCACTGCACCAGACTATAGAGGGGCAGAGGAGATAATACTCCCTACAACTGTACAACAACTCACCCACTGCACCAGACTATAGAGGGACAGAGGAAATAATACTCCCTACAACTGTACAACAACTCACCCTTATGTAACAGATAATACTCCCTACAACTGTACAATAACCTTATGCCCTGTCAGTCAGCAGAGTATTTACACTGTCGTTCTCTTGTTTATAGCTGTGATTTTATAGTTTATTTTATATTTTATTACTTATTTTTCTATTTTATTTTGACTTGTACATTTACATTTATTTTTATAATTATGTCTCATTTGACTCCTGTCTCTTGCTCTTTTTGCTACACCATCTATTTTTGTTACTCTCTGTTATTATTTTATATTGTGATGTTTGAGCTGCTGTATCCAAATAATTTCCCTTGTGGATCAGTAAAGTTTGTCTAAGTCTAAGTGAATCTTGTCAAAGCTGCAGCAGAACCTGCAGCCTCCTCAGCCTCTCCATCTCCTCAGCCTGTTCACCACCACCAGTGCTGCATTTCAACCATCCAAAATGATCTTTAGAATTGACAAAAAGCCCGTGGGTCAAGCCTGTCTAAAAATAACATCATGTGACTAGATTCTGTGGAGCTGGCGAAAATGACATGATAAATTTTCATTGATTTTATTGACAGAAAAACTATGTGATCTTAGGGTTACACTAGAACGTATCTGGAACATTCTGAGAGTTTTTAAAGGGCCCTGTACCCGAGATTTTCCATGTATGTGTTTTGCCCCAGTACGGATATATTGTATAAGCAGCTCAAAATAAGGCTGCGTCCCATTTCTCTGTCTTACCCCTTCCCCTTTATCTACGTCTTTGTCTTGCCCCTCGATACTGACCTGTGAGGGCTCAGGGTACGAATGTTCCCCTAAGAAATGGGACTCCACTCGATTACCGTTTGCTTCTGTTAAGCAAATTGACTTCACACTGACTTCATGTATAAACAAGCTCGTTTTTTGTCAAGCTGAGGTTCCCGATAATCCTTGATGTGGCACTTTTTAGGTGAAATCAGGTGAGTGAGGAATAACTTTGGACGGCTGCAAACTGTTTCAATTGAAGTAGTTCTGGTACGTGCCTTTTAAATATCGTTTAAAACAGCAGTAATAATTGGCGGTCTTCCTATTTAAAAAGAGTTCCGTATCCGTAGAGTTGAATTGTCCTGTATATTCCACCTTAAAAACCAAAACAAAAGCATGAGCTGCCTCTTCTGTGTTACTGTGAGTTTAAATCCAGTTTGAACTAGACGTCATTATTCTGGAAGGCTCTATTTCATTAGCAGTAATTGACTCAGTGACTTTGTATTCACACGCACAAAAACACTCCTCTATCTCTTCTCCCTCCCTCTTTCTCTCCCTCCTTCTGTCTCCCTTTTATGTTTTTTAAGATCAAGGTGCACTATATTGTCCCTGTAGTGAAAGTTGTCCTCTGCATTTGACCCATCCTTCTGTGTCTCTGGGTTAAACCTGTCAGGAGCAGTGGGACCATCTCCGGTTATCAGCCTAAATCTTGCCGATATGGGCCGATAGTCCACGTGGGCGTGTTGTACCTCGTTTTGAAGCGTAGACTCTCTATATTATGTCTATTTAATCCAATTTACAGACAGATAAATGTCCCAACATCAGCGCTGCATCAGTATTTACCAGAGTCAGTATTTACCAGAGTCAGGAGTCATTAGTCTGTGTGTGTGACGCCGTACGGCCCCTGAACGCACCTCCAGAGTCGCGTCACATGACACACGTGCTCCTGTTTACACCAGTGGATTCTGTGGCTGCTCTAAGGAACTGGCTTTAAACGCCACGATACTGATTATGAATAAGAATCAGAATCAGAAAGCTTTTATTGCCATTGTCAGTGAACACAATTCACAAACTAAGAACTTGCTTTGGTGATGAGGTGCAACATAGAACACTGAATAGTAATAATAATAATAATAATAATATAATAATAAAATAATAATAAAAGTGAACTTCAGCGCAGTTTAGGCCAGCGACAAAACTACGGCATGCTGGATTATATTCTGTTTGTGGACGATCATTTTGAGTCAGGATTAAAAGGACACTTATTTGTGAACCTTGTGATCTGAGAGGTGCCTGTGTGTTGCAAATGTGACGGTTTTAGAGCTACTTTTCGCTCTTTCTCATTGGTTAGTGCTTAGCTGCTTGCTATAAGCTGCCAGACATAAACAGCTGTTTTCTCTTCCACTGGCCAAGTGTAAAGTGACTATAGTGGCTGCACACGTTACTGGACCTGCACTGATACTCAGATGAGCTGTGAATAGACGTGTGAATGATCCACATTTACGCATATAGTTAATTACCGCGGTGCGCACACATTTACGATAACCACTAAAGGCTGATAGTGGTAGTTTTTACTTTGTTTACAGGTTAGAATGTCATGCAAAATGCCATTAGGCCGACCTACTGTCTTTAAATATGACGTAAAGAGGCAAAATAACAGTAAACTTTGCCTAAACAAACACAACTTAAAATCTAATACAGTCAAACCTAAGTTTTATCATCAGCTGAAGATTCACAGTGAATTTTAACGTCACTAAATATTATCGGCTGTTATATCGGCACCTCCAAAGCCTGTTCTGTCGGTATCATATCGACTCCAAAAATATCCATATTGGTCGGGCCCTAGTCAGGATTTTTGATGGGGGAAACTGGAGTGCCCAGAAGAAACTCAGCCCAGACACAGGGAGAACATGCAAACTCACAAAGACACAGGGAGAACATGCAAACTCCACACAGACACAGGGAGAACAAGCAAACTCCACTCAGACACAGGGAGAACATGCAAACTCCACACAGACACAGGGAGAACAAGCAAACTCCACTCAGACACAGGGAGAACATGCAAACTCACAAAGACACAGGGAGAACATGCAAACTCCACTCAGACACAGGGAGAACATGCAAAGTCCACTCAGACACAGGGAGAACATGCAAACTCCACACAGACACAGGGAGAACAAGCAAACTCCACTCAGACACAGGGAGAACATGCAAACTCACACAGACACAGGGAGAACATGCAAACTCAGACACAGGGAGAACAAGCAAACTCCTGGCAACACAGTAATCAAACCCAGAACCTTCTTGCTGTGAGGCGTGAGTGCTACACTACTTTTCCCTATCCCCCCTCTTTTCTTCCTTTCTCTCCCTCCCTCTTCTTTCCTCTCTCTACCCCTCCTCCCTCTCTCCTTTCCTCCCTTTACCCCTCCTCTTCTCTCTCACTCTTTCTCTCTTCTTTCCTCTCTCTACACCCTTCTCTCTCTCCTGTCCTCTTGCTACCTCCTCCACTCTTTCCTCCTCTTTCCTTTCCTCCCTTAACCCCCTCCTCTTCTCTCTCTCCCTCTTTTTACCCCCCCTCTCTCTTTTTACCCCCTCTCTCTCGCTCTCCTTTCCTCCCTTTATCCCTCCTCTTCTCTCACTCTTTTTACCCCCCTCCTCTCTCTCTCTCTCCTTTCTTCCCTTTACCCCTCCTCTTCTCTCTCTCTTTTTACCCCCTCCTCTTCTCTCTCTCTCTTTTTACCCCCTCCTCTTCTCTCTCTCTTTTTACCTCCCCCCCCCCCGTCTGTCTCTGTAAAAACACATGTCACTCGTCCGACAGAGTGCTCCCATAGTTATTGACAGCAGCTGACACTGTCCATGATCCTGCCCAGCTGACCTTTGACCTTATCACACTCGGAGCCCTGATAACTGCATCCATACCTCACATCAATATATCGAACGCCACAACACACCGATTACCGATTTCCCTTCAGTCCAGAACCGTTCTCTTGTTTAGTGATCGCACCCACAAACGTCTCATCTCCATAGACTCTAATTGATGTCCATACAGACCTTTTCCACAACGATAACGAAGTGCCGCGCTGTAGGTTTGTGGAACTTCCGGTTCTTGGTTTTCTGTGGCAAAACGTCTGTGGAAATGTCCGGCGTTTTCTCCACCAGCTTCATAAATCTGCCAAATCTTCAACCAACAAGGTCCACAAAGGAGAAACATTCTTCATGAAGAATTTATCCACAGCTATCTTTTTTTTTTTTTTTTTTTTTACTTTTTTCTCTTTTTACTTCTTTTAATCCTGATAAATTTGGAGAGACCAGAGCGAAGTGTTTCTGTCAAGGTAATGCTATCAACAACTAGCATGCTAACAGCAGACTTCTTGATTGTCAAACAACACTTTAAACAACAATTACACGCACTTATTTTGACCTCAAGAGCGGCTTATACAACTTATCTGTACTGGGACAAGAGTCATTTTGCTCAAACACACGGAAAACAGTTGTGTACGTGTAAAATCTGTAGTACCATGTGCACCCCCTCTGCACTTTAATCCTGAGAAGTGAAGCTGCATTCTGACACCACAGTCCCAGCATGCACTGGGGACATTAGCGTTCTTCTAATCAGACTGCACAGGCCGGTTAGCTTAGCGCTCACAGCTTCTCTGGTGGGGGGCCAAACTGCCTCAGAATCCTCGTGCGCTCGTGTTGACAGACTGCAGGGTGAAAACTACAGCCCTGAGCCAACAAGCGGGAACGGAGGCACCAAGCACCCGGTCCACACAAACCGCAAAAAAGCTTGGCCAAAATGTAAGATATAAACACTTAAATCTATCAGAAAATGACTTAAAAGTAGTGAAATGATCTGTCCATGCAGCGAGATCATTTTACTTGACAAGTTATCTTAAAATAAACTACCTCTAGACTAGAAGTAAGCAGTGTCTGAACTAGTACGTCGATAATAAATGTGAAAAACAAGATGAAAAACCTGATATAAGTTTTAAAATCTTGGCCAGATCAGAGAAATTTGCAGCAGGGTACAAACAAACTCCACTGGTTTTTGCGATGCGAATTACATGGGCTTTTTATAGTAGCTAGTTTAGCATATTTCATCATTGTTTTCCATGAATTTGACAAAAACGTGTCTCGCTCCAGTCCAGATATCTTGTATAAACACCTCTTGAGGTCAAAATAAGTCTGTTGTGGACAATCTGCATTTATATTTTTATGGTCCTGCGCCTTTAAGTGTTTAAAACGAGCACTGAGAACATAATTACCTCTTACAATATCTTTTTAATTGCTAAAATAATGCAATTCAATATATTTTTTAATAAATGACCACCAAAGCATGTTTATAGCTAACTATAGTTTTCAAAATGATAAACATTAGGACCATGACGCAGCAATGCACATTTCACAACGTAGTATTACAAAATTTCCAAATATTTATTCTATTTTAAATGTCCTAATGTAACGTTTACCTGGAAACTGGAACCTATGAGCAATCATTTCTAAAGTAGTAGTAGAAGTAGGAGTATCTGGAACTTTTCAACCTTGAACTGAAAAGGTTCCTGTCACTACAACAAAAGATCAGATTGACATTCCTTAAAAATACAACAGATTCCAGTGTAAACTCTAACAACAGCCCGATATCTCACATGGTACAATATATAAATGTACATATGTACATATATACATGGACGTTACAATTAAATGACTGAGTACTACACAGTGCAGGCAGTGTGGTTCTCAGTCTTAATGCCAGCCTTTGGGAATTCAACCCCAAAATAGCATGAGCGCACAGTTCCCAGGCTCCATATGGTTTCATTGCAATCTATACAAACCCGCGGGCCTAATGAGTGACTATGGCAATGACAGATATCCATACAGGGCGACGCCACACTACACGAGCAGGCCGGGACGGGCGTGGGCGTAGCTGCAATTTCACCTCCATAAACTGAGCTGTACAAAGCCCTGTGTATAAATGATAGAGTTAGCTTTTTATAGCAGACTTCCAGAACCGGGGCACTGATAAGAGTCTAATGAGACCCCGCCAGAGGGAGGCGTGCTGGGGAGATGCAGTGATAGACGTCTGGAGAGGCTGATGGAGGGGCAGATAGAGAGAACAGCACAGGGGACAGAACACAGGCCTGAGGTAGGCACATGGAAAAAGCCACAGTGGAGAACAGAGAGGCTTTTGTTGGCATCGCAAACTAAAGATAAGTGTTTAATAGAGCGGCCAGGGCAGCTCAGGACACTAATGCACATGATACAGGGATGTTAAGTAAGGGCAGTAGAACGGTAAGAAATAAACATGTTATTCTTGGCTTGGTTTTTTTTGGGCTACACATATTATGCATTTTGGCTTTATTTCCCTTTTAAACAAGCTTTTGGCCACATTGGGATAAGTTTTTACATTTTCAAACCTATAATATCATCAATACTAAAATTTCAAACTCAATTTCAATACTGAGGAATAGACTCGATACTCAATGCCGATTTATTTAGACAATATAGTGTGATTTTCAACATTAAATAATAGTACTTTCTTTTCTATTCCCATGTGTCCTTATATCTGTATAATCCCTCAGTGGTCCAGGTAGGTTCCACAGTGGTCCAGGTCTAAACCAGGTTTAAACCAGGTCTAAACCAGGTTTAAACCAGGTCTAAACCAGGTTTAAACCAGGTCTAAACCAGGTCTAAACCAGGTCTAAACCAGGTCTAAACCAGGTCCATGGGTGTATACTAGTCTATGTGCTCTTTGACTTGTTCTGATACACCTCCAGATCATTCTAAAGCTCTTCAGGAAAGGTTAATTTCTGTCCTGATACTAGTTTTAGTATTGATTAGTATCTGATAGTATTTTAAGGCATCGGAGCAACGAGAAGGTAAACAAGTTAAGTCCTTTTCCCCATTAATGCTATGCTAATAGAACCATGTGTTTGTTGTGAACACTGTGTGACCACAGAATAAGTTTGGAGATGGTTTATGGGATTAGAAGCGGCGTAAGAAGTCTGGAGTTTTACCTGTGACGCTACAAAACTGGCAAAATGCAAACAGAGCTTTTTTAAGGCTCAGAGAAGACGATTTTGGGTGAATTCCAGGTGTGTTTTTGATGAGAGGACAACAGTATAACATGGTTAAAAGTTCAAAAAAGTCAATTTTGCAAATAAATGATAGACAACTCGCAAATTTAATGTAACTGAAACGTAACTGAAGACACGATCACCATTAAATAAATAAACACAGACTCATTCCAGACCAGAATTCTTAAAAGGTGTACAATTAAATGACACTAAAGAGAGTTTAAAGTAGGCCTACAGACTAATAGAATTATATTGTTAACTGCATGTTATTCTACATTAATCTGATGTTTTCCGTCTTAAAAACGAGAAAAACTGAACTAGTTCATTTGAAACAGTCTGCAGTGGTCCAGAGTTCTTCTTCATTTACCTTTTGCATTCAGAGCGTCCTATTTATTCACCACGACGAGTTTATAAGCACTTTTTACAACTGTCACAGACCAAAGTAGAGTTTTGCCATGATAGTAATGTTAACAACAACTCCCATGCTAATGCACACTTCCTGAATCTTGGACAATAACGTGCTTTATAATTAGAGCTACCGTACTGGGAAAAGACACATTTTACTCAAATACGTGGGGGAACAAAATCAGGGCCTTTAAACGGGAGATGTGCAAAGCTTTTCTACAACAGTAACTTCCATCAACAACTTTCCCTAAATACAGCCTGCTCCTGTCTGTGCACCTGTCCGCCCCTGTCTGATGTACATTCTCTTTAGCCTCTCTGAAAAGAACACTTTGAGCAACAGTATGTACATTGATGGCATATTTTCAAAGAACATTTCCAGTTGACGTTCAAATGGATTTCTTTGCAAACACGTGTGAAAGCCTTTGTGGACCGGGCACAAAAGGTCAGCCATTAGCCGTTAGCACGCCGCGGCGGGGTGTACCTGGATTCAAGCATTAGCAACTTTGTTCACACTCGCGACATAATGCAGCTATTGACCGCCGCCTTTTAGAAGCACAGCCTTTATTTGACACAAACAGAAAACCTTGAGAACGCCCAGAGTAAAACGAGTCTGTCCCATTTCTCAATTGATTACTGCAGACAAAAGCCACTCGAGGAGAATTGGATTTGAGCTGCAGTCAGGACAGTTGAATAAGTGCTACTTAGAATCACATATTGCCATTTATAATATGATTCTATACAGATGGATGTTTGGTCTGTTTGTGATTGGGCTGTGCGATTCATTTAGTAAGAAATTAAAGTGTAGATTACAGAAATGCCAAGGAAGTTTTAGTCCTAAATAAACCACATGTTTTGATTTTAAATTCCATAAACATGCTTTTATTGATAACAAAAAGAATGCAGATTTATTCTTAATTACAAAAACACATGATGACATGATGGCCAGTTTGTTTGTGTTATAATGGTCTCTACCTGAGTCAATCATGAGTCAGTGCTAGTGCAGCCTCTGCAGCTCAGGGAGGGAATTCTGAAGGTTCTGAGCTTCAGATGAGCCATGACCTGTCCATATACTGAGAATGAGACACACTTTAATGTGTCTTTGGTAAAGGTTCATTCTGTTTTCAGCTTTAAGTTTAGAAAATAATGATTGTTTTTGTCAGTTGAGTTGTTGAGTTGCTTTACATGTTTCAGTTACTTCCTGTAACCTTCCTCAGAAGTGTCACATGATGGTGTAGTGATGGATCTTGTAGTTTGTGCACATGGTTTTGCCAGAGGCAAATTGTCTGAGGACTGCATCTCATGTGTGTGATAAGGTGTACGTTCCCTCGTCACCTCGTCATGTGTCCTGACAGCAGCAAACACCAGCGCTGGATCAGAGAGAACATCGAGATCCACAAACTAGGTCCATAAATGATGACGATGGGCTTACACCTCATCACACACAGGAGGTGCAGAGTTTAGTAGCAAAAAGAGTTGATTTAGAGTTTAGTTCCCCTTTAACCCTGCAGCTCTAAATGGAATAGAGCACTATTATGGATACCAAATGTCACGCATGGTGTAATGTATTCATAATGATGGACCCTGTTATTCCGTCCTTAAACACATCACATCACAGTTACTGGGTTCCACGGGGTTGACCTGTGGGCCCTGTATCCTCCACACAAACAGACCTTGAGCACATGTGACCTACTTGTGAGTGGGTCTGGCTCTGGGGCTGGGGACACTTGAAGACGTCCACAGAATGGCTCCTTTCACTCAGGGTGTCGTTGGAGACATTACAGACCCTCCACTTGGAAACTGCTATTACCGCATCCCAGAATGCAGTGCTCAGGACAGACAAAAGGCAAGGCTGCGGGACAATGGACAGGCTAACAGAGGTCCACACCAGAGAACAAAGCTAACCAAGTGTTAGTGGGGCTTAGAACTGCACAATCTACAATTTTAATCACTATGGCAACACACACAACTGAACTTGTGTCACCTGAGCCTTCTTATTTCTAATTTAATTATTTGTAAAGGGACAGCACATATTAAAGAACATTTAAAATGTAAATATGTAAAGATTATAGCCAGCGTGGCTCATTTCCATCTTCAGTCCCTCGGCAGGTTGATGTCAAATCATCTACAGGACGGAAATGTACAACAACAATCACACAAACGTACACAACACCAGCACACTCAATATACATACAGTTCATTTCAGAGAGTTCATTTGAAGTTCGAAGTTAAGAGTTAAACAACCCCTCAATATAAAAAATGTAATTTGGTTAAACATGTTGACATATTTGACCATTAAACAGCCACTGTTTTAAAGCTTTAGAAAATGCTGCAGTGTTGAAAACTCGGTCTGAACCTGCAGTTAAAGGACACGTCCGAGTTTGTCTCATTCTCAGTATTTGGACAGAAAGACATTTTAGGATTAAACCAACTGGATTTCAGCATTGGACCTGGCAACGCAAATGAGAGACTCGTGTGAGGCTCATTCTGTTTAGATACTGAAAATGTTCCCTAACTGCCCAAATGTTCTCATGATATTAAACTTATCTATCTTGATTTATTTAATTACATTAGTATTTATAACAAAAAGTACCTTAAAAATGCTTCCTGTGAATGAGCTCACCTCAGAGAGCAAATAATACTGTGAAATATTCCATCCAAAGCAATAAAATACAACCTTTATCTGTCCCACACTGAAGAAATTGCAGTGAACAAAACTAAGTCTTCCAAAAATTATCCAAAAATATTCTGAATAAAAATAAATCTGTTGCAAATGATAATGTAAAAAATAATTGCCAAATAAAACTGAGAATTGAGAATGACTCTGTTCCGTCCTCAAACCGTTACATCTCTTTTCATAGAACCAAATTGTGCCGGTGAAAAACACGGAACTCCACACTGCAGGAGCTAAAAACGTGCTAACCCCAGCCTCTAGCCTTTAGCCTTTAGCCTTTAGCCTTTACACAGTCCTGTGTTTACATTCTGCTGGAGGTGGAGGAGAGAGCGGAGGAGAGAAGAGAGGAAGAGAGGAAGAAAGACAGAGAGAGGAGGAGAGAGAAGAGAGACGGAGAGAGGAGGAGAGAGGAAGAGAGAGGAGAGAGAAGAGAAACGAGAGAGGAAGAGAGAGGAAGAGAGATGGAGAGAGACGGAGAGAGGAAGAGAGATGGAAAGAAGAGGAGAGAGGAAGAGAGATGAGAGAGAAAGAGAGACGGAGAGAGGAGAGAGGAAAAGAGACGGAGAGAGGAAGAGAGACAGAGAGAGGAAGAGAGACGGAGAGAGGAAGAGAGACAGAGAGAGGAAGAGAGACGGAGAGAGACGAGAGAGGAAGAGAGAGGAAGAGAGACGGAGAGAGGTAGAGAGAGACGGAGAGAGGAAGAGAGAGGAAGAGAGACGGAGAGAGAAGGAGAGAGGAAGAGAGATGGACAGGAGGAGTGAGGAAGAGAGAGGAAGAGCGACGAGAGAGGAAGAGAGACGAGAGAGGAAGAGAGACGGAGAGAGAAAAGAGACGAGAGTGGAAGAGAGACAGAGAGAGGAAGAGAGCTGGAGAGAAGAAGAGAGCTGGAGAGAGGAAGGGAGAGAGGAAGAGAGACAGAGAGAGGAAGAGAGACGAGAGAGAAGAGAGACGAGAGAGGAAGAGAGACGAGAGAGAAGAGAGACGAGAGAGGAAGAGAGACGGAGAGAGGTAGAGAGAGACGGAGAGAGGAAGAGAGAGGAAGAGAGACGGAGAGAGAAGGAGAGAGGAAGAGAGATGGAGAGGAGGAGTGAGGAAGAGAGAGGAGAGAGGAAGAGCGACGAGAGAGGAAGAGCGACGAGAGAGGAAGAGAGACGAGAGAGGAAGAGAGATGGAGAGAGAAAAGAGACGAGAGTGGAAGAGCGACAGAGAGAGGAAGAGAGCTGGAGAGAAGAAGAGAGCTGGAGAGAGGAAGAGAGAGAGGAAGAGAGACGGAGAGAGGAGGAGAGAGGAAAAGAGACGAGAGAGGAAGAGAGACGGAGAGAGGAGAGAGAGGAAAAGAGACGAGAGAGGAAGAGAGACGGAGAGAGGAAGAGAGAGGAAAAGAGACGAGAGAGGAAGAGAGACGAGAGAGGAAGAGAGATGAGAGAGGAAGAGAGAGGAAGAGAGACTGAGAGAGGAAGAGAGATGGAGAGAGAAAGAGAGATGGAGAGAGAAAGAGAGATGGAGAGAGGTAGAGAGAGATGGAGAGAGGAAGAGAGAGGAAGAGAGACGGAGAGAGAAGGAGAGAGGAAGAGAGATGGAGAGGAGGAGTGAGGAAGAGAGAGGAGGAGCGACGAGAGAGGAAGAGAGACGAGAGAGGAAGAGAGACGGAGAGAGAAAAGAGACGAGAGAGGAAGAGAGATGGAGAGAGGAAGAGAGACGGAGAGAGGAGGAGAGAGGAAAAGAGACGAGAGAGGAAGAGAGATGGAGAGAGGAAGAGAGACGGAGAGAGGAGGGGAGAGGAAAAGAGATGAGAGAGGAAGAGAGACGGAGAGAGGAAGAGAGACAGAGAGAGGAGGAGAGAGGAAAAGAGACGAGAGAGGAAGAGAGACGGAGAGAGGAAGAGAGACGGAGAGAGGAAGAGAGACGGAGAGAGGAGGAGAGAGGAAAAGAGACGAGAGAGGAAGAGAGACGGAGAGAGGAAGAGAGACGAGAGAGGAAGAGAGACTGAGAGAGGAAGAGAGATGGAGAGAGGAAGAGAGATGGAGAGAGGTAGAGAGAGATGGAGAGAGGAAGAGAGAGGAAGAGAGAGGAAGAGAGACGGAGAGAGAAGGAGAGAGGAAGAGAGACGGAGAGAGAAAAGAGACGAGAGTGGAAGAGAGACAGAGAGAGGAAGAGAGCTGGAGAGAAGAAGAGAGCTGGAGAGAGGAAGAGAGAGAGGAAGAGAGATGGAGAGAAGAAGAGAGAGAGGAAGAGAGACGGAGAGAGGAGAGACGGAGAGAGGGAAAGATGACATCAGCTGCTCAGTCAGGGTTTGGCAGCAGTTCAGCAGTGCTTCCCCACAAACACACACTGTACACACACACACACACACACACACACACGCACACACACTGTACACACACTGTATACACACACACACACACACACAGTACACGCACACACACACACGCGGACGCACACACACACACACAGCGGGCAGCAGCGTTCTCACTCAGTACAGCCAAAACACTGGTGAAAGAGAAAGTACAAGCACAGATCTACATGTCCTAATGTCCACATGTTCTAAATGTCCACATGTGCTATTAAGTCCACATGTTCTAAATGTCCACATGTGCTATTAAGTCCACATGTTCTAAATGTCCACATGTGCTATTAAGTCCACATGTTCTAAATGTCCACATGTGCTATTAAGTCCACATGTTCTAAATGTCCACATGTGCTATTAAGTCCACATGTTCTAAATGTCCACATGTGCTATTAAGTCCACATGTTCTAAATGTCCACATGTGCTATTAAGTCCACATGTTCTAAATGTCCACATGTGCTTTTAAGTCCACATGTTCTAAATGTCCACATATGCTATTAAGTCCACATGTTCTAAATGTCCACATGTGCTTTTAAGTCCACATGTTCTAAATCTCCACATGTGCTTTTAAGTCCACATGTTCTAAATGTCCACATGTTCTTTTAAGTCCACATGTTCTAAATGTCCACATGTGCTATTAAGTCCACATGTTCTAAATCTCCACATGTGCTTTTAAGTCCACATGTTCTAAATGTCCACATGTTCTAAATGTCCACATGTTCTAAATGTCCACGTCCTAATATGTCTCCACATCCTTCAAAGCATCCACATGTCCTTATCCACCTTTTTCCAGAAGTTGCTTTGGGCACCGTGATCGTCACTGTATAATTTTTCATGCAAATAAGTTCTATTGATACTCTGCAGTGACATCACACATGGGGTGTTCTACATGTGTGTGTATGGCAGAATGTTCAGGAGCTGCCATGATGACGCACACATTTGCCATGTTTACATGAGAGTTTTACAGTTTACAGTTTTTTAATTCTGAATAAAAATTAATTGTGCTTTCAAAAGACCATGTAAACTCTTAATTCCTAATGAAAATTATTATTCGGAATTAAACCTCTCTTCGGACTTTCATCTACTGCTCTTTGGATTTGTGAGCGGGATGTGGGAGTGGGCTGAGGTGGAGGAGCCGTTGACTCAGTTTGTCTTCTTCCTCCTTCTCCGACGCTCTTCCCTTCTCCTCCTCAGCGACAGACGTAAAGTGTGAGGATAGAATTCTCCAGCTGCTGCTTCATTATCATCGGAACGACTGAGGAAAAATTTTGGATCATGTTTGTGTCCGCGGCGTAACGACAAACCGAGATGACAAAAAGCCGGTCGCAGCTGAAGTGTGAGTTTTCTTCAGGTCGACGTAAATCCGTTCGTGTCCCTGTCCAATCAGAACCCTTCCCCACCTCCAGACGATGAGCGGAATTTAAAAAAAGGCGATTTTACGTGTTTTCCATGTAAATCTCAATTCAGAATTATTATTTCCATGTAAACTCAAAGGAGAATATTTTAATTCCAAACTATTCAATTCAGAACAATTAATTCAGAATTAAAAAAACATCATGTAAACGTGTCCATTAAACACTGTTAAATCAAAGTTTTAAAATAGTCTGAAAACAGCACATTTTCAGGAATCTGTGATCAGTTCATGGTCCTGTTTAGGAGTTTGGTGTTTGATTTTTAACAAAAACGTCAGAGGGACAAACTAAAAATCTTTTTTCAGAGGGACTTTTTTAACCACACGACACTGTGGTTTAGCAGCATTTAGAGACAAATGTGGGCGAGCCAGAATAAGGTCTATATGTCCACAATTTCTTTGACTGTATGTCTTTATATGTCTTTATGTCTACATGTCCTTGTGTCCTCTTGTCCTTATATGTCCACATGTCCTTATATATTCTCAGTGTCTATGTCCGTATCTCCATGTTCTTATATGCTTCATGCTCTCTTGTCCTCTTATGTCCACATGTCCTCTGGTGGACTCGGTGGTCCTCGCCGTTAACAGGCAGCTGGATCAGCACTAACCTGACGGCTAATCCCAATAAGTGTCGCTCCCAGTCGGCTCCTCCCTGTACTTCCTGCTCCTCCCCCATCTGTTTGTCCCACAATTTAATGTTTAATGTTTAATGTTTAATGTTTAATGTCCTCGTCCACCAGAGGGACATGAATGTTTAAAGATCCTTCACTTTACTGTCCATCTGTGCCCCATCTGCCCTACTCCTGCCTCTGCTCCTGCCTCTGCTCCTGCCTCTGCTCCTGTCTCTGCTCCTGTCTCTGCTCCTGTCTCTGCCTTGTGTCTGCCCCTGTCTCTCCTTCTGTCTCTGCCCTGTCTCTGCCCTGTCTCTCCTTCTGTCTCTCCTTCTGTCTCTGCCCCTGTCTCTGCCCTGTCTCTGCCCTGTCTCTCCTTCTGTCTCTGCCCCTGTCTCTGCCCTGTCTCTCCTTTTGTCTCTGCCCCTGTCTCTCCTTCTGTCTCTGCCCCTGTCTCTGCCCTGTCTCTCCTTCTGTCTCTGCCCTGTCTCTCCTTTTGTCTCTGCCCCTGTCTCTCTTTCTGTCTCTGCCTTGTGTCTGCCCCTGTCTCTGCCCTGTCTCTCCTTTTGTCTCTGCCCCTGTCTCTCCTTCTGTCTCTGCCCCTGTCTCTCCTTCTGTCTCTGCCCCTGTCTCTGCCCTGTCTCTCCTTCTGTCTCTCCTTCTGTCTCCTTCTGTCTCTGCCCCGTCTCTGCCCTGTCTCTCCTTCTGTCTCTGCCCCTGTCTCTGCCCTGTCTCTGCCCTGTCTCTCCTTCTGTCTCTGCCCCTGTCTCTGCCCTGTCTCTCCTTTTGTCTCTGCCCCTGTCTCTCCTTCTGTCTCTGCCCCTGTCTCTGCCCTGTCTCTCCTTCTGTCTCTCCTTCTGTCTCTGCCCCTGTCTCTGCCCCTGTCTCTGCCCCTGTCTCTGCCCTGTCTCTCCTTCTGTCTCTGCCCTGTCTCTGCCCTGTCTCTGCCCCTGTCTCTGCCCCTGTCTCTGCCCCTGTCTCTGCCCCTGTCTCTGCCCTGTCTCTGCCCCTGTCTCTGCCCCTGTCTCTCCTTCTGTCTCTGCCCTGTCTCTGCCCTGTCTCTGCCCTGTCTCTGCCCTGTCTCTGCCCTGTCTCTGCCCTGTCTCTCCTTCTGTCTCTGCCCTGTCTCTGCCCTGTCTCTGCCCCTGTCTCTGCCCCTGTCTCTGCCCTGTCCCCCCGGCCTCTGCTCCTCTGCTCAGGATGTTGCTCATAAAGAGGACAGTGGATGAATAAAGGTGGTGTAACTGTACGAGCAGAACTCAGCGAGGGCCCGGGGACATCCTGGCCCCAGCTCTGAGCAAACACGAGGAAAGGTCACAGTCATGTGACACTGAGCCTGACAGGGAGGAGCTCAGGAGACCACAACAAAGAGCCATTCTCCAGGTGTTAGATACAACGGCGTAATGCAGTTAGCGCGGTAGCATTTCTGACAGCAAAATGTTCAGCTGATCCTCGAGCTTTGACCACAGGCGAACTCAGGGTCAATATGTCCAGCATCAAAAGTTTGGACACAGATTCTCATTCATTTTTCCTTTAGGTTTAGACTTAGACTTAGACTTAGACAAACTTTATTGATCCACAAGGGAAATTATTTGGATACAGCAGCTCAAACATCACAATATAATATAATAACAGAGTAACAAAAATAGATGGTGTAGCAAAAAGATCAAGAGACATGAGTCAAATGAGACATAATTATAAAAATAAATGTATATGTACAAGTCAAAATAAAATAGAAAAATAAGTAATAAAATATAAAATAAACTATAAAATCACAGCTATAAACAAGAGACAAGAACAACAGTGTAAATACTCTGCTGATTGACAGGACATAAGGTTATCTGTTACTTAACATTGAGTTGTTGTACAGTTGTAGGGAGTATTATCTGTTACATAAGGGTGAGTTGTTGTACAGTTGTAGGGAGTATTATCTCTGTCCCTCTATAGTCTGGTGCAGTGGGTGAGTTGTTGTAGGGAGTATTATCTCCTCTGTCCCTCTATAGTCTGGTGCAGTGGGTGAGTTGTACAGTTGTAGGGAGTATTATCTCCTCTGTCCCTCTATAGTCTGGTGCAGTGGGTGAGTTGTTGTACAGTTGTAGGGAGTATTATCTCCTCTGTCCCTCTATAGTCTGGTGCAGTGGGTGAGCAAGAGTGTTCATACTTCTATACTGCAGATACACACCGTAGTGTCGTCATGATGCAACATTTCAAACTCGATTTTGAAACTAAACAATGGAGTCCGTACTCAGTTTGATTTCACAACAGTGGCTAACACTCTCGTCTCATGGCAAGGTTAGATTCCCAGGCCTTTCTTTTCATGTTTCTCTTTGTGTCCGGTCGGGCTTTGACCAGGAACTCCGGTTTCCTCCATCAAACCAAAACATGCATCGCACCATAAGTCAAATCCTCCAGCTAAGTCGGTCCTGACCAAGACTACCTCACAATCTGGAGATGAGTCCCTGTTCTTGTCAGTTTGAGTCAAATACAACAACCAAGGTTAAAGACTAATCTGAAATTTCACAAGTGTGCAAAGCAGTGGACAAAACAAAGGGTAAAGGTCATTTTGAGGAATCTAAAATATAAATCATATACTCTGTGTGTGTGTGTGTGTGTGTGTGTGTGTGTGTGTGTGTGTGTGTGTGTGTGTGTGTGTGTGTGTGTGTGTGTGTGTGTGTGTGTGTGTGTTGACTGGTAGTGTATGTGTTTGTAGGCCTTCAGATTGAAGAATGTGAAACAAGCCTAAACCTTTAAGCAGCTTCTTAATCCCTCATGGAAAGTTTAATATGAAAGTTCATAGTTCATGAGCAGCTTTAACGCACTATACAAAAGCACATTTTCGTCTGTCTTATGACCACACGCACTTCATTCACAACATAACTGTTTGTTGTTGTTGTTGCTCTGACATTGTTTTAGGTGTCATCAATGCTTAGTTGAGCATTTTAGTGATTTCTCCTGAGCTCTATTGAAATCCCCCTTATGATTAGCTGTAAGATTCTGTACGAGGCTCCGCCCACAAGCCTATGTCAGCCAAGCTCCCACACGACAATTCCACATAAATATACAAAAACATGATACAAAACTGTACACAGCAACTTGTCAAAGCTGATGCGATGTGCATTAGTGGGATGCACGCTGTATCGTGATAGTGCTCCAAAGGGGGAGTGACTTAGCATGAAGAGCAAAGGGAAGGGAGACTCAGAGCTTTAAAAAACTAAAGTGAAACAATTAAAACACATTGTTTTCTGTACTATGGGGCTCTAAATATATCATGTGTTAACAGTTAATACCCCACAGAAGTTGTAAAGTGATAACTAGCTTAATGCTAATTGACGTGTTGACCTAGCATGTTGGTGACATGCAGTGGCACAGATCCACGTGCTCCTGGATGTTCTTCCCTTTCCAGGCACGGTAGACATCTGCTGGAATGAAAGAGCCCAGTGCGATGTTTGCTGACACTGACGTTCCTGCAGCAGATGTATAGAGCTATGGGCTTCTCTCAAATGTCCCTGTGGAAATAGCAGTGGTCTGCAGAAGACACACCAGCCCGGGCCACTGATCCTGCATAATTTGATATTGGGATAAGTGGATGTCCTTTATTCAGACGTGGTCAGTGCAGAGGACACGTGCTGCTTTCAACTTGGACTGGCCACAAGAGGAACATGGAGTGCCCACTGGGTTTAGCTTGACCTTTGGGGACAAGGCGCTGAGGACAAACAATCCTCCAGGACAAACCTGATCCGGCACTGTCCTCAAATGAGTTAGACCTCTATGGTTTCATTAGAGTGGACATTCCTATGGTCATCTTCTGGGCTGGTTTGAAGTGGACCATAAAATCAACAGCTCCTCCACGCACCTACAGCCAATCAGAGCGTGACTGATCGCCCTGCCGAATACATAAATGCAAATGAAACGCTTTGGATTCCCACAATGCACCTGGACTCTGTTGGCTCTACAGAGATTCAGATGATTCAGGTCTTCTTCAGGACGTCAGCTCTTAAGCACAAACTACAGGACATCCACACACGCAGCAGTAACGCACATTTGACGCTAATGCCACATTCATTAAGTGTGGCTAACATTAGCCATCGAAGACTTAGTGGTTGTCAATCAATCAGTTCTATCTGCGTAATATGGTTACCATGGTGACCACACAGGGTCTTTAGACGGTGGACTGTAGATCTATGGAAGTCAGGAGAACCACAAACATTCACCTCACTCTGCCTCGCCCACTTTGACTTCTGACTGACAATAACGTCACTCCAGTTACGAGCACATTCCCTTCATTTCAGGGGAGAACTACAGACGAGTACCTCAGCTGAAGTCTGAGATACTGCAGGCTGATTGGTGAAACGTCCCAAGTTCATGAGCACCAACTCTAGGGTGTGAGATGTTTTCACCAGGAGGGGGCTGCAGCCAACGGTTCTGGACCACAGCTCTATTGTTTCTATTTTTTAAAGCTGGTTTGGCTTAAGTTGACCCACCGGACACAGCAGATTTTCACACTAACTTTTCATGAGGTTATACAACATCTGAGCACAATTTAAGATATCCCAAACAATACGAACAGCCTATTCACCCTTTTTATTAATCCCTCTGTATTAATGTTGTCGCAATACTAAAATTTCCAACTCAATTTCGATGCCACAACAATAATAATAAAAAAGACCCTTTATTTAGACAATAAAATGAGATTTTCAACATTAAATGGCAGTACTTTGTTTCTTTTCTCTTCCCATGTGTCCTAATATAAAACTATTGTGAAGGGGACATTTTTCATACCGATACCTGCGAAAAATGAGGATCTAGTTTAATTAGTCTCAGGTTTTTAATACTTTTGGAACCATATAGAAGACTGACAATAATATGAACCAACCAACCAAATGTGAAATACACCAGTTTGAACTCAGTGACATCAGAAACACAGAAAATCACATAGTGTCACACTATGGAAGCCCGGTGAGGTCAAACGGTTCTTTTGGTTTAAGGTTAAAGATATCCTGAGTCACTGAATTCAGCTGTTCTTAAGCCTAAAATGACACACAGATAAATGCAGATAAAAGATGAGCCCTGTATTAAAGTGAAATCATGGTTCTGCCCATGTTATTATCAGACGTAGGTGATTATATAGACCCGGGAGTGGCAGACATTGTCATTATATTGTGTTATCGCTCTCATCCAAGCATATAATTAGACCACTTAAAGAGACGCCAAGTTAGTACAGCTGTTTTTCAGATTCTGTGCATATGTGCAGGTCCGAAAAACCAAACAGCCTAGTCTGATTTGAGTAGGATTTCTAGAATTAAGGCTGTGGAACACTACAGAAAATCTTGGCTGACTGAAGATACGTCCAGTGCATTCATTAATACACTAAAGTCCTGTGCCAGTCCACACACGACGCACTACACACACTGTTAGAATCATTACGATGGTCTAAGACACAAACCCTCCAGGGTGTCCGGGGCCTCCTCCCAGTATTCAAATCTCCCAAACTGGATAAAAACACATCTGGAGTGCTCCGATCATATCTGGATCATATTAGAATCTCACTCAAAGCAACAATGTTCACAGAAAAGTACCCTGAACTGTCCAGTCACTCCCAAAACACCAGGAACCACTATGGAACCTTTTGCTCAAAAAAGAGACTAAATAAAAGCATGTTTTGTCATTATGGGTGTGCTTAAAATAAAATAAAATAAAATAAAAGTAAAATAATCTATCTCCATGGAGACGGATCCAGATTATGGTTTTAGCTTCATATGGGCCTTGAATCATGCAGTTGACAGTGACAGATCCTTTGTATGGAAATGGAGTTTGAAACATTGGTACTTTAACCACAATAATCCATAAAAGAAAGTATTTCTTCCAGTCTGACTGAGGTCAGACTGGAAGAAATACAGTAAAGTACAGTACAGTAAAGTATGAGGATGTGTGAAAAGTTTGAGAAGTACAATGTGTTCAAACAGTTGATCAAATAAAGGTCGCTCTCTCAGCACTTCTGCCCGTGTGGGAACATAGAGAGCTGACCCACAGAGAGCTGACCTTCAGAGAGAGGACCTCCAGAGAACTGACCTCCAGAGAGCTGACCTCCAGAGACCTGACCTCCAGAGACCTGACCTCCAGAGAGCTGACCTCCAGAGAGCTGACCTCCAGAGCGCGCACCTCTAGAAATCTGACCTCCAGAGAGCTGACCTCCAGAGAGCTGACCTCCAGAGAGCGGCCCTCCAGAGAGCTGACCTCCAGAGAGCGTACCTCTAGAAATCTGACCTCCAGAGAACTGACCCCAGAGAGCTGACCTCCAGAGAGCGGCCCTTCAAAGAGCTGACCCCAGAGAGCTGACCTCCAGAGAGCTGACCTCCAGAGAACGCACCTCTAGAGAGCTGACCTCCAGAGAGCTGACCTCCAGAGAGCTGACCTCCAGAGAGCGGCCCTCCAGAGAGCTGACCTCCACGTGTCCGACTCAAGACGGACCTCACTTCAGACCTGTGTTTTCTTACAGAGGCATAAACCCCACGTACACATGGTGGCCCCTCTCTTCCTCCTCTTCCTCCTCGTGTGGGTATGTCACACTGTTTTCAAAGTACTTTAATTTCTACAGATTGTACTTATAAAATACGTCAAATGTATCACCTCTTACCACAGATAGAGCATAAGGTTCTAAGAATGTACTGAAAGTCAGAAATACCTCAGAAAGTACAACAATCTAGTTACCAAAGGTGGGTAGAATAACTTTTAGAGAACATTTTCAGAATAATTTTCAAGAGTAATATATAATAGTGTAACAGTACTCTTAAACTCTTACTTGAGTAAAAGTTGTGCTTCCTCTTCCTACTGTAAGTCTAAAGTGACAAAAGCTTTATGTAGCTAAAAACTGTACTCAATTACTTAATATTACTCAAGCAGAAGTACTAAGTAGTGGTCCAAGAAATTATTCAAGTAAGAGTAAAAAGTATTTAGGAAAGGTACTCCTCCAGTATGAGTAACTTAAAGAGTAACTGTCAGGACATAACATCTGATTTATGATTTAAAAACAAATAATGCACAAACGTGTATTTTCAAAGGACAAACACAAAAATGAGACAAAACGTTCAAATCATTTCAGATTGTCATAAAACTTTTGTCACTTTAGATTCACAGTGGGAAGAGGAAGCTAAGAGTACTGTTACTTCAACAGAAATACTACTGAAGTCATAGTGCAGGAAGAGTACTCTGAAAAGTACAAATTCTTCAAAAAGTTAGTAAAGTAAATGTAACTGAGTACTACCCACCTCTACTTATACAATATAGTAGTAGTTTCCTCTTCTACTCCCATTTGAGTAGCCTAATATTATTTTAAAGTACAATTTTTGTTACTCTGTCTTCTAGTTACTAAAATCCGTTGGTTCTACCCTGAATCCTTTAACTTCCACTACAGATATTCTTGTGCAGTGAGTGGTGGGTCCCTTGGGTGCTGGCTTGGTGGCTCCGTTTTATCAGCGCGCCTCAGATTGATCTGGTGAGAACGACGGTTGAACAATCGGTGTCCTGGCCTATCTGAGCGAGGACATCGTGTTACATAAGGGCTTGTCATTAAGCCAATCACACGCCTCCACACTGCACGGCCAACGCACAGGGGCTTATCAGCTTAAAGACTCCTGTAATTATGATTCATTAGCAATTACATTTGAAACCATGGAAACCGCAAGGTACAGTTAGGCTATTGTGTGGAGAAAAACAACTTCAGTAACACGTCGCATTAAGCCGGCCGTGCGCTGCGACGGGGTTAGACGCATATAAAGAACCGCTGTTGTAATTATGAATTTATTTTCTCAAAAAGACTTTGCGATGCTGCTGAATCCTACGAGTATCACAGATTAAGAAAATTAAACTGAAGAACAAAGTGCGTAAATAATCAAATTTTTCTATAGCAAGAAACCGCTCACCCCTTCACACACACACACACACACACACTAGTGTACACAGACAGTGGGCGCAAGCAGGGTAAGTGTCTTGCCCAAGAACACAATGGCAGCATTCATCTACGGGAGCTGGAATCACACCGCCAACCTGTGGGTCAGTGGATCTGTCCCGTGGTGGTGAAACTGGGGGGAATCGGCAAAAAATCAAGAAAAATCTTGAAAATAATACACGACTACAGTCATACCATCCCCCAAACTCACCGTTATGTAACAGATAATACTCCCTACAACTGTACAACAACTCACCCTCTGCACTAGACTATAGAGGGACAGAGGAGATAATACTCCCTACAACAACTCACCCACTGCACCAGACTATAGAGGGACAGAGGAGATAATACTCCCTACAACTGTACAACTCCTCCCCCACTGCACTAGACTATAGAGGGACAGAGGAGATAATACTCCCTACAACAACTCACCCACTGCACCAGACTATAGAGGGACAGAGGAGATAATACTCCCTACAACAACTCACCCACTGCACCAAACTATAGAGGGACAGAGGAGATAATACTCCCTATAGCAACTCACCCACTGCACCAGACTATAGAGGGACAGAGGAGATAATACTCCCTACAACAACTCACCCACTGCACCAGACTATAGAGGGACAGAGGAGATAATACTCCCTACAACAACTCACCCACTGCACCAAACTATAGAGGGACAGAGGAGATAATACTCCCTATAGCAACTCATCCACTGCACCAGACTATAGAGGGACAGAGGAGATAATACTCCCTACAACTGTACAACAACTCACCCACTGCACTAGACTATAGAGGGACAGAGGAGATAATACTCCCTACAACTGTACAACAACTCACCCACTGCACCAGACTATAGAGGGACAGAGGAGATAATACTCCTCTGTGGGTGGGTGAGTTGTTGTACAGTTGTAGGGAGTATTATCTCCTCTGTCCCTCTATAGTCTGGTGCAGTGGGTGAGTTGTTGTACAGTTGTAGGGAGTATTATCTCCTCTGTCCCTCTATAGTCTGGTGCAGTGGGTGAGTTGTTGTACAGTTGTAGGGAGTATTATCTCCTCTGTCCCTCTATAGTCTGGTGCAGTGGGTGAGTTGTTGTACAGTTGTAGGGAGTATTATCTCCTCTGTCCCTCTATAGTCTGGTGCAGTGGGTGAGCAGGAGTGTCCATGATGGAGAGCAGTTCGTCCAGTGTCCTCCTGTCTCTCACTGGGACAAATGTCTCCAGCTCACAGCCGATCACGTGACCCGTAACGTTTACAGAATACCGCTCCGTGATTGGTCCACCCGTGTGATTATCCGTACAGCGAGCGCATACAAATCAAACTGTGGGTTTTTACTCGTTGATAAACAAGAGAAAACAGAAAAAACACATTGTCCACAGACGCGGCCCAGGTTCATTTGCTGCAGTGAAATGAGCTCACCGAGTCCATTGTTTTTATGGATTTGTGCAATAACTAGAATCATCACCAAATGGGATAAAGTGCACAGTCCAGATACGGTACTTGGCCACACGGTGCTGCGTTCAGAGCCCCCTCCCCGCCATCTCTCCCCCTCCTGTTTACAGTAAATGTACATGTGCATGGTAAAGCTGTTAGCACTCACACACGCTGCGTTTCCCTGCTCTGTGGGGACACTTTGACGTACATTATATTAGCCGGAGATTCAGCCTAACGTTAACCGTGATTACGACTTACCTAAACTTAACTTGAAGCTCCAACGTTAGCCTCCAAACACAGGAGAAAAAGCCAAAACTGTTCCAACTTTCTAATTCTATGCCAGAATTCACAGCGATGTAGAAAAACGGTGCCCTCTCACACTGTCATTTGGAGCGCATATCTCAGCCATTAAAAAGATTTATACACAGATTTTATGAGATTTTATACACGTGCACTTGTTTATTTGTGCTTTATTGTTTGCTCTTTCACCTATAAATACCAAAACTCTAATAAAATATTGATCACAAAAAAAAAAAATGAGACCACATTTGAATTTTAGACCAATTTAAGTAAAACCTATTATTAAAATTCTAAACACGATATCCAAAATCACCTTGGGGTATTTTTTTTGTCAAGTGAAGCAAGACATTTGAACACGGGTCTATCCATTTTTCAGATTTTTCAGATTCATATGTCTCAAATATGTGTAATTTTGGACATTTTACACATAAAATGAAGTATTTTATATAAAAACTTGCTGCTTTTCTTTCTTGGAATTGTACATTTTTCATATGTGAGTAAAGTTCTGTAGGGTTTAAATAAATGTGGCTAAAATGCAGATTGTTTCCCGCTCACATGCAGACTCTGGCCGTACACCTGAACTTTAAATCGTTTTATTGAGTTCAAACTGCAGGACGACGTCGTCGGGTTTGTGTTTTTGTATTTTTAGTCAAATCTTCCACACGTCCCCACAGTGTGATGAATACCTGTCCACACACACACATACACTCGTCCTTCCTCCGCGATTCACAACAGGAAGCTCCGGACCCGCACTCTCTCACTCGTTCTCCCCTGGCCCTCTCTGTCTCTTTCCCTCGTTCACTCTTTCGCTCTCATAACCCGTCCCCCCTCCTCTCTCTCTCACATTCTTTCCCTTGTTTCTCTCTCTCTTTTCACATGGCCCTCTCCAGAGACTCTTATCTCTCTTTCTCTTTCCTCTCTCCCTCTCTCCTTCTCCCTCCTTTTCCCTCCCTGTTCCTCTCTCTCCTTCTCCCTCCCTCCCTCTCTTTCTCTCACTCTCCCTCCTTCTCCCTCCCTCTCCCTCCTTCTTTCCTTCTCCCTCCCTCCCTCCCTCCTTCTCTTCCTCCCTCCCTCCTTCTCCCTCCTTCTTTCCCTCTCCCTCCTTCTCCCCTTCTCCCTCCCTCTCCCTCCCTCTCCCTCCTTCTCTCCCTCCCTCTCCCTCCTTCTTTCCTTCTCTTTCCTTCTCCCTCCCTCTCCTTCTCCCTCTCCCTCCTTCTCTCCCTCTCCTTCTCCCTCTCCCTCCTTCTCTCCCTCTCCCTCCCTCTCCCTCCTTCTTTCCTTCTCTTTCCTTCTCCCTCCCTCTCCCTCCTTCTCTCCTTCTCCCTTTCCCTCCCTCTCCCTCCTTCTCTCCTTCTCCCTCTCCCTCCCTCTCCCTCCTTCTCTCCCTCCCTCTCCCTCCTTCTTTCTTCCTCCCTCTCCCTCCCTCCTTCTCTCTGACATGTGAAGGAGATATTCTTTTCGCCTCGTGCAGCTCTGGCAGGGGCAGCAGGTGCTCTGGGGCCCATAAAACCAGGCGTGCCCGGGTTTACCAGCCCGTGTCCACCCGGGGTGTGAACGAGCAGGCCCCGCTCGGGTGTGAACGAGCAGGCGGCGCTCGGGTTACTGCGCGGGCTGCTGAGAACGCGACACGCTAGTTTAGCCCGCGCGCCGCCGCACATGTGACCCACGAGGCTGTAAACAACATTTTGGCTTTATATTCGGCACTTAATGAGATAAAGGAGACGAGTTCTACGGTTACAGACGCTCGTCTCCTCCACGTGTCTGCGTCTGTGTGGCCTCTGCCGCCACTCAAACAAAACAAAACGATTTAATGTTGTTCCTCCTCAAAAACACACCTGGAGTTGTGTTTTTGAGTTTTTGTTTCATTCACACGTTTGATGAACACTTTATTATCAGCCTGTTTACATCTCCAAAGCTCAAAATGCTCTGCTCCACCTTGTGATGTCATGAAGCGGTAGTTTTTCAAGTGAACACCTCCTTTTTACCTTTTAACAATGAAGTGTATGGAGTTTAAAAACACAGTGGAGCACTTCCTGTATTACCAGATGACATCACAAGGTGGAACAGACTGTTTTTTTTTTCTGTTTGAGAGAAGAACTCAGTGTAAATCTGCAGGTTTGTGCGTTAAACATGTGAATGAAACAAAACACAACTCCAGGTGTTTGTTTGTATTATTCTATTCTGTAAATACCTTTTAACACATGTAGACCTATTATACAGTAAGCTGGCTTGCTTCTCCGCAGATCTGACCTGTAAACTGGCCTGGTGGTGTTACCTGCCTGTCTCCAGGATACAGACTGTGTGGTTAATGCTATACTGTGGAACACGCAGCTTTAAAGGTCCTATTTCATGGAACTTTCTGGATGTGTTTGAGAAAATCATCATTTTAGACACTCGTATTTGTATTTCATGTTTTAGTTTAAGAGTTTGTATAAAACCAGAGCAAATACTTTGAAGTACTCGTGAGTAAAAGCACCAGCAGAGCGAGCACTCAAACAAGGCTAACAACAATAACTGCTAACTCCAAGTCGAGACAAGGTAATATGACACTCAAATGACCAGAACAAGCACGGGCAGAGAAGCACTAACTGCATTTCCACTTATGATGTCACAAGGTGGAACGGAGTGATTTGGAGATTGACAAAACCTACAGCATAACATGACGTTTTTGATGCGGAAACAGCATTAAAAAGATAAGAAAAAGAAGCTCATTTAATAGTAATAATGTCATATTTACTAAAACCGAGACTCTAGAATAAATAAAAGTATCCAAAAATATGATATAGACAATAATAATAATGTATAAACCCAGAGCAGCAGGTATTCGAGACACATTCACAGAAACATTCACTGGGCTTCAACTTTCCTTCTGAATAAGCAACAAAATTGCAGTGAAGAAAAAAAATGCTAAAAGATATAAAAAAATACTTGGGGCTGTTGTATCGATATATCGCCATATATCGATACAACAGCCCACGATAACGATACTGTATCACCAAATATGGATATTTTCACTGTTCTGTACCGACAGCACGGCGTGAGGAGCCTACCTGTCTGAACTGCTCCTCGTAGGTCCACTCGCCATGGTCTTGCGCCCCCAGGTGGCTGTGGGTGGCGTGGGGGGGCAGGATGGCGACGCGCGCCTCTTGCTCCACGCTGGGACGGGCCTTGAGCAGCTGGGCGTGGGGGTGGAGCTGGCGATGGGGTAAAAGCAGGATGCCCTTCCCTGGGGTGACCGCCTCCTGCGCCGTGGGCAGACCCTCCTCGGCCAGATCATCATCGAAGTCGTCCTCCATCTCCCCCTCGAAGTCGTCCTCGTCCCACTTCTGTTTACTGTGGGAGGGGACACGGTGTTTGTGCTCGTCTCTGTGTGTTAATAAAAGATTCTTTTATAGCACTCGGTCTGTTTACTGTGGGAAGGGACACGGTGTTTGTGCTCGTCTCAAACGATTCTTTTACAGAACTTCTACCTTCACTTAATCAACGGAGCTCAGGATCCAATGTGAAAAACTTGACATTACTGTTCAAATCAAAAGTCAAAACGTGAAAAAGCTGCGCAGAACATCCACAAACAAAAGACTAAACAAAAGAGCAGTGGAACGACCCAGTAAACCTCTGGGTCACTACTGAGGGACCTAAATATATTCTGAAGTACTCTGACATCCGTATATAACGTAAGCAGAGGCTCTTGTTGGTGTAAACCTGGGGTGGACAGTGGTTTGATATTGACAGCTCCTCCGTGGGCGTACGACAGTGAATCCTGACCACGCCCAGCGGCCCAGTGTGACCAAACACCCACCACAAAGAGCCGTGACTCAAGCTTTCCTCATGATCCGTGATGTTTCCTCACAGACAAAGACCTGCACTGGTCACCTGACTCAAACCGATCTGGTGATCCTGGTGCGTGTGTGAGGGGTGTGTGCTGTACTCACATGTGCTCTTCTTCGTCTGAGCCCATCATGTCCTTGTAGTGGTCCCCCTCCTCCTCTTCGTCGTCTCCGCTGCTGCGTTCGGACATGGGGCTGTCGGTCACTCTCTGCAGACCGGCCGCCGCCGCCCTCATGGCCGCCAGCGCCGCCATCTGCGTGTGCTCGGCGTCCCGGGCGGGGCTGACCATGTGCTCGTCCCCTAGCCCCATCCGGAGCTGCCCCTGCACCTGTCCCTGCACCTGTCCCTGCTGGAGCTGCTGTTCCATCAGCAGCTTGGCCCTCTGCTGCCGGTGAAGGTTCTCCATGACGGCCTGAAGCTTCATCTCAGGTCTACTCCAGCCGCGCGCGCCCTGGCTGCCCCGCCCAGGAGCACCACGGTCGGGGTGTGAGTGGCCGAGGAGGGGCCTGGAGCCGGGGGGTCCCTGGACGTGTGCGTGCGGAGCGGTGAGGAAGAGGAGGAGGAGGGCGAGAAGGAGCCCAGGCACATGCAGTCGCTGTGAGGACCAAGGCTATGTGGAGGTCTTGGCCGCAGAGGTCACAGAGGTCAGAGGTCACAATGGAGGAGCAGTTTGTCAGGGACCTGAGGGACAGAGGGAGAAGATACAGTCAGACCTCAGTTTATTTTTTATATTCCAAAATCACAACTGCAGTCGGCTTCACCCCCATGGACAAACCAGGACTGAACCAGACCTGAACCAGACCTGAACCAGGATGGAATCAGGACGGAACCAGGACGGAACCAGGACTAAACCAAACCTAAATCAGGACTAAAGCAAGACTTACAGTTTGTAGATGTGTCCAGGACTAAACCAGGACAGAACCAGGACTGAACTAGGACTGAACTTGGACTTAACCAAGACTCAACCAGGACTGAAGAGCAGCCATCGCCAAACAAACCTGCAGATCCTTCTCAAATCCTACAGACCCTGTTCAGATCAGGACAGAGCAGGTGAGTCCAGATCTTCTTGTTCCTCCTCACAAGACACACGTCTGAGCTGGATTTGATTGGTTCTTGTTTAAACTCTGAAAATGTACGAGTATCAGAACTGGTTTATCCACAGCGCAGAGAACATCGTCTGCCAGAAACTGATCCAAACCACATTAACGGTGAACTTAACCTTTATGATAAAATTATAACGTTGTACATTGTAAAGAACGACATTAAACTTCTAAAGCATTTACTCAGTTTTAGGAGTTTAAAAAACATCAACTCCAAATACTCAGAATACTCACTCCAAATACTCCAAATACTCACTCCAAATACTCACTCCAAATACTCTCACCAAATACTCAAAATACTCACTCCAAATACTCTCACCAAATACTCCAAATACTCACTCCAAATACTCACTCCAAATACTCAAAATACTAACTCCAAATACTCTCATCAAATACTCAAAATACTCACTCAAAATACTCACTCCAAATACTCACTCCAAATACTTCCTTCAAATACTCACTCCAAACATTAAACTTCTAAAGCATTTACTCAATTTTAGGAGTTTAAAAAACATCTTGCATTTTCTACAGGCTCACCTTTCCACAGATCTGACTTGGCAGTGTCCTCTGCTTGTGCATATTGTGTAACATGCCAGAAAATGTTCCACATAAACAACCTGCTGGAAGTTCTTCAATCTAATGTTTTAAACACCTGGAGTTGTGTTTTGTTTCATTCACACAAGTTTAACACACAAACCTGAGTTCTTCTCTCAAACAAAAAACACTCTGTTCCACCTTGTGATGTTGTAGTAATACAAGAAGTGCTCCACTGTGTTTTTAAACTCCATACACCTTCACTAAATAACTGGAAAACTACAAGGTGGAACAGAGCATTTTGATTATAAAATACTAATAATAATCAAATAAAACACAACCCCAGGTATGTTTTCGAGGAGGTAACAACACTCTAGCACGGTAAAAGCTCACAAGAGTCCATTCTGAATAATATGGGACCTTTAAAGAACTCAACCAGGTCTAAACAGGACTTGATAGGACAAAGAGAGGACAACATTCCCAAAGTGGACAACAAAGTGTAGCATGAACCTTCATACTGATCATCTGAGCATTTTACAGAACAGGATTTCTTCCGTCTCTAGCGCTCACACATCCCTCTCATCGTGTCACTGGGTCGTGATGATTGACATTTGATGTAAACAAAGAAGAAATCGCAAATGAAATGCTGTTTTTAAATAAAATTACGTGGTAAATTCAGCACTTTTCCACCTTCAGAGCACTCAGAGCGCCTCAAACACCGAAATAGGTTAAGTGTCTTGCCCAAGGACACGACAAAATTCATTCGTGGGAGCTCTACCGATTATTTTTTATGTCGACAGTGGGATTCAAACCGCCAACCTTCGGAACGTTCTACCGACTGAGCTACGGTCGCAAAAGGAGTTCAACAATTACTACAAAACTGTCACTGATCCGAGTATCACCAGGTTTTATGTTGTAGTAAAGGATTTGTTCATAAGTATTTAAGTATTTGTTCATGCTTTATTAATACTTTGAGTGTAGTTTTTCTGGAGTATTACACAATATTACACGTGTGTCTCTTGAGCAGCTGTGTACAGTGACTGAAAAGCCTGTGAGACTCGACAGCTGCTGAGAAGACGTCCTCTGCAGCAGGTGTCCACAGTCCACACAGGCAAAAGTGCTGAGCAATACAGGACGTGGAACTATCAGCAAATACTCGCTTCAAATACTACAAGTACTCACTTCCAATACTCCAAATACTGAGTCCAAATACTCGCTTCAAATACTCCAAATACCGAGTCCAAATACTCGCTTCAAATACTCCAAATACTGAGTCCAAATACTCACTTCAAATACTCCAAATACTCGCTTCAAATACTCCAAATACTCACTCCAAATACTCACTCCAAATACTGACTCCAAATACTGACTCCAAATACTGACTCCAAATACTCACTTCAAATACTCACTCCAAATACTCACTCCAAATACTCACTTCAAATACTCCAAATACTCACTTCAAATACTCCAAATACTCACTTCAAATACTTCAAATACTCCAAATACTCGCTTCAAATACTCAAAATACTCACTTCAAATACTCACTCCAAATACTGACTCCAAATACTCCAAATACTCATCCCAAATACTCACTTCAAATATTCACTCCAAATACTCACTCCAAATACTCACTCCAGTCACTCCAAATACTCATTCCAAATACTCAGTCCACCCTGAGCAGAGTAACCAAAATGGAGGAAAATCTTCGTTGATTCAAAGCAAATCATTTTGACTGATGATCAAATTAAAATATGTGTTTGTGTAACAATTCTTCATTTTTCTTATTTCTAATCAACATTTCATTTTTTGAGAATTCCTTCATATAATAATAAATATAGAGCACAAATTATAGAATGAACCAGGACTGAACCAGGACTAAACCAGGACTAAACCAGGACTAAACTAAGACTGAACCAGGACTGAACCAGGACTAAACCAGGACTAAACCAGGACTAAACCAGGGCTAAACCAGGACTAAACCAGGACTAAACCAGGACTAAACCAGGGCTAAACCAGGACTAAACCAGGACTGAACCAGGACTAAACCAGGAATTAACCCGGGCTAAATGAGGGGAAGGTTCCTCCTGGTTTAGTCCTGGTTTAGTCCTGGTTTAGTCCTGGTTCAGTCATGTTTGCAGCCTTGGCCATTACCCTCTTACGTTGTCAGTAAATAAAGTACAGAAGTACCTCGATGGAGGTGAATATTTAGAGTTGGAATGGAGTATGAAGTATTTCTGGTACTTTTCCCTGTGTGTGCTCAGCTGCAGGTGGTGTGGGAAGTTTGTGACTCAGAGGATTACATAAAGTCCTGTACCTGTGTCGTAAGAACGGCGCTCACAGTGTAATAGGCTCCTGTCATTATCGTGTGTTATGTAACTCCATTCATTCATCAGACTGCGCCTTAAAAACGCCACCGTAAAAACACAACGTAAACACACACTTTAATGTAAACACACACTTTAATGTAAACACACACTTTAATCTGCACTTTTCATTTAGACACTGAACAGGCCCGTGTCAAAAACCTGACCACAGAACCACAGAAGTAAAACGTTAATGGAATGAATCATTCTAAAGGTGCACTGCGGTACTTTTCTGATGGAGGGTCTGCCACCTGCTCGTCTCCATGGAGATGTTGTACCACAATAAAAGATCAGATAAAGATGAGATCAGCCTTTATTTGTCCCACAGGACATTACAGTTATTATGGTTTTAAACTTCCAAATACTGACTGCAAATACTTGGAATACTTACTCCAAATACTCACTCCAAATACTCAGAATATTCACTCCAAATACTCACTCCAAATACTCACTCCAAATACTCACTCCAAATACTCACTCCAAATACTCACTCCAAATGCTCACTCCAAATGCTCACTCCAAATGCTCACTCCAAATACTCCAAATACTCACTCCAAATACTCCAAATACTCACTCCAAATACTCCAAATACTGACTCCAAATGCTTACTCCGAATACTCAAAATACTCACTCCAAATACTCACTCCAAATACTCCGAATATTCACTCCAAATACTCAAAATACTCACTCCAAATACTCACTCCAAATACTCCGAATACTCACTCCAAATACTGACTCCAAATGCTCACTCCGAATACTCAAAATACTCACTCCAAATACTCATTCCAAATACTCCGAATACTCACTCCAAATATGACTCCAAATGCTCACTCCGAATACTCAAAATACTCACTCCAAATACTCCAAATACTCTCACAAAATACTCAAAATACTCACTCCAAATACTCTCACCAAATATTCCAAATACTCTCACCAAATACCAACTCCAAATACTGACTCTAAACACCAACTCCAAATAATCATAGTTACAGTTCATCTGCTCTCAAACTTCTAGAGAAGCAGCTGGTGGCGTCAGGCCAAGTTACAGGTCAGATCTGTGGAAAGGCGAGTCTTTTTTTTCTGATTTTTCTATCAAATCATTTTTAGCAATAAAAGATCAAGTTAAGTCGAACAGGAGGCTGAGAGATATCCAGGGGCAGCTAGTCATTTAGAATTAAAATAAATCAATAAAAGTAGCTGTAACGGCAAATGAAAAATGTTTTCTTCTTTCCACTCTTTTTCGATCTCCAGTAAGGAAAAATATATATGTGAAATGTACATTAAGTGTACTCACAACTTTTTTACTCTTCATAGCCCGTGCACTTGAATGCCTCTCCTGCCTGCTCCTCAGAGTTCCACGTTCACATGAATTCTGCAGGTCCTACAGATCCTCTACTCCACAGTTCTGTCGTCCACATGGAGACTGTGGAGAGAAGCAGTCGTCCCTTTTGCACCACAGGTTCATGGAGACCACCATCTCCAGAGCAGAGGCGTGGAGGGATGGAGGGTCTGCTCTGGGGGAGGCGGGCCTGGGGAGAGGGTCTGCTCTGGGGGAGCCTGGGGAGAGGGTCTGCTCTGGGGGAGGCGGGCCTGGGGAGAGGGTCTGCTCTGGGGGAACCTGGGGAGAGGGTCTGCTCTGGGGGAGCCTGGGGAGAGGGTCTGCTCTAGGGGAGGCGGGCCTGGGGAGAGGGTCTGCTCTGGGGGAACCTGGGGAGAGGGTCTGCTCTGGGGGAGCCTGGGGAGAGGGTCTGCTCTGGGGGAGCCTGGGGAGAGGGTCTGCTCTGGGGAAGGCGGGCCTGGGGAGAGGGTCTGCTCTGGGGGCAGCTGCCACGCACATGGAGCCTGACCGGACACCTGATCCACACTGGGCACATTCTGAGCAGCAGTTGGCACTTCCACAACACTCTATCGGCCAATTAAAGCTCCCGTTTTACCAAGAACATCCACCGGGCACTTCTACGGCTGTGAAACGAGACGTCTTCATCTGAATGTTTGTCACTATTTAGGAGATAGAAATATAAATGTCCGTCTATGTGTCTCCGTAAAGTCTTATTCTGAGTAAAGCTGTTCACCCTGTAGTTTAGATCTCTACAAACACGTTCTGAAGTGCATTCTTGTACTAGTTTACCAGTTCTTCTTGCCATATAATATTTAGAGCATCTCCACTTAACAATGCTTGGTTTCATCTTGTGATGTCATTAAGTGATATTCTAGGAAGTCCTAATCCTTTCACCAGGCTCATATGTCACTGTTCAAATTTCCTTCACCCATTAAGATGCATCTCCAGTTTCAATTGGGCAGCTATTGTTTTTAACTCTATTTGAATTGCTTTACTTTTTGGCCTGTCAGAAACACAGTTTCAAACTGTTATGCAAACAGTCCGTCCAAAGCCCACGCTCGATCTGGACTAACCACTAACATTAGGCTCTTTATGTCTATACAATAACATACAGTTGTATAGGTTTGTGTAACTGTATTTAGCTTAAACACTTCGCTGCTGTTTTTTCACACATCCCCCTTCACTTTTTCATCTTCAATTAAAAGACATATATATTGAAACTTGTCCAAATGACCTTAAAATGAGTCAAACCATCAGCACAGTGCACTGAGTAAAGATAAACTGACAAAATGTCAAAAATATTATAAACATTTGATTCTTTTGAAGTCAAGCCGTTTACATTCCTGTACATGTTCTTTTTTACAGTGTATTCTTGAATGACCAAAACTGAAAACCAAACCGTTGGCCAAATCAAGTCTCTCATTTGCATAGAATCAGATTAGAAACAGGTTTGCATAGAGTCTGCTGGTCTTAGACGTAAACTGCACCTGTAGAGCAGGAGTCTCCAAACTGTTTGGACACCACACTTTTCTAACGCACAAGTCTGCGCACTTGTCTCTTTTATTAAGTTATTAAAACATCACAATCCACAGGTGTCATAGATTAGAACTATAGAGCACACACAAGTGTGTGTCTGTGTCTGTGTGTGTGTGACACATGTGTGGTGTATGTACATGTGTCTGTGTGTGTGTGACACATGTGTGGTGTATGCACATACAGAGCAGGGCTATAAGTGTTAGTCATATGGTGTAATCATGTCTCACATGAGCGCACTTATAAATACATACAGCACACAAACCAGTGTAACACACATGGAGCTGTCACACACACACACACACACACACACACACACACACACACACACATATGACACATGTGTGTTGGCTCCGGCTTGTCTCTCTCTCTCTTCCTCTCCGATCCAATACTGGAATCAAATATCGGCGCTGATCTGTAAGTTTTTTTTGGTATCGCCTCCCTGTTCTGTAGTGATTTGACCTTTAAATAAAAGTAACAAAACACGTTTGGATCAGTTTGGATCAGTTTGGATCAGTTTGTCTTATTTTGTTTTTATTTTAAGGACATAAAATCTGTCTCAGGGCCCAGTCACAGTAGGACTGTAGAACTGCGCCCGAGGTTCGCCCCTAAAGCTTTGGTTCGTTTGTCCAGTGTGAACGTGAGCGAACCGCGTCCCGGCACGGCCCGGTCGGACTTTGGCCCGGTTGGAGGAGGAGCCAAAGCACGACTCACACAACTTCACTATATGAGCTCTGTTTGTGTGTGTGTGTATGTGTGTGTGTGTGTGTGTGTGCGCGCTGACCTTCAAAGAGAACTGTGACAGAGATAGAAGTTTTGCAGCCTCGTCTCCATCTGTCCTCACTCCCCCGTCCTCACTCCCCCGTCCTCACTCCCCCTGTCCTCAGTCCTCCTGTCCTCAGTCCTCCTGTCCTCAGTCCTCTGAGCTGGACTGTATCACCTCAGGACTCATCTGTCTCACTGTTTAATCTTTCTGTCTCTGGACTTATTTTCTCCGCTGAAGCTTTTGCTCTGCTGCGCCTCACGTGAACAAACAGCGCCTCGTGGTGACGTCATCGGGCCGTTTCGGTTCTGCAGGTGTGAGCGCGGGACACAGAACCCACAGCAGGTTCTGAAGTCCAAGTGTGAGTGCACCTTTAGTCTCAGTTCAGTCCCGGTTCAGTCTCGGTTCAGTCCAGGTCTAGCCCTGGTCTAGCCCTGGTCCAGACCTGGTCTAGTCCTGGTCTCGTCCTGGTCCAGTCCTCCTCTAGTCCTGGTCCAGTCTTGGTCTAGTCCTGGTCTACTTCTGGTCTAGTCCTGATCTAATCTTGGTCCAGTCCTGGTCTAATCTTGGTCCAGTCCTGGTCTAATCTTGGTCCAGTCCTGGTCTAATCTTGGTCCAGTCCTGGTCTAATCTTGGTCCAGTCCTGGTCTAGTCCCGGTCCAGTCCTGGTCTAGTTCTGGCCCAGTCCTGGTCTAGTCCTGGTCTAATCTTGGTCCAGTCCTGGTCCAGTCCTGATCCAGTCCTGGTCTAGTCCTGGTCTAGTCCTGATCTAGTCTTGATCTAGTCCTGGTCCAGTCCTGGTCTAGTCCCGGTCTAGTCCCGGTCTAGTCCCGGTCTAGTCCCGGTCTAGTCCTGGTCTAATCTTGGCCCAGCCCTGGTCTAGTCCTGGTCCAGTCCTGGTTCAGTCCTGGTCCAGTCCTGGTCTTTTAATAGTGCACAGTGTGATAAGTTGTGATGTGTTGCTGACGGGGCACTTGTCTCTGTGTATCTACACACAATCTACACACACTCTACACACACTCTACACACACTCTACACACACTCTACACACACTCTACACACATCTTAACTTGTCTCTGTGGATTTTTCTTTTCTCATCAAATTCGCCTGTGACTGAGGACGAGATCACGCGAGCTCCTCGTTACCAGGCGTTACTGCGCCAAATAAACGTCTCACTTCCTGTTGAGAAGTTCCAGTCAGCAAAATAAGAACGAATGAAGAGAACGTTCACACATACACACATGTGCTCTGTCAGCAAAACACAACACACACAACACACATCACACTATCACTACAGCTACAACAGGACTGAACCAGGACTGAACCAGGACTGAGCCAGGACTGAGCCAGGACTGAGCCAGGACTGAGCCAGGACAGAACCAGGACAGAACCAGGACAGAACCAGGACTGAACCAGGACTGAACCAGGACTGAACCAGGATTCAACCAGGACTCAACCAGGACTCAACCAGGACTCAACCAGCACTGTACCAGGACTGAGCCAGGTCTTATTTGGAGAAGCAGGTTCACACGTAGAGACCTTTGCTCATTCAGCAGAACATCTCATCTTCTCATCGTGCATAATGTGCAAAAGAGCAGGACTAAAGAACAGATTCAGATCAGGGGGTCAGTTTCTCCGTGCTAAGCCACTCCCCCTTCAGAGCGCTATCACAACACAATCAGAATAGAATAGAATCCCACTAGCGAAACCGCTGCACTTCACACCACGTTTGTCAAGTTGTTGTGTACAGTTTTGTTTGGTTATTTGGTTAAAGGAACAAGAAACATAATTAGAAAGCTTTAAAAAATGACCTTTGCATGATATCCTTGTTTAAAGACGACCTTATAGATTTCGTTAGCGTCTACACTATAAATCTACAGAGCCCTGAACCTCCTCCCTCCTGTTTTCGGTCGATAATCTTGTCAGACGTGGTCATTTCCACATACGTATGTTCTACCACAATTTGCATACACAGTCAGACATGATCCTACAGGTTGAACTGCTATTGTCTCTCCACTACACACTAATCCCTGCTCTCACAACATACGTGAAGCAACAACAGATGCCTCCTGCATGGACAATCAGAAGGATTACCGCGGCGATTAGATGTGTAATTTAAGTTTCAAATCAGATTTCTGTTCACACATTCAAACCTGTCCAGAGGAGAGTCAAATCCGACCCGTAAACGAATCCAAGAATCACATGAGTTTCAGAACATGTTTGTAGAGCTCTAAACTACAGGGTGAGCTGCTTTTACACAGAATGAGACCCCATGGACACACAGTGAGGGCATCTGACACACAAGGACATTTCAGAACATGTTTGTAGAGGTTTAAAAACATTTCCTATAGACCAGAGCAATAGTTTTAATGGTAAATAGTCACTTTTTTTATAGCGCTTTTCCACCTTCAAAGCGCTTTACATCATTCACCCATTCACAGACACTGGGGCAAGGTGGGTTAAGCGTCTTGCCCAAGGACACAACGACAGCGTTCATTTGTAGGAGCTCGAATCGCGCCACGGTGGATCTGAACCGCCAACCTTCTGCTCAGTGGACGAACGCTCTACTTGCCTCCTCTATTACACAAAACTGACTCTTGTGCGTTTTAAGTCGTGTTCTAATGTTGTTCCCTCCTCAAAAACATGCCTGAAGTTGTGTTTTGTTTGTGCAATTCTTTATTATTAGTCTGTCTACATCTCCAAAGCTCAAAATGCTCTGTTCCACCTTGTGATATTGTGAAGTTTTCAAGTTAACAGCGTTTAGTTCAGTAGAGATTGACAATTCCAGGGCTGAAATCATTCAAATGATTCTAGTGAAGGTGTGTGGAGTTTAAAAACACAGTGGAGCACTTCCTGTATTACCACATGACATCACAAGGTGGAACAGAGCGTTTTCTGCATGACAGAAGAACTAAATATGCAGTGTTTATGTGTAAATGAAACAAAACACACATAAACACACTAATATCTTCCACACTATAACTTCTGATATCAAGAAATATCGGTAAAAGGCCACAACATCAAGATCCATATTGGATATCGTTTTGGCTGATAAAATCCATATCGGACAATTGGGAATGTTCAAACTATGGCCCAGGGACTAAATGTGGCCTCAGACTGAATTTCATTGTCCCACAGGTGACTGCTGCGTTAGCCCAAACTATTGGTAGTTCATTTTAGAGCTAATGTAATGCTTATTCCATCCAAACATTTTCAAAGATTTTTGCCATCGTCCTGTGAAATACGCTCATGACTAACTCACTGTATTTACCACCGATCTGTGGCTCTCTCTGGATATTGGAACATACACTTAGTAGGGCTGTCAAAAGTATCAAAAAATCTCGTAATACGTGGAGTTAATATGATGAACTTTCAGGAGGTGGACGACGCCTCAACCTCCTCGCCCCCAACCACAGCTCATCTCGACCGCGTCTTCAATTACCCAGAAGCCCTATTTATACAGCCTATCCCGACAACACCATCCGTGTCCGCTCTCTCGACCCTAACGCTAACCCTAATCCCATGTCCCTCGTCTATCCTTCAGCCTGAAGATATCATCCTTAAGGAGGGGGGGTTCTGAATCAGCTGGGTGACCATTTTGGATTGGAGACGGAGCCCCCCACCCTGAGTCCACCCACCGTCAATAAATATCTTTATCGTATTTTACTGTCGTGGCGTGGTCCTTGCTAGTGAATCGATGCTAAAACTAGTATCAAAGAGATCCTCATTTTTCACAGGTATCAATACTAAAAAAAGTGCCATTGACAGGACAGAAATGAACCTTGAACTCCTGAATCGCGTTAGAACACTCTGGAGCTGTATCAGAACAAGTCTAAGAGCACAGAGACTAGTATACACCCATGGACCTGGTTTAGACCTGGTTTAGAACTGGACCACTATGGAACCTGCCTGAACCACTGAGGGATTACACAGATATAAGACCACATGGGAACAGAAAAGAAAGTACGACCATTTAATGTGAAGTCTATTCCTTCATATCAAAATCAAGTTTGGCGTTTCTCTGTGAAGACGTATTGTTTTGAAGTACAGTACAGGGTTTGTAGGTTTTACACAGACACAGGTTGTTTTTACATAAGATTACATGTCAGCCATTTTGAATTGATAATTATGTGCATCCATTTGCGATACACGATACAGCCTTATAGACAGAAGCCCCTGTGTGGTACAACAAGATTACCCCCTCCCCCGCCATGATACTCGTCCCATCAGCAGCACTTCCTAAACGCACCGCCGTAAACCTGCCCCGATCAATAGCCCCGCTCGCCGTGCAGAGCGCGTGCATTAGCCTGCCCGTGATCGGCCCGTCTGCCTGTCTGCTCCCATTGTCCCCAGACGCTTTACTGTCCCATTCATTTACATTTTACGGCCAAATGAGAGGCCCCTGAACGCACCGCGACCCCCACCCCGCCCCAAGGCAGCCCGGCCCACGGCACCGTACTGCTCCCAGGGTGCAATCAAGTGGTCACGCCCCTCATCTCTCGTGGTCGTGGAGGTGTCAAAGGGTCTATGTGTTGATTAGTCAGTGGTGTTTCAACTCAGGATTTTTATGGGACAAAAGCCGAAAGGAGAAGTGAAGGTTTTGTGAGTGAGTTTTTGGTATTTCTCTGTAAAAAAAAACTGATTAAACTCATGATTCCAGTATAAACGGGGTATTATTTTTGCTTTCTACCGCGTTCTAACATTGTCCCCTCATCAAAAACCTGCCCAAAGAGGTTTTAGATCCATACATCCATATATGTTTGAGTAATCTAGAGATCTCTCCCGGACAATATTCAAACCCTACTTAAGGTTAGCTGTAAGATTCTGTACAAGGCTCCGCCCACAAGCACACATCACCCATGTTCCCACACGACAATTCTCCATAAATATACCAAAAAATGATGCTAAACTACACAACAGTTGAAGTGATGTACAGTAGTTTCATTAGTGCTCTGAAGGGGGAGTGGCTTAGCGTGGAGAGCAAAGGGAGGGGAGTCTCAAAGCATTAAAATAAGCGTGTTAATATGTTGTTTTGGGCGAATTAACCATTTTCAAAGCAATAAAACATAACAAGGTGATCTAAATATGTAGAAACACAGAATATCGAATACACATAGAAGTACATCCTCTCAAATCTTTATATAAATACACTGTTTCTTAGCACTTTTTTCTGCATAAATAGTAGTTTTTGCATGAGCTCCCCCTGCAGGTGTAGTCTTGTGAGTGCAGTTTGGGTCCGACACACAGATTTACTGGTAGAATAGTTTTGAGAGCTTTTGCCACGTTCCCTTTTTAGTCGACCAATCGATCAGCAGGACGAGTCTTTAGTCCAACAAGAATAAACTCTATTCACGCTTACGTCACAAACCAGGAAGACGTTTGGAAACATACGATGAGACTTCCGGTGTATTTCCCGACTCTGGGCTCGCGGAACGACTGTGATAAAACCCACTGAAGTAAACGTCATCAGCGGTAAAATGAAGACTGCAGACGTATGTGCTGTTTGAAATCATCTTGAATTTGGCGCCCTCGTCTCTTCTAATCGCATGTCCTCAGTGCGCTCGGAGTCGTGGGTCACTGGGGAAATGGTGAAAACTGCGGTACGGTTGTAACTGTGGATTAGCTGAACATAACGGAACGCTACAACGACATGTAAGAAGAAAGAAAACTGGGACATTTTCTCACTTTTCCTAGATTTTGTCAGATTTACTACCGCGAACACAGAGTCCGCCAGAAGTCGTCATCTCATATTTCCGAACATCTTTTTGGTTTGTGTCGTAAGTGTGAATTGAGTCGATTTCTTTCGAGATTTAAGATTTCCAATAGTCAATGATCATCTTGAATGTTTCTACAGCCAATCGTCTGTTTTTAAAGCTCCTATATTACACAAAACTGTGAGATTTAAGCCATGTTATAATGTTGTTCCCTTCTCAAAAACAGACCTGGAGTTGTGTTTTGTTTCATTCACACATAGTCACACACAGATCAGATAAGAGTGTAATATGGGCCGTTTAAACAAGACGAAATAAAATAGAATGGATCAACATGAGGGGAATACACTGACCCATTTTTGTCCTGTGTTTTATTTATTTATTTGAATTCGAACATGAAAGTTTGTGAACTGGAGTCCATTTATTCTTCGATTTGCATTGCTTGGGCTAATCTATTGTCTCCCCAAACGCGCCATGAACTCTGACACAGACAGCTGATCCCTAAAGAGCATTCAGAGGACTTCCTTGTGTCGTGACCTCTGACCCCCGGAGAGAAGGGGGTGGGGCCTGTGGAGCTGACAGACTGTTAGCCTGGAGCGCACCGGGACGGGTAATGTTACGCTGTAAAACCCCTATATGTGAGTCCAGGCGAGGGATGTTTTAGATTAAGATTTGTACGTTAATCGATAATCTGGTTTATTCCAGGAGTCACAATATAAGAGCTAAAAATAATCCTCGGGGCAATTTTGGAAGCAAAATTATATTGAAAATCAGATACTAATTGATACTAAAACTATATCGAAACTAGATACTCATATTTCGCAGGTATCGATACCAAAAAAGTCCCAAGAACCTTTCCTGAATCGCTTTAGAATGATTTTGAGCTGTATCAGAACAAATATAAGAGCACTAGTAACTAGAGTAACTAGTATACGCCCATGGACCTGGTTTAGACCTGGTTTAGACCTGGTTTAGACCTGGACCACTGAGGGATTACACAGATATAAGACCACATGGGGATAAAAAAGAAAGTACTACCATTTAATGTTGAAAATCACATTCTATTGTCTAAAGAAAGAGGGGTTTTTAATATCATTGGGGTATCAGAATCAGTATCGAGTATCGAGTCTATTCCTTAGGGGGCTTTCACATCTACACCATTTGGTCCACCTTAAGATGATACACTTTAAGATGACGAAGAAGTATTTGGATCTAAACAAGCTTCCGTAGCGCACTGAACATGGACAAAATGAACCCCAGAATGAAGTTTAGTGAGGAGGAAATTCTCTATTCATACTTATGTCACAAACCAGGAAGACGTTCGGAAACATGCGATGACGACTTCCGGCAGGCTGTGTTCGCGGTGGGAAGTCTGACAAAATCTAGGAAAAATTAGAAAATGTCCCAGTTTTCTTCATCTACATGTCATTGTAGTGTTCCGTTATGTTCGGCTAATTTTACCGCTGATGACATTTACTTCAGTGGGTTTTATCACAGTCGGTCGGCGAGCCCAGCGTCGGGAAATACACCGGAAGTCTCATCGCATGTTTCTGAACGTCTTCCTGGTTAGTTCCTGGTGTGACGTAAGCAGGAATAGAGCCTTTTGCATGTGCTGATAGTCGAGTTTCCACTGGCCAATGGGTGGACAGTTTCTAATTTGTTTTTCTTTTTTGCACTATTTGTGCTGCAGCGCCACCTCAGGCCAGGGGTATACTCTATTCCAGAGGGGTATACTCTATTCCAGTGCATTTTTTGGCTAAAAAGTTATAAACTGTGGCTTTAACTTTCAGAAGGTTCGTTCAGAAGGTTGACTTGATAAACCAGCTCACAGACTGTAACATGTTAAAGAACAGAAACGCTGTTGGCTCGTGGGGTCAAGAATCGTGAATTATCAGTAAATTATGATGTTTTTTCTCACTATAAATGTGACACTAACATTTCATATCGTGACATCCCTAGTCCAGTCCTAGTCCAGTCCTTGTCCCAGTCCTGGATCAGGCTCAGAGGCTGGTAAAGGGTTAATAATGGTTGTGTTTGGTGGAGGTCTGAGCAAACATGGGCTCAGATAAGAGGGTCTAACTCCACCTGATAACGGCACACATGTGGACAGCACTGGTCCCACTGGCTCCACTCGGCTCCACTCGGCTCTACTCGGCACGCCTTTACCGGGGTCTTTAAAACTCGGATACTGAAACTTGACTAGGGCTGCAAGATTATCCGCAATCAAAATGAATTAGCAATTGATACGATTAGCAAACTGGCAGCACTGGACAGAATCTTACAGCTAACCATAAGGAGGGTTTGAATAGGGCCTGGGAGAGATCGCTAGATTACTCAAACATGCATGGATGACTCTAAAACCTCTTGAGGTGTGTTTTTGATGAGGGAACAACATTATAACATGGAAAAACATAGAACGCTCAAAAGAAAGTCATTTTTTTGCTCATTAAAGGTGCTGTTCCTGATTTTAACAGTGAAAAAGAAAAACAAAGTTTGTTTGAAACCGTTTGCAGTGGTCCAAAGTTATTCCTCACTTACTTTATGCATCCACTTCCTGATTCTATGACAATAAAATACTTTTTAATTAGATGCAGACAGTACACAGTGGATATTTTCTGCTTGTACGATACATCTGTACTGGGGCAAGACCAGGGTGACCAGGTTTATATAAAACTGGGACAAATCACTGCAATAGGACAGCACCATCAGAACATCAACATTTTCCCACTATGAGCATGTAACAGTGAAATCCTTAAAGCCACACTATGTCACTTTTTAGCCAGAAATATACAAAAATTAAAGCAAACCTGACTCTACCTGGCCTGGAAAAGGGTCTCATCCTGCTTGTTTCGTTGGAGATGTTTGGCCATAATATTCCGCAGTATGGCATAAAACGTATCTATCTCCACAGAGAATGTTCAGAAGTATGGCTTTAACTTTATGTTTCCATGGAATCATGTAAGTGATTTTTCCTCTCAGATGTCTGGCAAACCCCAGGCAAGACACATTTATGGCAAATAGCCTTTAGCCTGTTAGCATTTAGCCTGTTAGCATTTAGCCTGTTAGCCTCTTAGCCTGTTAGCATGTTAGCCTGTTAGCGTGTGGTGTAGGTGGCAGATCCAGTACACTGTGTATCTAATGATCCATCCCAGATGAAGCTCACGCAGGGACTGTGTGTTCTCACACAGACCTTTGTCCTGACACACACTGCAGACACACACACACACCACACAGACACACACACACAATCACACACACACACTGCAGACCTGCTTTACACACACACAATCACACACACACAGAAGACCTGCTTTACACACACATACACACAGTGCAGACCTGCTTTACACATGCACACCACACACACACACCTGCCTTTGTGTGTGCGTGTTTGTGGTGTGTGTGCGTCCTTATGTAATGGTGTAAATAACACTGGGCTGGACCACACTTCCTGTGCTGTACACTGTGTTTCCCACTACACCGTGACATGCACATTTGTTTACATAGAGCGAGACATACTGTGCCAACTGTGCGTACGGGGTTCATGTGTTTGTTGTGTCTTGTTGTGTAGTTGTGTGTGAGCTAATGCAGTCTTAAGGAAACTGTATGTAGGCAGAGCTTACAGTTCTCAGAATATGGAGGTTTAGGGAGTGACCGTTCAGATCAGAGAGAGGCATTTTAGGTTTAAACACACTGGATTTCAGCATTGGGCCTGGCAACCCAAACAAGAGAGTCATGTGACACTCATTCTGCTTTGTGATTGGCTAATCGTCTTGAACCAAAACACCAAATTATAGAATACACAACTTGGCCATTATGTCCATTGTTTTTGTGATTAAGAATAAATCAGCACTTGAATTGTCAATTGTAAAATCTTTATCAATAATGCAAATTTAAAATCTTTTTTTTTCATCTATAAACCAGGAAATAAAGCCGGTTAGCATGAAAGACTCCACTCTGGCTTCTGAATGTTGTGAAAAGTGCTTATAAACTAAAATAAATAGGATAGAATGCATAAGCTAAGTCAGGAATAACTTGTTCAACCTTTCAAATTGTTCACATATTTAAGACTAAGTAAAACTCATGTCGAGCTCCTCCAAACCCTTGAGGGTGTGGATGGAGATGGCTGCAGATTTCTGGAGCGTGGTGGTGGTGGTGGTGGTGGTGAGAAGGACATGTGGAGGTTGAACATTTGCCTATAAGCTGCTCCTACGTCACTGTCATTTCCATAAGATTTATGGAGAGAGCATTTTTGAACCGTCATGTCCAGCAATAGCACAAACTCAACATCTGTGAGTCTGCAAAAGCAAAAGGCTCTGCTTCATCCTCACAGCACCACCAGAACATCAACATTTTACCACAATGAGCATAAAACAGTGAAATCCTTAAAGTCTTCCTGATTCTCTGACAATAAAACACTTTCTAATTAGATACAGACAGTACACAGTGGATATTTTTTGCTTGTACGATATATCTGTACTGAGGCAAGACCAGGGTGACCAGATTTTCAAAATAAAAAACTGGAACATCCCTGGTTTTTTGGTGGTTGGTAATAATAAAACAGTGAAACGAGTGCGTAATTAAGGAAAATATTCTGCACTCGGCACTAATGTGAGTCAGTATAGTCACATTTTCTTTGTGTTTTGGTCGTTTTTAAGCAGCTTTTCTGTATTTTCCCTAAACAAATGACAGTTTATACCTCTCTTTACTGTTGGCAGGGATCAGATTGGTCAAAAAAAGGGACACCTGGGACATTTCTTGTATAAAACTGGGACAAATCACTGCAACAGGACAGCACCATCAGAACATCATTTTACCACTATGAGCATATAACAGTGAAATCCTTAAAGCCACACTATGTCACTTTAGCCAGAAATATACAAAAAATAAAGCATGTTTTCCTTTTGTTTGCATCGCCACAAACCTGACTCTACTCGGCCTGGAAAAGGGCCTCATCCTGCTTGTTTCCATGGAGATATTTGGCCATAATATTCCACAGTATCTATCTGTATCAGTATCTGTATCTATCTCCACGGAGAATGTTCAGAATTATGGCTTTAACTTTCTGTTTCCATGGAATCATGTACCTGATTTTTCCTCTCAGATAGGGTCAGAGACAGGGGTGTCCGCCAACATGCCTTTATTTAGACAAGCCGGTTTTCCAACACTTTTTAGTATCGCTATTCCGACATTTTAGATTTACGATAGTTTACCCAGGCACGTCTCTCGCTCCTTCACAGCCTCCGTTTTAGATTTGATATTTTCCCGAAGTCTGGCCTATGCTTTTTATCAGGACTGATCCCAGGACTGAATCAGGAGGACTAAACACAGACTAAAACAGGACTAAACCAGAACTGAACCCAGATTAAACCAGGATTACACTGAATGCTGAAGGTAAATGAGGAAGAACTTTGGACCACTGCGAACAGTTTCAAATGAACTCGTTCTGTTTTTCACATTTTTAAGAATCAGATACAGCGTGGAACTAGTATTTTCCCCTCATTTCGAACGATCATTTGTCCTGTTAACAAATCACTCCCAATATTCACTTCCTAAACGATTCAAACGTGTTCTGGAATGCGCCGGGTTCTTGGATTAGTTTCCGTGTTCGTCTCCTCGCACATGTGAACGCTCCGCTAGTGTTTAAAGCTTGTGTTTAAAATGTGACCCGTGGACTGCAGTTAATTTTAGCCGCGGTTAGCGCTTAAAGGGCCAGTACTCCAGTGACCCAGTGTAGGGAGTATTATCAGAGAGTGGGTCAGTACAGCCGCATTCCACACAGTATTACCTCAGAAACACAGGGCCCATTCACACACACACGCACACACAGACGCACACACACACACGCACATATTTAGATCACTTTTTATCATTTTGAAAATTCTATATTTGCCAAAAACTACATATTAACATGTTTTATGAGTCTCCGATTAGTTTTTGATGCTTTCAGTCCCCCCTCCCTTTGCTCTCTGTGCTACATCACTCCCCCTTCAGAGCGCTATCACAACACAACACAGTCGGCATGAATCGAATCTCAAAGATCCAATAACAGGAGAAGGCAGTGTGTACTCAGATACCGACTGCATGAAACAGCACAGTCTGATTTATATTAGGAGCAGACGAGGAGAGGTGTTCAAGACTCTAAGAGAGAGAAAAAGAGGAAGAGAGAGAAGGAGAGAGAGAGAGAAAAAGAGCCAGAGAGAGAGAGCAGTCTGGTGGTATGACGGAGAGATAGGGAGATATAGGGGGAGGGGGTCCAAGCACAAAGCCCCAAAACTGGATCAACCGGTCCTGTAGCTGAGTTTATAGTCGTGTTTTACAAGCTGCAGTCGCACACACATATGCACGCACGCACACACACACACAAACACACACACACACAGGGGACTTAAGCTTAAAGGTTAATAGTCCTATACTGTGCAAATTTGACTCTTGTGAGCGTTAAGCTTAAGTTTTATAATGTTGTTCCCTCCTCAAAAACAGACCTGGAGTTGTGTTTAGTTTTTTTTCACCCATGTTTGTAATCCTTTATTATTCGTCTCCAAAACTCAAAACGCTCTGTTCCAATTTGTGATGTCATGTAGTGGTAGTTTTCAATTTAACATCTACCTTTTACCTTTAGTTCAGTCGAGATCAGCAATTCCAGGGCTGAAATGATCCAAATGATTCTAATGAATGTATACGGAGTTTAAAAACACAGTGGAGCACTTCCTGTATTACCACGACATCACAAGGTGGAACAGAGTGTTCTCAGTTTGAGAGAAACCTTGTTAAACACGTGTGAATGAAACAAAACACAACTCCAGGTCTGTTTTTATGAAGAAACAACATTATATATTATCTGATATCCTAAAACAAAAACAAACCCGTGACCAGTGACTATGAGCCGGGGCAGTGGCAGAGTGGTTAGCTCTCTGACTTTCCTCAGCAGATTCATCTCCTTACTTGTCGTACACTCAGATTTCCTTATTAATAACACTGTACTTTGTCATGAAATATCCAAAAAGTTTACTCTCAAATCTTTAATGTAATCTTAACGTGCGAAACTACAACAAAAACCTACATTTTAACTGTGTTTATTATTTTACCTGCGCTCCATCTGTATTAAATTTTATTATTGGCCTACAGAATGTTGTGATGTCATCTGAAACCGAACAATTACTCCCCCCTCTCACTCTCTCTGCTCTTTTTCTCTTTCTTTCTACTTTCTTTACCCGTTTACCCTTCCTCTTCACTCTATATCCTTCTCTCCCTCCTTCACTCCGTTCCCTTCCTCTCTCCTCCTCTCTCTGCTCCCTCCCTCCGTCTCCACACACAGGGCTTCCCCCATGGCCGCGTCCCAGTGGTGAGGTAAGCGTGTCGAGCCTGCGAGTAGTTGGCAGGCCCTGATCTCCGGCGTTCCTCGCGCTCCCGTTCACATGTAGCTTTTGGCAGAAAAAGCGTTGAACGGCAGCCAAACCACACAGCGGCGCGTGCAGAACTGGCAGCTCGCAGCGCTCTCCAGGCACTGAGGAATCACACTCGCAACAGCAACAGGAAGTGCCGAGCGAAGGAAAAGGAAGAAATATCAGAGCAAAGTGACGGTAATCAGATTTAGATTTGAGATTTCACAAACTTCAGCTATTTGTGTCCACAGATATGAGGTAAAAATGTTCAAAACAAGTATTGTAATGCTGATCCGAGGTGGCAGAGGAGCCAAAATATTAACCAAAATAAGCGTAACATTACTTCAAAATAATATTACTCAAGTAGAAGTACAAAGTAGCGGTCCAGGAAATGGAAAACTACTGCTAAAATAAGCGGAACTGTCGGGACGTAACATCTGATTTAGAATTTGAGGTGAATAATTTTGACAACACATTAAAAGGGCCATATTTGGTTATTTTCTTATTTTCTTTCTTATTTTTTTTTGTTTTTCCCCATTTTTATTTTGTTAAGATGACCCAGTGTAAAACATAATTACAAATAAATTTTTGACCCCCTTTTTATTCTTTTAATCAGGCATAATTCTTATATCTTTCCTTTTTTTTAATTATCATATTCATTTAATATTTAACACATTTAATCTTATTGGTTTAAATTTCAATTTTTATTTCAGTATTATTCAGTTTTGTTTTTTTTGTTTTTTTTTGTTGTTGTTTTTTTTTCCTTCCCATTTTTATTTTGTTAAGGTGACCCAGTGTAAAACATAATTACAAATAATAATAATAACTTAAATACATTTTATCCAAACATATTTTCATGTCCATATAATATAGTTTTCTTTCTCAGAATATTTTATTTTACCTATAAATTCTTGACCCCCTTTTTATTCTTTTGATCAGGCATAATTCTTATATCTTTCCTTCTTTTTTATTATCATATTCATTTAAAACATTTTATCTTATTGGTTTAAATTTGATTATTATTTCAGTATTATTTACTGGAGTTGTGTTTTGTTTCACTCACACGTTTGACACACAAACCCTGCAGATTTAGGCTTTTAGTTAGTTCCTCTCTCAAACAAAAAACACTCTGTTCCACCTTGTGATGTCACGTGGTAATACAGGAAGTGCTTCACCGCGTTTTTAAACTCCACACACCTTCACTAGAATCATCTGGACGTGGCTGAACACTCAGAGTTTTGTGTAATACAGGAAATTACATAAGTCACAAAAATCTGGTACAGACACAAAATAAGACAAAATGAATCACAAATGTTCAAATCATTTCATATTGTTACGTAAAGATTTTGTCCGACCGAAGAGGAAGCACAACTTTTACTTCAATACAAATATTACTCAAGTAGGAGTAAAAGTGCTGCTCAAAAAGTCGAAATTCTTTAAAAAATTACTCGATTAAATGCTGATTGGTCGTTAGGAAGGTGGTTTAAACCTAAAATGCCTCTCTCTGATCTGATTGGTCACTGCCTAAAGCCCAACGACTCAGTGCTAGTGCAGCCTCTGCCCAAAAGCACCACAACAACAACCAAAATGACGTAGAAGTCCTTAGTTATGTAACCGCATTTTCTAACCTCCACAGTGTAAACATCATGACACGTTCAACACTTTGAGTTACTTCAGATTACACGTTTAGGGTCAAAATGAGACCGCTGCGTACTACGTCCTTAGAGATTCAGGAAGTCCGCTGTCAGCATGCTAGTTGGTGTTAGTAAGCGAGAAAATACCAAGAGATTGTTTGTCTAAACCGTTTTTTTTCCTCCAAATTCTACAAACGCCTGACGCCTCCATGTCTGCCCCGCCCGTAAACCGTCTACAAAGTAAAAACTGAGGGAAGGGTCCTGGTTTGTCCGGTTTAAGTTAATATTTTTGTAATTGCAGTACAGATAAATCGTACGGGCGGCGCTTGAGGTCGAAATAAGTCTGTCTGCGTTTAATTTTAAAGTGTTTTATTGTCCGAGAATCAGGAAGCTTTACCAGCAAAACTCTGCTCTGGTCTCTGAAAGTATACATGTCTAAAAAACTTCAAAACTGCACTCAAGTGTGTACCAATACCTCAAAATAAATATTACTTGAGTACAAAGTAGTGGTCCAAGAGTAAAAAAGTATATGGGGAAAACAACTACTCAGGTAAGAGTAACTGTCAGGACATAGATTTATAAATTAAAGTTCATGTAATTGGAAAAAGAAAACATTAATAATGCAGAAATCTGGTGTTTTCAAAGGACAGACACAAAAATAAGACAAACTAAACGATAGCTGAAGGAGCTGCAAGAAACACAAACGTTCAAATCATTTCTTACTGTCAACGTAAAGCTTTTTGTCACAGCGGGAAGAGGAAACACATGATTACTCGAGTATCAGAGTAAAAGTATGAGATCTGGATCACAAACATCACTGGAACACACAGCAGCAGCGTCAGGTTCCCATGTTGTGGACTAAAACGTGATTTAAAGTTCAGATCTGGGTTAAAACAGGCTGAGGTTTGGGTTTAGGTTAAGGCGAGTAGCAGATATGTTTACGGTTTGGTTCAGTCTCCAGGAAATGAACGGAAGTCAATGAGATATCCGCAAAAAAACACACGGAAACCCGACTTTTGGCTGTTTTGAATGAAAATACTGCAACATGTTTGTACCATAATGTAATGAGCCTATTATTGTGTCGATAGTAAAACTAAAAATAAAGCTAGATACTCATTTGAGCAAGTATTGATACTAAAAAGTCCCTTTGACAGGCCAGAAATGGACCTTTCCTGAATACCTTTAGGAAGATCTTGACCAAGTATAAGAGCACGTAGAAAGATGAATTAATTTAATGTTGAAAATCACATTCTATTGTCTAAAGAAAGTTTTTTTTTATTACCATCGTGGTATCGAGTCTGTTCCTTAGCATCGAAATCAAGTTTGACATGTTACTCTCGTTATTAGAAGTAGAAACGAATATCGAATGTCGTGGTTGCGCTGCATTAAAATGACAGAACTTATTTGGAAGCTGAACGTCAAATGTCATAGGAAGGAAGACGTATGGATGGAATTTCTCAAGACTTCACAAGAAATTTCACAAGAGAGTTTCCAAAACCACCCTTCAGCTCTACGTTCTCAAGAGAGATCCCCAACGACAGAGTTATCAGACCAAACAGACTCTTGAGGGCCAACCACGTCGCTCAGAAATGGGTAATACTAATCTGCCAGGCCCATTCGGACGTACGGTGAGCCGCTGGTTTAACTGTTCACTCCGAGGGTTTCACTTCACTCACAAAAACATTTCATTTGCTCTTGCTTAATCCATCCATTTTCTCCCGCTTTAATTTCACGATTTTTTTGTTTAACCCAAAATTTAAAACCACAATCTTTTCCTGACAGAGGATTGGCTGTAGACTTCGCCTTTAAAAGCACCATAACTTTTAGAGTATCACTGACCATTTGGAATAACAGATTTCAAAATGTAAAATTCCTTATGTATTGTTTTTTTTTTTTAATTTGTGATCAATTTTTTATTTGTAATCAGACAAAAAAAAAACAACAAAAAAACTCAAGCTCATGGTGACCACCCGCCAACTCCCTGGGCTCCACATTAACATTTTTATTTTTCTCCCCTTTCTCCTTTCTTTTTACTTCTTTTCTCTTTGCTTCATGTTACAAATTCCTTATGTATTGTTGATGAAATGAAAAATAAATTAAAGACACTCTTTTTAATTAGATGCAGAATAGGAGCGCACCGATACGATACTGATACTGATGAAAATTCGGGGAGATCGAATATCGGCTTCCAAGATATCGGTTCAGCGGATATCGCATTTCGGTCGACTTACTGGATGATTTTGGCCTAAAACGTGTCATAATACACTCCTGATCGAAATTTTGAGACCAGCTGAAAAATTGCAAGAAAATTTTTGTAGATGTTATTTCTATTTTAGGTTTTTTTTTGGGTTGTTTTTTTTTTAGATGTGGTTGTAAACTTTTGATCAGATGATAAACAGCCTATTTCGGTTTAACGGTTGTTTGCAATAAATTGGTTACTCAAAATTTTTTCTTGTCTCACTCCCATTTCTACTTTTTGCATTTTGAAGCACGACTTAAACCTTCTTAAGATCCAACAGAGCAAAATGTGAATTCTTGCAATTTTTCAGCTGGTTTTAAAGTTTTGATCAGGAGTGAATTAAACTTGTATTTTACACATCTGATCTGTAGTTACTTTAAATGAAAAATAACACGTACAAAACACATTCGGCTCATGTTTGACCTCATGCTGTTTGTTTTTAAAGGAAATAAATGCAGTTTTCTGGTATCAGTTGATATCGACATCGGTATCGGAACAGAAAAGCCTACAGACAGCACACAGCACACTTATTTCGACCTCAAGAGCCGCTTATATCTGGACAGAGTCAAATACACGAGGAAAATCAGGTACAGGGCATTTAACACAACAAATAGTCCAAATTCCACAGGTCCGATGTATAGAAAACATGTCGAAACTGGTTCCCAAAGTCACACCTTCACAGTGACTCATATATTGAACATTGGGGCATATGTTTCCCAGAGCTGTGGGCTGAATCACATTTCCTGCTCGGCACATTTGCTCACACGTTAGATTTCACGGCACACGCAGGGACATTGTCTGATCTTAAAGGAGACGTGTTACACTATGTTTTTAACATGTATAATGCCGTTTTGTTAGATTAAGTTGTCCGTTGTGTGGAGGATTCTTAGGACAAATTAAAGGAGTTGTATCTGATTTTTTTTTTTTTTCCAAATGAAAAATACTGTCTGCGTCTAGTTATAACACATTTTTATCCTCTGTGAACCAGGAAGTAAGGCTGGCATGCTTTTAGCTTAGCGTTTTTAAGAAGGTAAAAATCCAGGACAGTGCCTTTAGCATTTAAATTCCATGTTTTAAAGAAAATATTGTATTTGTATGAAAATAAAATGACTAATGGAACCCCAGGCTCTTATACAAACTGTACAACAGGATGAAGTGGATCAGATGGAGGTTTGTTCTGAGCACATCATCAACAAAAAACACAGGACCTCTGCTGTCACACTGACGAGAGAAGCACTTTAAATGAGGCTGCAGCGTTAGCTGTGAGTTCCACTCAGCAAATCTTGGCCAAACCTTCTTCCCGTCAGATCTCAGAAGCTCAGCAGGGCCGGGCCTGGTCAGAACTTAAACGGGAGGCCGTTGGGAGAATCGGGTGCCACAGTGGGACACAAGTGGCAAAGACTATTGTTGTGTCTTTAGGCAAGACACTTCACCCACATTGCCTGTGAATGAAAGTGTTGTGTGCGTGAGTGATGATGGTCCGTCTGCCCCAGGGCAGCTGTGGCTACAACAGTATCTCACATTGAGTGTGGAGAGAATGAAGAATGACGATTGTACAGTGACTGAGCGTGTGGAAAAGCGCCGTGTGAGACTAATGCAGCTTTATTATTATTATTATTATTATTATTATTATTATTATTATTAAATGTACAGGACATTAGATCAGGTCTGGAGAAGGTGAACAGACTTGAGCACTTCCTTGATTATCACCTAATGATGTCACAAGGTTGACATAGTTGAATGAAAGACCACTTCAGGGATGTATTTTTAGATCAGGGAACAACACAGCTGTTGTGATCGCGCTCTGAAGGGGGAGTGACTCAACACAGAGAGCAAAAGCGTCAAAAATCAAAATGAAACTTATAAAATGATGATAACATGTTGTTTTCGGCGAACACAGCATTTTCAAATCATTAGAAGGTAACGTGGTGATCTAAATATGTGATGTGTGAGCCGTTCATACCCACAGAAGTAAAATACTCCCTCTTTAAGTTCCACGAAGCACCAAACTGCCAAAATTATAGGAACAAAAAAGCGCATAATACGTCTCCTTTAATGCTGCCGTGTTCTGCAGCCCATTGAGCAATAACAGGCCTGGCATCACTGCGCCCGATCACCATCATCTGATCGAGGACAGATTATAATTTCACAGCAGAAAATGACACAGTGCAGCAGCGGGCAGCGGTTTAAATGTGCCAATCAGAGGAGGAGCGGTCGTGAACGGGCGCACGCCGCACACCGAACGGGCTTATTACACAGGCACACGTTTATGAAGGAGAGAACAGCCAAATGTGACCTTTAAATACTGTCACTATCGCAGTCATTCTTCTGAAAATGTTCCATCATGAGCTTTTAAATGTGTCAAGTGAAAAGGTTAAATCCACTTTAACACGCTGAAAAACATGTTGCCGTGTACGTTTGAGCAGTTTATACTAGTGTGCCAGATGCCCTCCCGCCCTCCTATCTCTGCATGTCAGATGCCCTCCCTTCCTCCTATATCCCTGTGTGTCAGATGCCCTCCCTTCCTCCTATCCCTGTGTGCCAGATGCCCTAATAACGTTATAAAAACACTTCAGTTAGTGTAAGCTGATTTAGTCATGTTCGGTTATATTTCTGATTTTAAAATATAAATAACATCCAAAATACGTCTTATCGTGATGACGGTTTTGTAACAGAACGCAGAGATGTTTATCTTAAAGCAGTTTAAACGTGCGCAAGCAGGACGTCAAACAGCAGTGGGCATAACTCAGGGTTTCACAGGGTTAAGGTTTGGATCAGTCTCCAGGAAATGAACGGAAGTCAATGTGATGAGTCCAAAAATCACGGAAACCCGACGGACAGAACTTTCTTTTGGCTGTTTGGAATGAAAATACTGCGACATGTATGTAACGGTATGATCATATGCAGACTGAATAATTGACCTTTTGACCAAATATGTGAAACGCCAGGAAAATACACAAAAGTACAAGAGATACACAACCCCAACCACGACTACTGTTTAAAATACAAGTATCTGTATCAAGACGGGACAGAAATGGAGCTCTAAAGAGGACTAAACCAGGACTAAACCAGGACTAAACCAGGACTAAACCAGGACTAAACCAGGACTAAACCAGACTTGTGTGAATAAAACAAAACTCCAGGAGTGTTTTTGATGAAGGAACATGAAATTACGCTAAAAACCTAAAAGCATCTCTGCAGACACGGCTTTGCCTCAGACCAAACTGTTCTCACCTTCTACCTTCTTACCCACCGCAGACCCTCCTACAGCCTCTAAAGACCCTAAACTACAGGCTTTTACAGCCCCTGTGCTTCCTGTGCCCTCCCCCACGCCTGCCCTCAGCCCAGCCCAGAGAGGAGAGCCTGTCCTGGGCCGGCGCACCAGCACAGCCCCCTGACACCAAATGCTCGCTCCGGTCGTGTCAAATATAACAGCCACAAAGTGAATTCCGACACGCCTGGGTTTGGGTTCATTTGATGCTATAATGAACCTGTATAAACTGCGCAAGTACTTCAAAAATACACTTGAAGTTGTATTAGTTGCTTTCTGGAAGTAGGACGTTACCATGGAAATACAAAGTTAAAACCACACTCCAGAACATTCTCAATGGAGATAACGTTTTACGCCACGGTCTTGAAGATTATAGCCAAAAGAACATTTTCAGGGGAACAAGGTGGCCAAGCAGGAGTCAGGTTTGTCATGCTTTTATTTGAGTCTATATTTTGGCTAAAAGGTTCCATACTGTGGCTTTAAACAAAGGACTTTCGATCTGTCAAACTGTGATTTCAGTCGTTCTATTCGAAGACACAGTGAGCGGTTTGCGCCATGTTGCTAAGTTTAGCTGGTTTACTAGTTTCGATATTAGTTTTAATTGATTACTGTCTACTATCTATTAAAACTAATATCGAAACTAGAATAGCTGTGAATGAGCTGCATCAGAATGAGTACGACCATGGACCTGGTTTAGACCTGGCTTAGACCTGGTTTAGACCTGGTTTAGACCTGGACCACTGAGGAATTACACAGATATAAAACCACATGGGAATAGAAAAGAAAGTTCTACCATTTAATGTGGAAAATCACACTATATTGTCTAAAGAAAGAGTTTTTTTTATTATCATTGTTGTATCAGAATCGTATCGAGTATCGAGTCTGTTGAATGCATCACTTGGGAGCTGGTTCAGTCCTGGTTCTGGCAGTAGTTGAAATTGCTTAGACCTGGTTTAGTTCTAGTTTAGTCCTGGTTTAGAACGATTCAGATCTGATTTAATGACGGGAGTGAACCATGTTGAAAAACAAGTAAACCACGTGCAGCTAAACTTAGCAACATGGCGCAAACCGCTCACTGCATCTTCAAATAGGCCGACTGAAATCACAGTTTGACAGATCGCAATTAGACTTTCGATATGATGAACCTATTTCAGAAAACTGTTCTAAACCAGGACTAAACAAGGTCTAAAACAGGTCTAAAGCAGGTCTAAACCAGGTCTAAACCTGGACTAAATGATTTTGAACTACAACTGAAGCCGGACTGAACCAGCTCTGAAATTATACATTATATAGTATTTTCTTTTTTTTTCCATTTTCCAGGAGAAACAACAAAACATGAGTCACTGACGCGGATGAGCTCCAGAAAGTGTTAAAGGATCATTTGGGAAACATATCGGAAACATCCGGTTGAGCGGGAGGACGGTGTATGAAATAAAGTCTATTGTTTTGCGTATAACGTGTGGAGGAGCTGACAGACACAGACCCGCCTTTGTTTTGTATCTCAACAAAAACCATCACAGCAGTTTGACGAAGTTTTAACAAGTCCTGAGCAAATACCCACAGGAAATACACAAAAGTACAGAGATATACAACCCCAACCACAACTACTGCTGAAATACAAGTACTAGTATCAAGACGGGACAGGAATGGAGCTCTAAGGAGGACTAAATCAGGACTAAATCAGGACTAAACCAGGACTAAACCAGGACTAAGCCTAGTCTTAACCAGTATTAAACCAGGACTAAACCAGATCTAAAACGAAACACAGTAAAAAAAAAAAAAAAGTACTATAACAGATCGAAACCAGGTCTATAGGTCCAAATGGGGTCTAAACTAGGATTAAATCAGGTCTATAGACTAAACCTGGTCTAAATCAGTCTTTAACCGGTATTAAACAAACCAGGTCTAAACCAGATCTTAACCAGTATTAACCCAGTATTAAACCAGGACTAAACCAGATCTAAAACTAAACACAATAAAAAGTACTAAAACAGATCTAAACCAGGTCTCTCAGTCCAAATGTGGTCTAAAGTAGGATTAAACCAGATCTAAACTAAGACTAAGCCATGTCTAAATCAGGTCTTAACTAGTATTACACCAGGTCTAAACCAGGACTAACCCAGGTCTTAACCAGTATCAAACCAGGACTGAGGTCTATCCCAGGGCTAAATCAAGATGAAACAGGATCTAAACCAGGACCAAACATAATCTAAACCAGGACTAAACAGGGTCTTAACCAGTAAACAGGGTCTAAACCAGGACTAAACAGGGTCTTAACCAGTAAACTGGGTCTAAACCAGGACTACACAGGGTCTAAACCAGTAAACTGGGTCTAAACCAGGACTACACAGGGTCTAAACCAGTAAACTGGGTCTAAACCAGGACTACACAGGGTCTAAACCAGGAACACATTGACACAGTTCCTTGCAGCCTATTATGCAATCTGAGCTAATGTTACGGGCGCTTACATGAGCCGAGCCTCTCCGCGTAAATAAACGGAGGAGACGGAAAGTTCACGGTGACCTAAATAACGCCGAGTCCACGACGGGCGGCGAGGGACCCGGGCCGCAGCTTGGGAACCCCGGACACCCACCCCAACTTTTTATAGCCCAGAAAACCTCCGCAAAACTCCAACTCCAAGAACGCAAAGTCTGTGCCAACGACCCTGCGAGCAACTCCACAACTCTGCAACTCAGTCTTATCAATGCCTGGTTTATTACGCACCAAATTTGCGTAATTACAGTGTTTTTACGCAGCAGTTATTTTCCTATCTTTTTTGCGCATGTTTTTTTTTTTTATTATTATTATTTTATTTTAGGGGAAAAAACTACAATTGTTGTCTAAATATGAACTTTGTAGCGTGTTTTAAAATGTAAAATGTGTATTGTAAACATGCTTGACCAACTTGAGTCACCGTTTTTCGCTTTTACCCGAACGAAATCAACGGTAAACTAGTAATTTTACGTGAAAACTGATATTTCTCGCGTTTTAGAATCCATTTATTTAACATGCTCAAATATCAAAACATGCAAACTTAATGAGATACCGCCATGTTTACATTCAGCCAGTTATTTTTATTTATTTATGTTATTTTTTTCCAAAGTAACGTGTTTCTGACGTGCACACGGCTGTATCCATCCGCTAACGTAGCACTACAGCAGACTATCGATCAGGCGATGCGATAACGCCGTATCGATAAGAGGAAAAAAAAGCAGCATTTACGCACATTTTTGGAGCAGGAAACCCACCGCAGCCGATCCACAACACGGTCACACGTAAGACCGCAGCGAAAAGCGCAACAACACGGCAAAAGCGAGCGGACAAACTTACTATTGGGGCTTCCGTCGGTGTGCGCTGGTGTGCGGAGCCGGAAGAACCATTCCCGTCCGCGGCTGCTGCTGTTTTTCGGCTCCTCAGACGCGCTGGTTACGGGCAGGGACGCGGCGTTGGCTCTCGGCGTTATCAGCTCGTGTAAAAGGACTCTCTCGTGACCGCATGATATCCGGAGCTTTGGCGTGTGTGATTGTGGAGTTGTGCTTTGAGCGGTGGAAGCGGACAGAGTGGCGGACGGTTGGACAGACGCACGGGGGGAGAGGCGTGGATACACTCGCACTGCCTCGCGCTCACATCATTGGTTGACAAACAGCGATCAGATGCAAATTCCAAACCTCTGAATCAGCAGAGTCCTGCCCCCCGGACTCCCCCAGGGCCGGAGCGGGGACGGGCGAGAGCGCGTGGCCGCAGATCCCCACCCAGAGGACCCTACCTCCGCAGACCCTCCACCAGGACGCGCCTCCACCCACATGTCCGCACTTTTTCAGTTGTCATGTTTCATTTGACGCTTTGTAAGTCATTTAAAGGTCCTGCGTTACACAAAATGGACTCTTGTGAGGTTTTGGCCATGTTGGAATGTTGTAACCTCTACAAAAACATACCTGGAGTTGTTTTGCTTCATTCACACACGCTTTAATCCTTTATTATTCGTCTGTCTACACCCCCAAAGCTCAAAACGCTCTGTTCCACCTTGTGATGTCACGTAGTGGTAGTTTTTAGCAACCTTTTTACCCTTTTGTTAAAGTAGAGATGGGCAAATCCAGGGCTGAAATGATCCAAATGATTCTAGTAAAGGTGTGTGGAGTTTAAAAACACAGTGGAGCACATGACATCACAAGGTGGAGTTGTTTGTTTTTTTTGTTTTTTTGTTTGAGAGAAGAACTAAATCTGCAGGTTTGTGTGTTAAACATGTGTGAATGAAACAAAACACAACTCCAGATGTGTTTGTGATGAGGAAACATTAGAACAGATCAGAAAATAATGCTAATAAAAATTATGTCAAATGTGTTGTTGTTGTTGTTGTTGTTGTTGTTGTTGTTGTTGTTGTCTTCTGTGCTGATTCATGTGTTGGTTCAGCAAAATGCGTAAAAATGGGGGGAAAAAATTGGTTATATATATATATATATATATATATATATATATATATATATATATATATATATATATATATATATATATATATATATATATGAGATCCGGATCCGACTCGTTCACGGACGTCACATCTTCGCCGTGAACTGGAGGGGTACGGTGGTTCTGTTTGTGGACGGGCTGTGACGGTCTGACGCACGGTGCCACGCGTCTCGGACGGCTCGTGTTTATCCGGCAGTGCGGGCGCGGTATGAACCGGACTGCATTATCCAGCTGTTTTGGGGTTTTTTTTCGCCAAACAAAAGAAAATTATGCCAAGCATTTGTTACGAGTACGCGCAGTAGGAGTAAACAATGACGGATCACGTGTTTTCACTGTAGAGCGTCATTTATTTAAAGGGCCTTTTACGCAATTTTAGGATCTACGTTATTGTTACGTCACAAACAGACCTGGAGTTGTGTTTTGTTTTGTTTCATTCACACTTGTTTAACACACTAACCCTACAGAGTTCTTCTCTCAAACAAAAAATACAGCAAGTGCTCCACTGTGTTTTTAAACTCCACACACCTTCACTAGAATCATTTGGATGATTCCAGCTCTGGAATTGCCCATTTCTACCGAACCAAAGGTAAAGGTAAAGGTAAACGTAGCTCAAGATGTGTGTAGAATCCCTCAGTCGTCCAGGCGGCAAAAGGAGAAATGAGCTGCCAAATGTATTCGACCAAATAAACTTATCCAGTTTTGTCCTTTTGCCGTAAAAGCTGTTAACTTGAAAACTATCGCTTCATGACATCACCAGGTGAACAGAGCATTTTGAGTTTTGGAGATATAGACTAATAATAAAGGCAAACGTGTGAGTGTGAGTGAAACAAAACAACTCCAGGTATGTTGTTGAGGACATTATACATTATCACATGACTCAAAGCTCAGTATAGGACCTTAAATATTTCTCTGTAGTACAGGTACTTCACATCACAAGTCGCACTTTTTGTTTGTTTTTCATATAGAACATCAAGTTAACATCAGTTCTAGTCTTGTCAGTGAACACGTTTTTGTCACTAAGTATGCATTCACACCTCAGAAGTGGGACGAAAGCCAGAACTAAACCAGGACTAGACCAGGACTAGACCAGGAGCAGACATAAAAGGTAATGAAAATGGTTGTGCTCATGTGAGCGCTGCTGTGGATGTGGCGGGGCCCTGGACATTGGACCCAGTATATAACCTATGGCTTAATGTTTAGTTTTTATAGAACACATGAACTGTCAGCCATTATTCAAAACGAGAACATCAGGAGCCCAAGAACTCGGCGGCATTTGAACAAATCGTAAAAAGAACCAAACGTGCAGAAGGACAAATGAGACGTCGTATGATCTGGATTTGGAAAAAGGAATGGCTTTGTATTTGTCCAATTTTATGCACAAAAAAAACTCTCTTAAAGTATTAATGTACAAGATACCCATATGGGATCGCAGTCAGAAGGCCGAGCGCTCACCCTCCAACCAGACAGTGACCAGTTCCAAAAGCGTACGCTCATGAGGTTGGCTGTGAGTCAAGAAGGGCAAAAAAAAAGGCTACCGTTTTGTTTTTTGTTCTTTTTGTTGTTGTTTGTGTCTTTGTTTTCGTTTTCATGCAGCAAATGTGATTTTCTCCAGTACAGCTTTACTGTAAACGCAGTTCTTGAGGTCATAATAAGTCCACTGTGTACTGTTTGTATCCGTATCTAATCGCGTCATCGATGTCACTCACAGGCAGCTGGTCGGAACTGTTGATCTGCCGAACATAACGGAACGCTACAGGGACTTTTAATTAGGCGAATTCTAATACACAAACGAATCGGCGATTTAGAAAAGGAAAAAAGAAAGAATACAATGACATCTAGATGAAGAAAACCTGGCCATTTTCTCAGTTTTTCCAGATTTTGTTCTTTTCGCCGACAGAGCCCAAAGGAAGTCGTCATCCGCAGGTTTCCAAACGTCTTCCGGTTTTGTGACGTAAGCCCATTGTACGGATAACGTGGAGACAAAATACACATTTTTGTATGATTAGGTGTAAAGAAGAAGGAGAAAGAAGCGAGTGTGACGTCACCCGTAGAGTTTGGCTCCAGTCATATGAAGCTCACGGGGCTAGCAGTTACGGGAGCGAATTTGGAGCCGAGTTACGTATTAGGAATTTATTTACGGACAAAACAGCAAAATAAAAACCCCAGGATCATGTCGAGAGGGTTAATACAAACACTTTAAGACGAGGCTCACAGCAGCAGTTACAGAGCAACACTTTTTTCAGTGCAAAGTGAATTGGAGTCCATGGAGCTGGAAGTGCGTCCATGCTCACTTCCTGTTTGGAACGTTGCGGGTTAGCTCTGTCCATTTATATAAACAGTGTATGGATAAAATACAAGAAATCACAAAAAACATATGACAAACTAACATTCACAATTCACAAATTTTCATCATTTCGTCTTGTTCACGAGTGAGGGAAGAATGGAGCGTGAGATTGACAGGTGGATCGGTGCAGCGTCGGCAGTGATGTGGTCGCTGTATCGGACCGTTGTGGTGAAGAGGGAGCTGAGCCGAAAGGCAAAGCTCTGGATTTACCGTCAGTCTACGTTCCTCCCCTCACCTATGGTCATGAGCTTTGGGTAATGACCGAAAGGACAAGATCGCGGATACAGCGGCCGAAATGAGTTTCCTCTGCAGAGTGGCTGGACGCTCCCTTAGAGATAGAGTGAGGAGCTCAGTCACACGGGACTCAGGAGCTCTGAGTAGAGCCGTGAAAGAAGTCTGGGAGTCCTGCTTAGACTGCTGCCCCCGTGACCCGGCCCCGGATAAGTGGAAGAAAATGGATCCATGGACAAATTTTCAATGTTTCATTTTAAATTGGCAAATAAAACCACATTTTTAGCACAAACCCTGCACTGAACACTGCGTTACAAATACTGTTTTTTTAACACACAACTGACTGACGCACAAATACTGTAGATTCAGAGTGTGTGTAATGTGGCCCACATGTTACAGAGGAATTAGATGTTGTAATGTCACTTCTTGTTTCACTTCACTGTCACACTCACAGGCTGAGAGGACAAACAATCATTACACATTAAAGTCAATATTCAAACTATATGCACTACACTCACTATCAGATAGGATTTTACCACAGGAAATAGTTCGGCCGTGTGGTGAAAAACAATTGTAGAAAGTAGAAAGTATTTGGTTTATAAGTGTACTTTTTATTCATTATGTGGTAACTTTATAACTTCACTTTTAATAGTTTTAATAAAAAAAATAAAGACAACTGCTAAAACACGACGTTTAGATCACCATGTCACCTTTTATTGGTTTGAAAATCCTATATTCACCCAAAACAAATATTAACAGGTTTAATGAGTCTCATCACCTCCTCTTTGCTCCCTACGCTAAGTCACCCTCCCTTCAGAGCGCTGTCACGACACACAAAGCGTGCGCGTCGCAGCGAGTTCGTCAAGTTGCAGCGTATTGTTTTGTATCATTTTTTGTATATTTATGAAGAATTGTCGTGTGGGAGCGTGAATGACGTCGGCTTGTGGGCGGAGCCTCGGACAGAATCGTACTGCTAACGGCTGCACTAGCACTGATTCCTGATTGGCTGCAGGTGCTGGGGTTTATCAGATCAGAGAGAGACATTTTAGGTTGAACTGGATTTGAGCGTCTCTCGTGTGAAATGTACAGTGTAGTAAGTGTAGATTCAGTTTAATTTTTTAGGACTTTCATGGTCATAATACATTTGATTACTTATTTAGAATTATTATTAACATTTATATTTTTTCTCTTAGTTATTATATTGTGTGAGCTGCTGTGTCCAAGTCATTTCTCTTGTGGATCCAAGTCTCTTGTGGATCAATAAAGTTTGTCTAACTCTTATGAGACATTGTGATCTTTTTGTAATCTTCCAAGGTAGAAAAGGTGACATGTGTGAGGATTAAACAGCAGGCTGACGTTCACGCACACACAACACTTTCACACTAGGCAATGTGGGTGAAGTGTCTTGCCAAAAGACACAACGACAGCTCCGTGCAAAATAGATATCTACACACATCAATAAACCAGAGATATACAGTATGTGTTAGTGTGAGTTATGAGAGGTGTGTGGCCCTGCGCAGTACTGATGCAGTACTGAGGTAGTACTGATGCAGTACTGAGGTAGTATTGAAGCAGTACTGAGGATCCCCCTGACCGGCTTATCCTCTGATCCTTTTATGATGATAGTGTTATTAGGTCTTACATAATCATACTTCAGGTTTATGTAACTGTCGTCTGAGTGAGTTTTAAAACGCCAATAGAAAATTATGCTCCAAATGAAACTAACATTCTTTATGTCTCTGTCTCTATGTCTCTGTATCTCTGTGTCTCTGTATCTCTGTCTCTGTGTCTCTGTCTCTATATCTCTGTGTCTCAGTGTCTCTATGTCTGTCTCTCTGTCTCTGTGTCGCTATGTCGGTCTCTCTATGTCTCTCTCTATATGTCTCTCAATGTTTATGTCTGTCTCTATGCCTATACCTCTCAGTGTCTCTCTCTATGTCTCTCTGTCTCTATGTTTTTTTCTGTTTCTCTCTATGTCTCTCTCTCTCTGTTTCTCTCTGTCTCTCTCTGTCTCTCTCTATGTCTCTCTCTGTCTCCAGATCTGCTTCAAGAGTCTGCTCCTGTGGCACTCTCTCCTATGTCTATCTCTCTCTATGTTTTTCTAATGTCTCTCTCTTTATCTCTTTATGTCTCTATCTGTCTATGTCTCTCTCTATGTCTCTATCTGTCTGTGTGTCTCTATGTGTCTCTATCTGTCTGTGTGTCTCTGTGTGTCTCTATGTGTCTCTTTATGTCCCCCACAGTTCGGCTCCAGTCTAAGAGCAGGAATTTATTTATGGACAAAATAACAAAAAACCCTAGGATCATGAAGAGCGTGGTAATACAAGTATTTAAAGACCAAAATGACAAAATGTAAAGTCAAATGGAGCCGGAAGCGCCCCAATGATCACTTCCTATTTGCTCCCGTGCTCACTTCCTCCTCTCTCCTCCGTCCTCCCTCCGTCCTCCCTCTGTCCCAGTGGAGTACAGTGATCTCTGGTTGTCCTGTGTAAACTGATCCAGGACAGAGCAGCTTCATCAGGCTGACGCTCTGACACCAGTAATTATCACTCTGTCAGTCCCACTGTCCCACTGCCAGGACCCAACCACAGGAGCCCCTCCGTCTGTCCCCAGGGGCCCAACTTGACCGACACAAATAACACAAAGTCCAGTACCAGAGAAGTCTCACTGTCCCACTGCCGGGATCCAACCATAGACTCTAATGTAGATATAAATGGACATAAGTTCCAAATAGAAAGTCTGCCACCGCTCCATAGTGTTATCATTTCTTTTCTTTTACATTTTCATTAAGTTATAGCTGAAATTAATCCTTTATTTAGACTTATATTGTCTAATTTTGCGTGCACACATTTTAGTTAATATAAGTCTAAATTATTACTTAGACTTTGTTGGAGGACCATCGATGCCGAACAAAGGCGGGAGCACTGTTTAGTTAATTTTGCTAAGTTAGTTTGTTTTGAGGTTATTTTATTATCGCTTGTTTTCTGTATTATAAGTATTTGCCTTTTTGTTACTTTAAGTTAGTAGCTTTAGTTAATTATTTCATGTAATTTCCCCCTCTCTTGTGTTCAGTTTAGTCGCCCTCGTCTATTTAAACGCACCTGTTTTTGTTCTGTTTAGTTAGATTTAAGTTTCCCCAGTTGGGCCTGACTTTTTGTTAATTATTTACTTAATCTGAGCTTTTCTTAAATTACATTTTTATTTGACTTTATTAAATTTAAACATCATTTTTTATACCTTGTCTTTGCCTTTTTTTTCCTGACTTTTTCTGAATCATTTGCATTGAAAAAAGTCGCCCCTTTCTCTGTACCTGCTGCTGTCAGATTCCTTATTTTGGTCTTTAAACGTTCATATTAACTCTACACTCTACATGATCCTGGTGTTTTTATTTCACTATTTTGTCTGTAAATCTATTTGTATTTCTAATATGGAACTAACCCCGTAACTGCTAGCCATGTGAGCTTCATTTGACTGGAGTCGAACGGTGTGGGTGACGTCACATTCCTTTAGTCCTCTTGTGTGAACTGTCTATGGTCCAGTAGCATTATATTCTTGTGTGTCAGATGCCCTTCCATTCTCCTATGTCCCTTTAGTGTGTCAAATGTAATACCATCTACCTGCTGTACGTCCCTGTGAGTCAGATGCCCTCTCATCCTCCCTTCATCTTCCCTGTGTTTGATGCCCTTCCTGTGTGTCAGATGGCCGCCTGTCCTCCTTTTGTTCTTGTGTGTCAGATGCCCTTCCATCCTCATTTATCCTTGTATCAAATGATCAAATGACACACAAAAAAGAAGTGAACTAAATGTGTCACTCTGTGGTTCTGAGGCTTTTACAGACGTGGGTTTTCAGTTTCTTTTCGGAGTCAGACCTTTGCTCTGGACACTTCAGTTATTACATTTAATAACTGTGTGAATGAATAAAATGGGAGATTGTTCCAACACACACCTGGAAACCCTCAGGGCACACAGTGGTGTTTATTGTTTGACAAAAACACATTTTCTGTAACATTTTCATGTAAAACGCATTAACCTGCTGTGTAAATGATAAAAGAGCCTCTACATTTATTTACCCTTTACTTGAGCAGGCAGAACATTAAGAACAAAGTCTTTACATATTATTTGTATATATTCATAATATAGTACAATGTCCATAATCCTGTACTTTGTACCTGTACTTTATACAAGTGCGCCCCCTGGTGGACCAGGCACACATACACAAGACTCCAGCCCCCTTCAGGTCTGATCATTAAAACCATTACAAATACCTTGTACTGTATATGTGCTGTATGTGTAGGGCTAACCAGACGTATCCAAACTATGGCCCAGGGGCCAAATGCAGCCCTCAGACAGATTTTACCCTCAGACAGATTTTTCATCTACATTTTGTATGTCTGTGGCCCTCACTGTACTGAACACAGTCTGTGGCCCTCACTGTACTGAACACAGTCTGTGGCCCTCACTCACTGTACTGAACACAGTCTGTGGCCCTCACTCACTGTACTGAACACAGTCTGTGGCCCTCACTCACTGTACTGAACACAGTCTGTGGCCGTAAACGCCGTTACTTTCTTCAGTAAGTGTTTAATTTAACACTGTTGTTCCCATCACTGCTCATTGGAGATGCACCTGACATGTTCAGGAGGTTTCTGTCACCCAAAACCAAAACGGGTCTGTTCTGCTAATGCAAATAATAATGATAATGAATACTAATAATTAATGTGGTAAATATGTGATTATAATTCCCTTTGTTTGCAGATAGTGGGTATCCTTCACTGAGCACTCTGCACTCGGCCTCTAGGGGGCAGGGTGCCAGCTCACACCAGTGCACCTCCTCACAGCGCCGCCCTGTGATGCTTTGGGGCCACAAGCAGCTGAAGTCGTCCCACTCAGAAGCACATGCCCCCGTTCAGACAGGGGTTCGACTGAGGAGAGGGGGAGGACAGGGATCAGCTCTGGTAAAATTATATTTAAACCTGTGTCAGTCTGGACCTTTGTGACGGATAAGAGACTTTGTGTGTCGGTGCAGAGATAAATCACAGAGGAGGGTCAGGGACACAGTCAACACTTTGGACACACCCTCTCCTTCGATGATTTTTTGTCTTACACACAGAGGACATCAAATATACGAATACAGAATTATCGTTCAATAACTCAATTTATATTTTTTTGTTCGCCATTTCGAGGTTGATAAAATGTACTTCCCCATCTTTTATAGCGTGAATATAATGAATCTTTGATGTGTGCGTTTAGTAGAGATTTGCCTTCACATCTTTACTCATTTTTGGAAACTTTTAATAGGTCTGTTTTACACCAAAATGTTATTGAGATTATGAGGGTAGAGGAGTTTTAAACTTGATTAATCGTGGTCATTTGAGGCGATTCAGCAAGAACCCGAGAGCAGATGTTTGTGTATTGTGTTGGATTTATTTGACATTTATGTGAGTAATTAATAATAATAAGCAAAAACAGTTCAACAGATTAGCCACACGGTTAAATAATGTAGACCGATTTAACTGGCAGACGTTGTAATGTGCCAAAAATAATGTAGAATCTTAATAACTTAACTTGCTGCTAACTGCTTGTCTCCTTGGAGCCGTTTTTGCTTTGCCTGGAATTATTCCACAGAATGTCATTAAACTCGTCTATCTGGCGTTTATTCAATTACAGGTGTTTTTATTGACAAAAAAATCCATAGCTCCACAGAGCTGACCTGTAACTTGGCATTATCTCATCACACGTTTGCATCAAAGGAGATGGATAAATTTTACATCTCCATGGAGACAAGAAAAGCATTTTGTAATTTATTGGAAATGGAGAAATCACAAAGACATGGTTATATTTTAGTTATTATATTGTAATTTTATATTTGATAGGCCCAGGTAGTTGTGGACATGATTTTAATTTTACGCTACATTTACAATTAAAACAAATTCAAATTCTAACATCCATAATTATGAAATAAATTGTGAAATAAATTACCCATCCAAAACTATCATAGATTTCAGGTTTGGTCACATCATCGGAGAATCCTCTGTCCCGGGCGGCGCGCTCTCCTGCTTCTCTGTTTCCATGGCGACGGGGGGAGGAGGAGGAAGAGGCGGGGGCAGAGGTGAGAGGTCAGAGGTCACATTGAGGAGGTCAGGGGGCAGAGGGAGGACCAGGGCCGGGTGGAGGAGTCTCAGGGAAGAGCGAAGACCGTCCCAGGGGTCTCTGTCTGTGTCTGTGGCTCTCGCCTGCACAGGGACAGCACAAAGGATCAGAGGAAGAGTTTATTTCATCAAATACAAAACTTCTTCAGTGTTTGAATCAGAATTTATTTTAAAAGAAAACAGCATAAAATCGTCTAGTAATAGTTAAAACATGACACTGATAATATATTTTTTTTGTTGATAACTCAAAAGTCAGAATAGTGATGACTGATTACAAGATATTTTTATAAACTAATTAAAACTAAACAAAAATGAATAAAAGGGATGAGTGGAGACAAGATTCAAACTCCTCCAAGCCAAAGCCTTGAAGCAACACAATTAACATGATTAGAAAAACATTTTTTATTTTTGTTCTCATTCAGAATTGAGAATGGCATCCTGAAGAGAATCAAAACATCTTGAGCTTAGCAAATGTTTCAGGTCTTCAACGTGACCATGTTTCTACCTACATAATAATTTAGTTTGAATTATATTTATGTCTAAACTGCTCTTCCAAAATAATTCTAAATCGTGTGAAATTTAGTATCATAAATGGTGTTCATATTTTTGAATATTGTTCAGTTATATTACGTATTTCCTGAGACTAAAATCTAGTTCGTTTACCTGTTGTGGGTGTGGTCTGTTGTGGGTGTGGTCTGTTGTGGGTGTGGTCTGTTGTGAGTGTGGTCTGTTGTGGGTGTGGTCTGTTGTGGGTGTGGTCTGTTGTGGGTGTGGTCTGTTGTGGGTGTGGTCTGTTGTGGGTGTGGTCTGTAGTTCTTTTACCTGTTGTGGTTGTGGTCTGGCCTCAGTCTCAGGTTGGATTTTTCTCTGGAGCTCTGCAGGTAAAATGAGCTCCTCTCTGACACAAACAAACAGTAAAAACTCAAGTAAATCTCAGGATAAACATTAGTTAGTAGCTGTTAACTTGAAAACTACCACTTTATGACATCACAATGTGGAACAGAGCATTTTGAGCTTTAGAGATGTAGACAGACTAATAATAAAGAGTTACTCAAACATGTGAATGAAACAAAACACAACTCCAGGTCTGTTTTTGAGGAGGGAACAACATGGTTTAAAGCTCACAAGAGTCCATTTTGTGTAATAATACAGGACATTTAAATAATAAACCAGTTTGTTTTATTCCACATTTTATTTTTATTCTTTCCTTTTTTGCTTCACGCCTCTTCACTCACATATCTGCCCTCTCCAGTCTGATGCCCCAGCGGCACACCAGAGCGTCTGCTGCCCTCTGGATCTTCTGCCCCAGCCTCCTCCTCTGCCCCAGGGCCTGGCTCAGGCTCAGCTCAGACAAAACATCCCGGATCACCCCCTGAACCACCGCCTGCAGTGTGGACTCCAGACTGCAGAGGGCGCCGCTGCACAGAGCCACGTTCTCCAGCTGATAGTAACACACTGCACTGAGCTCCCACTGAAGCAGGTCTTTAGTCACCACCTGAGACCACAAACAGGCAGGGTGAGGGTTCAATCCCAGCTCAAACATTCCCTAGGGGGGGTGACGCTAACTGGAGGCACTGTTCAGCTTTATTTTAACCCAATCTAACCAGAAAGAACTCACGTAATTGAAACTACATCAGGTGAGCTGTTTTATGCTCTTGACTTTTTCTTAACACTAGAAGTCCCAGGAATTTTGACACTCCCCTAAAAGTCCTGGAGAAGAGTCAAAAGACTCTTAGTCCAAACTGACGACTCTGATGGCCACAATTAGCATCTCTTCATTTGTAAATGTGTCCATTACCTGAAGAATCAGCAGGGGGGAGGACTATCTGGTCAGTTCCCATAAGCTGTCAAGTACTTTTTTACTCTTACTTGAGTGATTATTTGGGTCACTACTTTTTACTTCTACTTGAGTAAATTTATTTTATTTTAGTTTAATTTAGGGACAGGGACCATGTACATCAACATTAATCACAAAGGAAAATATGCCTAGTACCAGATTTTAGCTCTCACAACTAATTTCCATCTGTAGTCCCTGGACTAACAAGACACACAAACCTGTATTAAACACAGAACAATGCAGGAAATACAAAAGTTCAACATTTCATAATAAAACAATAAAAATGACCATACTAAAAAGTGCATCTGAACACCCCTGTCCTCTTTAAAGTGCATATGTCAGCACTAAATCAACATTTAGTGCTGACATATCTGTGTATTTAAAAGATGTTTTTTTTTTTGTTTCTGTACAGAATTTTTTTAAGTTTTTGCATAATTTAAGTTCTGCTGGAAGTTTATTCCATTCTGTAATTGTTTTAAATGATAATGATGATTGTCCTAGAGCTGTTTTTCTTTTTGGTATGGCACATTGCTCAGTTGTCGTTGAGCGTGTCGTTCTACTCATTTAGAGTAACAAACTTTTTGAGAGGTGGAGGTGTCATATTATTAATTATTTTGAAGAGCAGACATAAATTTGCATATTTGATATTATTGTCAAAGTTTAACATATTGTACTTTCTAATTATTTGACAATGGTGACAGTGTTGTGTTTTCCTATCCAGAATCCTAAGTGCTTGTTTGTAAAGAGTTTCCAGTGGTTTGATGGTTGTCTTGTTTGCTTGTGACCAACATGACATACCAAAAGATAAATGAGACAACATCATTGCATTCAGATAAGTCTTAGCTCCTTCTGTTGTTAGTGAGTTTCTTATACATCTAAAGTTGGACAGATTATATTTTAATGTGTGACAAGCCTTTTTGACATGTGCCCAGATATCTAAACTCGTCTACATTTGTAATCTGTTGTCCCATCACAGATATTGGGGGGTAGGTTATGTGTTTATGTTTGATGGAGAAAAAACATTGTGGCCGTTTTCCCCACATTTAGTGTCAAACAAGAGTCATCCCACCATTTAGCAATTTTGTTCATAGCCACTAATAACTTGGCGGCCACTTGTTCAGGATCCTTCCCATCTGTTTAGATCAGATCAGATCAGATCAGATCAGATCAGATCAGATCAGATCAGATCAGATCAGATCAGATCAGATCAGATCAGATCAGATCAGATCAGATCAGATCAGATCTGATCTGATCTGATCTGATCTGATCTTATCTTATCTTATCTTATTTTAAAGTAAAGCTACTCTTACTTGAGTAAATATTTTGGCTACTCTACCCACCTCTGTGCACAAGTAGCTGTGAATTGGAGGCAATCATAAAAAAAGGTTAGGCCAAATGTCCCATACACAGAGGCAAATGTGTAAATAGGAGCTCATTGTTGGTGCATTGCACCCATCAGCCAATCAAAAGACATTCAGTCTGGTGTTTGTCAGCCCAATGGGCAAACCTGCCTGACCACTCAATGTGTGGGCGTGTGGCAGTGGGGGATGGTGGGCTAAAGGTTCCAAAGTTGCAGGCAGCCTTTTGTGCTGAGGGGGATAAATACAGTGCATCCGGAAAGTATTCACAGCGCTTCCTTTTTCCCACATTTTGTCATGTTACGGCCTCATTCCAAATTGTATTAAATTAATCTCTTACCTCAAAATTCTACACACAATACCCCATTTTTACATTTTTTGAATTTATTAAAAATAGAAAACTAATAAATCACATTTACATAAGTATTCACAGCCTTTGCTTAATACTTTGTTGATCCACCTTTGGCAGCAATTACAGCCTCAAGTCTTTTTGAATATGATGCCACAAACTTAGCACACCGATCTTTAGGCAGTTTTGCCCATTCTTTTTTGCAGTAATTCTCAAGCTCCATCAGGTTGGATGGGAGACGTCTTTGTACAGCCATTTTCAGGTCTCTCCAGAGATGTTCAATCAGATTCAAGTCTGGACTCTGGCTGGGCCACTCCAGGACATTCACAGAGTGGTTCTGAAGCCAATCCTTTGAGATCTTGGCTGTGTGCTTCGGGTCGTTGTCCTGCTGAAAAATGAACCTTCGGTGTTTCATTTTTTCGGTGATGAGCGGTGCCTGGTTTCCTCCAAACATGACGCCTGGCATTCACACCAAAGAGTTCAATCTTTGTCTCATCAGAACAGAGAATTTTGTTTCTCATGGTCTGAGAGTCATTCAGGTGCCTTTTGGCAAATTCCAGACGAAAACCACTCCTTAGTAAAAGGAACATGTCCTTTTACTAAGGAGTGGCTTTCGTCTGGCCACTCTACCATACAGGCCTGATTGGTAGATTGCTGCAGAGATGGTTGTCCTTCTGGAAGGCTCTCCTCTCTCCACAGAGGAACGCTGGAGCTCTGACAGAGTGACCATCGGGTTCTTGGTCACCTCCCTGACTAAGGCCCTTCTCCCCCGATCGCTCAGTTTAGACGGCCGGTCAGCTCTAGGAAGAGTCCTGGTGGTTCCAAACGTCTTCCATTTACGAATAATGGAGGCCACTGTGCTCATTGGGACCTTCAAAGCAGCAGAAATTTTTCTGTATCCTTCCCCAGATTTGTGCCTCAAGACAATCCTGTCTCGCAGGTCTACAGACAATTCCTTTGACTTTATACTTGGTGTTTGTGCTCTGACATGCGGTCAACTGTGGGACCTTATATAGACCGGTGTGTGCCTTTCCAAATCATGTCCAATCAACTGAATTTACTGCAGGTGGACTCCAATGAAGCTGTAGAAACATCTCAAGGATGATCAATGGAAAAAGGATGCACCTGAGCTCAATTTTGAGCTTCATGGCAAAGGCTGTGAATACTTAAGTAAATGTGATTGATTAAGTTTTCTATTTTTAATAAATTCAAAAACTGTCAAAACATTTTCACATCACACACAAATTCTGAAAAATAGTATTTTTTTCATATGTATGAAAAGAAAAAAGCGGGACCTTTTATAGTGATATTTTTTTTTTTTTTTGCAAATATTAATCCATAATTTTGTCATAGTATTCTAAAATGTTGACTTTTTTATCGAAGGTCCTCTTTTTTTTGTTTTTTCTGCTAAAAGCACAAAAATGTGTCGAGGAGGGATATATCATAAATATTTAACACATTTAATTTGAGAAATAAATAAAATAAAAGAAATGGACCGTTTTTGTGGTTTTATTCACAAACCACACCATATTCAATACACCAAAGAAGTACAAAACAAATGTCATTTCAAGAGTCTACAGTGTCTCCCCTTCAGCCGCCCTCCTGGGGTGCGCCAGTAATGGCCTCGTTTACAAAACAAAAGCAGCTGTTCGCAGCTGAAGACAGGATGTTAGCTAAAATCCTTCCAGTCAATCGACTCATCTCTGGGTTTTAAAGGTAGAAAAGTCAAATGACTTCTCTCTGGGACTTCTAGTGTTAAAGCTTTTTTGTCTGTCTGCTAACGTGTACATTGCGTCGCCATGGTAACTGCTGCACATTCCGCCAATAGAGATACATGTAGAACACCCCCAGCTGTAAAGTATCAATGTAAACTGTAAAACTGTACAAAATGTCACTGTATTAGAATGTGTTTGTCTCAATAAATACATTTTGAGCCTAGATTTGAATGACAAATGTATTTCTGAATATTAAAGTCTGTTACCGTGTGCAGAGGAATCTTCAGAGTCTTCAGTCGGATGTCCACAATGTGACACACATCTAGGACTGGCAAAAAGAACAAGAGACCTGGGACCAAAGACACAAAGTGGGAAGAAGTAGAAATATAAAGTAGGGGCACATAAAAATTACATAATGAGCAGTTCTGAATTCTCCACGTGGGCTCCTGTTGATCTCCTTCAGGAAGAAAAGGGACTTTGTGGAGTTTTACCTGATCATAGCAGTCAGCTGACATTCTTTGATGATAATAAAACAATACAGATTTTGGCTAAATAAATGTGTGGCATCATACCTACTGTTTCTAAAGCTTAGAACCTTATTAGCATGTATTAATAAAATGGGACTTGTCACTGTATTCATTCTTATAAATTTGCTGATCCAATGAGATTTGAGTGAATTTAAACCCCTGGCTAATCACCAGTCCCCACTCCGCCGTGTCTCAAACCAGAACCAAACATGATCGTCCAATCAGATTTGTTTATTTCAGTGATGCATGACAAATGAAGGATCTCATTGGTCACCATCATTTTCAAATAAAATCACATTGCTCACACCTCAGATGAACAGAGTTTAGTGATTCGCTCATTGATTCTGCAGAGATCCACCATGTTTTTCAGTCCCCTGTGACATGTTTTCCTTTTTTTCTTCCTCGTAAACCAATCACACCCATCTGAATTCAGGAAGACTCATCGATGACCAGACTCACATCTTGGTAGAATACTATAAATCCCAGACAACCTAACTTCATTTCATTGTAAAAAATGAATTTCCTTCAGGATCAATCAAGTTTTTATGTATCTATTTGTCTATCTAAAGATCCTAACAAGCCCCTGTGGCCTAAAAGTCCCACTTTAAAATGATGCTTCTCCTGACTCACTCACCTGGTCCTCTGGGTTTGCCCCTCAGCTGGTGTCCCATTCTGAAGACCACCACACGCTCGTGCTCCCTCACCACCTGTAGATCAAACACAGAGGAACTGTTACACTGTCAGCAGAGTCATCCTCTTTGGACAAAACTGAATCTGATCTTACTCTGACACAGAACCAGATGGACACAGGCAGGAAGAGCAGGACCAAAGACAGGACGAAAACCATGAGCACCCACTCCAGTACTCCCAGACTCCTCTGCTTCAGCCCTGCAAGCACAATTACACTGACATTGTAATACGTCAAATTAGGAGGCGGTGGAGTGGGATGAATGTAGAAAATCCCTCCTGCCACTCCTGTTTCCTTTCTTTGAGCTGCCAGACCCCACCCCAAAGCCTATAATTACAGCCCAAAGACGCCCAAAGAGTTTATTTCACTACATTTATATTCTGTTCATCCATGATTTTACAGTTATCATTTACTGCACTTTGTTCTCCTTTGTTCTTGCCCTTTTAGAAAAAACACTACTCCACTACTTCATATCCCTGCCTACTCCAAAATCCCAACTCATCAACAAACTCCAAATAAAATCTTAAACTGGACTTGTGACTGTTTCATTGTTCTACGACGCTGAAGACATGACTTGGAACCAGAGAGCTTTTAAGGAAACAAAGTCATTATTTTTCAGGGTGAGTGTTTACCCCAAAGTGTAAAAGTCTTAGAAGCCGTTGTTCTGTTTTTCCACAAATTAATCGCATCATATCTTGCACTAACTCGGCATATAAATTACATTAGGATTCAGCAAGGTTTGTATCTTGGTGTTTTATTGTAGTTTTTCTATGTATCGTGTTGACTTTTATGTGAAGCACGCACAATTTCTACTAAACTTAAGGTAAAAGTAAAGTTAACTTGGAAAATACAAGGTGGAACAGAGCATTTTGAGCTTGTAGACGGACTAATAATAAAGGGTTATTCAAACGTGTGAATGAAACAAAACTCAACTCTGGGTGTGTTTTTGAGGAGGAAACAACATGATAACATGGCTTAAAGCTCGCAGAAGTCATACGTTTTAATATTCATACAAAGTCAATAGAACTCACCATCTTCTCGTCCTGCTGAAACCTCCAAAACTCCAGCGTTCTCCTCCTCTCTCCTCACGCTGTCTATGTCCACCACTGTAGCCCTCTTCACCTCCTCCTTCTCCCTTTCCTCCTCCTCTCTCCTCCGTGATCCCTCTCTCCTCTCAGTGGAAGTCTTCGGGACCCTGCCTGACTTGAAGCTCCTGTTTTGGGCACGCTGGCTTCTCTCCTTCCTCGGCTTGGGTCCGAAGCTGGTAGAGTCCATGTTGAAAGTGTTAGTGAAGAGGAGAGAGGAGAGGAGGAATGCTGGAGTTTAGTTTGGCTTTTGTTTGGACTGGCTGATAAGTAATAAAGGTTTATGTGGGAGGAGGCAGTGGGAGCTTCAAAAAAAAACATGGACTAATTAGATTTCGGCAATGCAAGTACAATTTACTCCAGTTTGTGGCTTTAGGCTGGACAGTGAGGGTTTCTGTGTCTTGTTATATTAAACATTTTCCCATTCAGAAGATAAAATATTTTGTTTTAAATTGTTAATCACAGAGTTACAGTACTCATTCTGAAAGAGCGATAGAGAGATCGATCTGTGTCAGGGCAGTTTGAAGAAAGGAAGAGCCAAAAGTGTCCTGCAAGCAGAGGTTGGTGATGAAATGGTTCATTCTCTCAGAGTGTTTCTTCTGGAAGATCTTCTGCCACATTTGCTGCCAAATATGGTGTAAAAAGCCTGTAACATCTCAAATGTTCACAGCTACCTTCTTAGCTAGCTACTTTGCTCGAAAAACAAAATTTCAAAAACTGCTCAGTGTGTGAACAGAAAGAGATAGAGAGAGAGAGAGAGAAAGGGACAGATAGTGAGACAGAGAGAAAAAGAGATATAGATAAGAGAGGTAGAGATATAGCGAGAGAGAGAGAGAGATAAATAGAGAAAGAGATAGATAGACAGATAGATAGCAAGAGATAGACAAATAGATAAATCAAAAGATACAGAGAGATACATAGATAGATAGACAGATAGAAATAAAAATAGGGAGAGAAATAGACAGATGGCGAGAGATAGAAGGACAGATAAATCAAAAGATAGCGAGAGGTAGATAGAGAGAGCGATAGAGAAATAGATAAATCGAGTGATAAAGAGAGATTCAATAAGAGCAAATGGACTCACATTGTGTCTGGATGGTGGTTTTGATTTCTATCAGAATCCTAATGTTCTTTTATGTTTGAAATGGCATTTGGATATAACTAATTATCATATTGTCACAGGAATCAGATCATGATTTGGATTTGGTTTTTATTGGATACTTGTCAAAAAAAACCAAAAAAAAACAAACAAAAAACGCATGAAAATATACTTATGATTTTCAAGCAAAAATACTAGAGTAATCTGTGGTGAGAGGAATTTGTTTTAAATATTTTGAATTTCTTCATCATTTTTGTCCGTATATCTTCCTGATGTTCTTTTCTCCGACAAGTGTGTGTGTGTGTGTGTGTGTGTGTGTGTGTGTGTGTGTGTGTGTGTGTGTGTGTGTATATATATATATATATATATATAAAATGGCAAGAATAAGGCACAGGCAATAAACAGCTACGCCCTGCCAGTGATCAGATACCCTGCAGGAATCATAAGCTGGCCAAAGGAGGAGATACAGACCACAGACGTTAAGACACGAAAGCTCTTGACCTGCATGGAGGGTTCCATCCCAAATCCAGCACCCTGAGACTAAGTGAGCTGGAAGGAAGGAGGCCGAGGACTAGTGAGTGTGGGAACCACTGTCCAGGATGAAACGGCCAAAACCCATAAGTACATCAAGGATAAGGCCCAAACAGATGACGTGCTCAGGGAATGTCTCAGACAGTGGAGCTCAGAGGAAGAGGTGCTGGAGGGACCATCATGGCAGGACAAGCCCCTACATGGGGTGTACCACCGAAACATAACTGAAGTGGCTGATATCAAGAAATCCTACCAATGGCTGGAGAGGGCTGGTCTGAAGGACAGCACAGAGGCCCTCATCCTGGCTGCACAGGAGCAGGCCTTGAGCACCCGAGCAATAGAGGCCCAGATCTACCACACCAGACAAGACCCAAGATGTAGGTTGTGCAAAGAGGCTCCTGAGACAGTCCAGCACATAACTGCAGGGTGTAAGATGCTGGCAGGGAAAGCATACATGGAGCGACATGACCAAGTGGTGGGCATAGTGTACAGAAACATCTGTGCAGAGTACAGGCTGGAGACCCCAAGGTCAAGGTGGGAAACACCTCCGAAGGTTGTGGAGAATGACCGAGCCAAGATTGTGTGGGACTCCCAGATACCGACTGACAAAATGGTGATGGCAAACCAACCAGACATAGTGGTGTTGGATAAACAACAGAACAAAGCCGTGGTGGTGGACATTGAAATACCAAGAGATGGTAATATCAGGAAAAAGGAACACGAGAAACTAGAGAAATACCAAGGGCTCAAGGAAGAGCTGGAGAAGGCCTGGAAGGTGAAGGCATCAGTGGTGCCCGTGGTGATCGGAGCACTCGGGGCTGTAACCCCCAAACTGGAGGAGTGGCTAAGGCAGATACCCGGAAAAACTTATTAAATTTTAAATTCAATTTATTTATTTATTTTTATATTTTTCTTTTTAATATACTATTGCTTATGTTCTGAAAACTATGAAAATAAATGCCATAAAAAAAAATTAAAAATAAATAAAAAAAAAACTTACTTCCTTCACATTTTCGTGCTGAAAAAGGGGAAGCTTGACAGCTCTGGACTCCTTCTTTTTGATTTCGACCACAGTTGAGATGAGCTGGTAACGCTCGGGGATCACGTTGTGTCCCACAATGTAGAAATTCCAGTGTCCAAGTTATTCCTCACTAACCTTATGCATTTCAAGTATCCTAATTATTCAGCTTGATGAGTTTATAGGCACTTTTCACAACTGTCAGAGACCAGTACAGAGTTTTACTGTAAAGCTAGCAACAACTAGCATGCTAACGCACTCGTCTTGATTTTCGGACAAATTATCAGACAATATTTTGACCTCGAGAGCTGCTTACACAATATATCTATACAGGAGCCAGACAAATTTTGCTAATGTAGAATAATAATAATAATGAAAAAGTCCAAAAAATGTTGCACAAAATAACATTAAATTGAAACCCATGAATATTGAAACTTGCTGTTAATCAAGTTTTATTTCAGACTCCAATGGGTCCATAGAACATTAAAAACAGACAGAAGACAAACAAAACAGTAATAATGGTCTACGGTCCATATAAACAGCTCCTCCAGTGCCTCCAGAGTTCAGAAGTGAATCTGACACTGCTCTGCTCAGGCTTTATTAAACTTCAGTTAAAACCACTTTCTAATAAAAACAAATCTTTACATGTTATTTTAAGCTTTTAGTTTTTGACACTACACAGAGCTCAGCTCCACAGTCCGGAGTCTCTGAAGCCTGATCTCCAGCTTTTTGAGTCTGACTTCAGGCTCACTTGCTCTTTCTTCTTTAGTATTTTCAAGACGCTCCACCTTCAGATGAGCAGGTTGTCTCAAAGTCAACCCACGCTGGTCAGAGCTGCAGCTTTTCTCTTCAGTCTGGAAGATTTGGACAAGTTTCAGATGGTTCCTCACAGACCTGAAATCCTTCTCTCCTTCTTCACAGTCATACGGTTTGTCTCCTGTGTGCGTTCGGTAGTGACTGGAGAGTTCCTGGGATGTTTTATAAGCCTTTTCACACTGGTCACACTCATAAAGTATGTTCCAGAAGTGAGTTCTCATGTGTCTGTTGAGACTGGACGATGTAGAGAACGCTTTCCCACACTGGTCACATGCATATGGCCTCTCTCCACTGTGGACTCGCATATGTGAAACTAGGGTGCTTAACCGTGAAAATGCCTTCTCACACACGTCACATCTGTATGATTTTTCCCCTGTGTGGATTCTCATATGCTGATGAAGATTACCAGAGTGTTTAAATTCCTTCCCACACTGGTCACACTTGAATGACCTCTCTCCTGTGTGGATTCTCATATGTCGATGGAGGGCAACAGATTGTATAAACTCCTCCCCACACTGGTCACATTCAAATAGTCTCTCTCCTGTGTGGATTCTCATATGTCGATGGAGATTACCAGATTGTGTAAATTCCTTCCCACACTGGTCACACTCATACGGTTTCTCTCCTGTGTGGATTCTCAGGTGTTGATGGAGGGCACTGGAGTGTCTAAATTCCTTCCCACACTGGCCACATTCAAATGGTTTCTCTCCTGTGTGGGTTCTCATATGCTGATAGAGGGTACTGGTGTGTCTAAATTCCTTCCCACACTGGTCACAGCTGTATGGTCTTTCTCCTGTGTGAGTTCTGTAGTGTACCTTCAGTTTGGAAGCATTTTGCCAAACCTTTCCACACTGGTCACAAGTGAACGTCATTCTGTTGGTGGATCTTGTAGCTCTGCATTAGAACAAAGGAAAGAAAGTGTCAAGTAAAATAACTTTTCAAATAAAGTAACTAACTAAATACACATAAAATCACACATATTAAATCATATGTAAGAATGTTTCAGTGTGTTTTACAAGCAAGTTACATTTGGCTGAATGAATCAACCAAGTTTGTATTTTTAAAAGGCACACTTTTTCTGTCTGTAGCAAAAGAAGAACAAATTAAGGTAACATATACAGAGATATTTAACAGCTTGTTCTGAATTGTAATCCACATGTTGAGTGGATATGATATTTGTAAAACACATGAAGACAGAAGCCCGGGCTTTGGTGTAACAGTGACACTTTAATTCTGTAAGGACAGAAAAACAGCTCTGCTGACGAATCGAGACTGACCGTTAACAACAGTTTACACTGAACTGCTTCTGGTATATGACTACGAAGACTAATACTTTAGGAAATAACTGTTATTTCCAATATTATATGTTACAGGTATTGTACAAAAGAAAAACAAGTTCATAAAAATAACCCCGAACTTGACAGTATGCAAATGTATTTTCATGTACTGCTCTAATCAGTATCTTGTATCACCAGTACTTGAAATGACATATTATAGGCCAACACAGCAGTTAACTACACATTAATAAACAAAAACATGGCTTCTAGACATTTACAGAGCCATACACTGGAAGTGCTAGCGGCGTTAGCATCTATGCTAGCAGTAGTAACAGACCGTTTAAAACAGAATAACTTTAAAATACAACTTGGCTTAATAAAACATTCCTAGACTGGCATAAACATCAAGTCCCCTGTTTTCAGGGTTTCTCCAGTTGAGTTGTGAAACACTGCCTTGGCTCTTTGCTTGTAGGTATAGTAATCTTCACCAGACTTTAGTTGTAGAGACCGTAGTCCATCAGGAATAGTGGTTGGGAAGCAGGTTCTGAGTTCTTCCATCAAGTGGTTGCAGATTGTCACTAAAGATGCACTGGGACGGAGTGGCAGAGTCATCTTTCGCTCAATGGCCAGTTATATTGGAGGCCGTGGTTTCATCTGCGGCTCGGATCAGTGGGGCTTACTTGAGAGTAAGCTGCTGGGGTATACTGCTGTGTATAGGGTCCTGAACCAGGCCAGGCCTCCTTGTGTGTTGATGGAGTTAAATTCTCAGATCATTGGTTACTTCATTACTCGATTTTACCTCTCTAATCTCGCTATTTAAAGTGGGGTTTTCTTACGTGTGTCCAGACTTCTTTTATATTACACTTGGCATTTTTTATGGCAAGTGTATGACTTCTCTTTGTCTCACTTTGTCTAGTATGTTCCAATCTTTATACTGAGCCCAGAACATTCCAAATTGTTAGGGAACGACCATTTAATCTGGCTTTATTTCAAGTGCTCCCTTACCTCCTCTACCTTCTGATCTGTCCCGTCTATAGATGTTTTGCTCTGGTACATTCAGACCTGCAGTTGAAGAGTTTGTGTGGAATCAGGATTCAGTTACACAAAAAAATCTATGTTTGATTTGCTCAGAAGATGAGTTTGGTCACATTTAGGCATAATGCTTCGAATAGTGACATGGCGTCCAAGTAAAGCCCTTGGGTTTGGCTTTAGGGCTCCACAGTACACGGGCGTGATTCAAAGTCTGGAAGAATTTAATCTTACAGCGCTTAAAAACTGATTTCTTTCTGCCTTACTGACCAAAGAGGCAGGCTGGTACATTGGCATCTCATGTTGGACCATGGCGGTGTTGGTTATTGTCGGGGAGGATGAGCTCCTGGACTGGTATGTTGCGAGCTCCCGGTGCGTCCCCCGCCGCTCCAACGGTGTAGCCTGGCTGGCGAGTTGTTAGATCTCTGCGTGCAACCTCCCGTTGAGTTATTCCAACGGTGTCACCTGGCTGGCGTGGTCCCAGCTCTCAGCGCGTCATCGCCTGGAAAGCCGATTCACCCTCACCAGTTCCGGTAGGTGGCAGGCACTATTGTTCCCCAGTGGTCGCGGAGGGCATTGGTTTGGTAGCCCTTCATGGCGTGGGAAAATGAGTTTTGTGGCAACATTATGAGCGGTAGCTGGATTTGCTGCGAAGTATGTGCTGAGGCAGGGTTGCTTGATTGTAATCCATGTTTGAAGGTAGAGGCCCAGGGTTTATCTCCACGTCGCCCGCTAAAAGCGCTAAAAAGACCAGATATGTTAGTCCAGTCGTGGAGGAAGTTGTTTCTTTATGCACTGTAGATGATATCCCTGCTCGACCGTCCTTTAAAATTATGGAGGACAATGTCTCTGTGTTAGGTGAGCAGAGTTTTAGGCAGCTGTTTGGCCAGTAGAAACAGGGTTATCAACAAGGCAGTGTGTGATAACCAGTATAGTAGTTTCCTCTGGGCAGATTTTGTTTCTAAAGCTTGAAAAGTCTCATGCTATATCATAACTACAACTACAACTTTAATCATACAATAAAGCAAAGCAGTGACATGTCACACTCCTCACACCTGCCTCATAAAAGGAGACATCAAGTCTGGCACACTCACAAACTTCAATTTGGAAAAAAAGAATAACCAATATGCAGAATTCCATATTTATACAAGAGGTTTCACCTTTTATTTGGGTCGTGCACGACTTTGGGGTACGTCAGTCGATATGGAGACTTTCACGTCAGGCCGTCACCTTTTAGTGAAAATCTCGGAAAAAGAAAAGAAAATTAGTTAGTCTCTTGCTTTAGAACCAAAAAAGGAAAAGAGTCGATAAGCGTCTAGCAGACCAACCAGAGCTTTTGTACTGTCCATTTATAAATGTTATCTTTAGCTGATACTTTTACTCTGGGAATCTTCTGGAATTTATCGGAGTTTGTATCATAAAACAGAGTAGCAAGCATCATTCAAGGTCACTGAAAAGAACATTTTGCACTGTTTGTGTGACAGTGGGGTCCCTGTCAAGGTAATTTTAAATGACTTTCAATAAAGTGATGCAAATATATTCGTTTTATGGACATTTTTATTATATTTATAAAATCTAAAAAAGTGAAACATTGATCATCAGCGTTGTAGGTCGGGGGCTCGGTGGCAGGTGGTGTGAGGTCAGGAGCACCGCGCTGGATTCAGTCGGCCGCAGACTCAGGGTTCTCTCTCTTTCTTTCTTTCTCTTTTTCTCTCTGTCTAGTCCAAGATTAGTCCCAGATTAGTCCCGGTTCAGTCCTGGTTCAGTCCTGGTTTAGTCCTGGTTCAGTCCTGGTTTAGTCCTGGTTTAGTCCTGGTTTAGTTCTGGTTTAGTTCTGGTTCAGTCCTGGTTTAGTCCCGGTTCAGTCCTGGTTTAGTCCCGGTTCAGTCCTGGTTTAGTCCTAGTTCAGTCCTGGTTTAGTCCTGGTTCAGTCCTGGTTCAGTCCTGGTTTAGTCCCGGTTCAGTCCTGGTTTAGTCCTAGTTCAGTCCTGGTTTAGTCCTGGTTTAGTCCTGGTTCAGGGCATCTTCTCTCTGTGATGCGGTGAAAAACTTTACCTTAAACCGGAGAACCTCCGTACCAAGATGGCGGCGATATTAACGCGGCTGAATGCGAGATCTTCTGTTCTATATTTGTGAATTAACGGGTCTTTAGCACCAAAAAAGCGTAAATGTGGAGTTAAAAGTGTAAAACTCACCGATGTACCGGGTTTGGCTGCAGATGAACGGGGCGAGTGGAGCTCCACTCGAGACCGGAAACACGTCACCTCCACTACAGGAAGTACAAAGGCAACGGCCAAACACAGAAATAAAATAAAATCTTATTCTGTTTTTATTATAGATCCATGTGCCAACACGGAGTCTGTGGGGATTTTACTCCTCCCGTGAGTTAACTGCTTTCTTAAATGATGGATGAATGATGGATTTGGTTTATAATTGTTAACTGGTTAATTGTCAAGTAGTTAATTTGTTAATCTTCAGTTGTTAATCAGTTTATAAGGCATTGATCAGTTTACCATTAATCACCCAATACCATTATCATTATTTATCAGTTGTTAATCATTTTATTAGTCATTAATCAGTTAATCCTTCAGTGTAAATAAGACTAAGCAAGGCAAGTTTATTTGTATAACACAATTCGTACACAGAGTAATTCAAAGTGGTTTACAGAACAAAAAATACAAATCACAATAAAACAAATCAAAACATAAATAATTATCATAATTTAGAATGAGAAAAAGTCCAAAAAATGTTGCATAATATAACATTAAATTGAAACCCATGAATATTGAAACTTGCTGTTAATCAAGTTTTATTTCAGACTCCAATGGGTCCATAGAACATTAAAAACAGACAGAAGACAAACAAAACAGTAATAATGGTCTACGGTCCATATAAACAGCTCCTCCAGTGCCTCCAGAGTTCAGAAGTGAATCTGACACTGCTCTGCTCAGGCTTTATTAAAACATTTATAATTTCATTCTGTCAATCTTCCAGGCGCTTCGTAAACTTTCTGATCACAGCATTCAATGTAGGGACGTTATTCACTTGTCCATCGAGGGACTTTCAGCAAGATACGAAGTGCATCGTTATACGCAACATGCAACTTCTGAGATTTAGTTTTACTGCAACTGCACCACAAGTGGGCAGTATAGAGTGGTGTTTTCACAGAACTTGTACACATACTGTATACAGGCAATGAGTTATTACAGGAAGATTCAGTTTAAAATGAAGACACTGTATTTAATCTGTGTTTTCATTGATGCCCATAGAATGTATAAAACTATAAAACATGAACAGCCTAAGTTGATAAAAGTAGAGTTTGGAAAATCGATCACATTAAAGAGCATGATTAAAAATAATAATAATAATAATAATAATAATAATAATAATAATAATAATAATAATAATAATAACAATAACAATAATAATAAAACATTTATAAAAACTAAAGATGTCAGTTTCGTTTTATAATTATAACTATGCTTTTTGTGTTATTGGAACATACTGGTAAAATTGGAAATCCACATATGTTAAATTACTTCAATTAAGAATATTATTTTTCTTGGAGAAATTAGACAAGTTACTATTAGAGAGAAAACTACTTGCCATTTCTGAATCAACAAACTGTATATTAACAGTACATGGATTAAATAGTTCATATGGTTTAATGTAAAATGTCTGAAGAATACAAAAGAAAGCTCATTATGTTAAATTAGAAGAGGGGGTGGGATTATATAAGTTTTCTTCTTCCTGCTCCTTTTTGGGCAAATGTTTTTGTTGTTATTTCTGTTATGATTGCACTTTTGTCATATGTATATGGAAAATAATGTAAATTGCTTACTTGCCCAAAATAAATAAATAAATGTAAAAGAGCTCGCTGTTCTAATATTCAGAGTCATTCAGAGCCAACTTCAAACCTCTCACCTCTGATTAAAAACATTTAGAAGTTCACACTGTTTCTCAGCCCTTTGCGTTTCATGTTTGTCCGTATGTGTTTAATTTCTGAAGTTCCTTGATGCAAATGTGAGACAAGACAAGACAAGCATGAATAAATGGTCTAAAAAAAACAGATTTTATTTTCCAGTTCTAATTTTTTACTTCTTTTTTCATCACAGTAACCATGAAAAGAACAAACAAAGCAGAAATAAAAGCTCAAAGTTAAAAACAAAACAATGAAGAATAAGATGGACAAACTTCAGTTAAAACCACTTTCTAATAAAAACAAATCTTTACATGTTATTTTAAGCTTTAAATTTTTGACACTACACAGATCTCAGCTCCACAGTCCGGAGTCTCTGAAGCCTGATCTCCAGCTTTTTGAGTCTGACTTCAGGCTCACTTGCTCTTTCTTCTTTAGTATTTTCAAGACGCTCCACCTTCAGATGAGCAGGTTGTCTCAAAGTCAACCCACGCTGGTCAGAGCTGCAGCTTTTCTCTTCAGTCTGGAAGATTTGGACAAGTTTCAGATGGTTCCTCACAGACCTGAAATCCTTCTCTCCTTCTTCACAGTCGTACGGTTTGTCTCCTGTGTGCGTTCGGTAGTGACTGGAGAGTTCCTGGGATGTTTTATAAGCCTTTTCACACTGGTCACACTCATAAAGTATGTTCCAGAAGTGAGTTCTCATGTGTCTGTTGAGACTGGACGATGTAGAGAAAGCTTTCCCACACTGGTCACATGCATATGGCCTCTCTCCACTGTGGACTCGCATATGTGAAACCAGGGTGCTTAACCGTGAAAATGCCTTCTCACACACGTCACATCTGTATGATTTTTCCCCTGTGTGGATTCTCATATGCTGATGAAGATTACCAGAGTGTTTAAATTCCTTCCCACACTGGTCACACTTGAATGACCTCTCTCCTGTGTGGATTCTCATATGATGATGGAGATTACCAGAGTGTTTAAACTCCTTCCCACACTGGTCACACTTGAATGACCTCTCTCCTTTGTGGATTCTCATATGCTGTTGAAGATTACCAGAGTGTTTAAATTCCTCCCCACACTGGTCACATTCAAATAGTCTCTCTCCTGTGTGGATTCTCATATGTCGATGGAGGGCAACAGATTGTATAAACTCCTCCCCACACTGGTCACATTCAAATAGTCTCTCTCCTGTGTGGATTCTCATATGTCGATGGAGATTACCAGATTGTGTAAATTCCTTCCCACACTGGTCACACTCATACGGTTTCTCTCCTGTGTGGATTCTCAGGTGTTGATGGAGGGCACTGGAGTGTCTAAATTCCTTCCCACACTGGCCACATTCAAATGGTTTCTCTCCTGTGTGGGTTCTCATATGCTGATAGAGGGTACTGGTGTGTCTAAATTCCTTCCCACACTGGTCACAGCTGTATGGTCTTTCTCCTGTGTGAGTTCTGTAGTGTACCTTCAGTTTGGAAGCATTTTGCCAAACCTTTCCACACTGGTCACAAATGAACGTCATTCTGTTGGTGGATCTTGTAGCTCTGCATTAGAACAAAGGAAAGAAAGTGTCAAGTAAAATAACTTTTTAAACTGTTCAAATAAAGTAACTAACTAAATACACATAAAATCACACATATTAAATCATATGTAAGAATGTTTCAGTGTGTTTTACAAGCAAGTTACATTTGGCTGAATGAATCAACCAAGTTTGTATTTTATTTTAAAAGGCACACTTTTTCTGTCTGTAGCAAAAGAAGAACAAATTAAGGTAACATATACAGAGATATTTAACAGCTTGTTCTGAATTGTAATCCACATGTTGAGTGGATATGATATTTGTAAAACACATGACACATGACAGAAGCCCGGGCTTTGGTGTAACAGTGACACTTTAATTCTGTAAGGACAGAAAAACAGCTCTGCTGACGAATCGAGACTGACCGTTAACAACAGTTTACACTGAACTGCTTCTGGTATATGACTACGAAGACTAATACTTTAGGAAATAACTGTTATTTCCAATATTATATGTTACAGGTATTGTACAAAAGAAAAACAAGTTCATAAAAATAACCCCGAACTTGACAGTATGCAAATGTATTTTCATGTACTGCTCTAATCAGTATCTTGTATCACCAGTACTTGAAATGACATATTATAGGCCAACACAGCAGTTAACTACACATTAATAAACAAAAACATGGCTTCTAGACATTTACAGAGCCATACACTGGAAGTGCTAGCGGCGTTAGCATCTATGCTAGCAGTATTAACAGACCGTTTAAAACAGAATAACTTTAAAATACAACTTGGCTTAATAAAACATTCCTAGACTGGCATAAACATCAAGTCCCCTGTTTTCAGGGTTTCTCCAGTTGAGTTGTGAAACACTGCCTTGGCTCTTTGCTTGTAGGTATAGTAATCTTGATTGATTGATTGATTGATTGATTACTTTATTTCGAGCCATATTGAAAAATAAACATATTATACATACTGTATACATTGAACCCACATTGGGTAAAGAAAATAAAAATATGCATATATATATATAAATCTATAAACAGTAAATAATAAATACAGTACATACAAGACAATAGCTCAAAAAGGAGTGGGAAGAAGATGTACTTATTTACTCCCACCCCCTATTCATTCTTACAAGTTATATGGTTGCTACAGTTACACCATTTGACAATTCATTATTATATACAATTTTATTTATAATTATAATTAGATAGCACTATCTATTTTTTTTTTGTTAATACATATACAATATAATATACATACATATAAAAATAATATCAATGATGGAACATTATATACATGATATATATCACCATCATATTGCTGCCATTGCTCGTCATGTCATCATCATATGTTTCCATACTATTATATATATACTTTAATAATGTACTTATTATAATAAAAATTGAGTTATATTTAATATACTTATTATTTATCCATTAAAATTGTATTAATATTTATGATGGCTTGTTGCTGTTGATGGTAACAATAACTGGAGTGGAATGTGTTTGTTGTGCATTAAAAGAGGCAGGTTGTTTCTGTGAACCTGCTGCCAGAGAGGGCAGAGCCCCCTGACAACAGGACCACCCTTTGCCTGGTGTCCTGTTCCATGCATTAAAAGAGACAAGATCTGGTAAGTCTGCAGCCAGAAGGGGCTCTCTCCAAGCAACAGAGCCACCACTTGCCTGCCCTGATCTGAGGGTTATCTTCACCAGACTTTAGTTGTAGAGACCGTAGTCCATCAGGAATAGTGGTTGGGAAGCAGGTTCTGAGTTCTTCCATCAAGTGGTTGCAAATTGTCACTAAAGATGCACTGGGACGGAGTGGCAGAGTTATCTTTCGCTCAATGGCCAGTTATATTGGAGGCCGTGGTTTCATCTGCGGCTCAGATCAGTGGGGCTTACTTGAGAGTAAGCTGCTGGGGTATACTGCTGTGTATAGGGTCCTGAACCAGGCCAGGCCTCCTTGTGTGTTGATGGAGTTAAATTCTCAGATCATTGGTTACTTCATTACTCGATTTTACCTCTCTAATGTCGCTATTTGAAGTGGGGTTTTCTTCCGTGTGTCCAGACTTCTTTTATATTACACTTGGCATTTGACTTCTCTTTGTCTCACTTTGTCTAGTATGTTCCAATCTTTATACTGAGCCCAGAACATTCCAAATTGTTAGGGAACGACCATTTTATCTGGCTTTATTTCAAGTGCTCCCTTACCTCCTCTACCTTCTGATCTGTCCCGTCTATAGATGTTTTGCTCTGGTACATTCAGACCTGCAGTTGAAGAGTTTGTGTGGAATCAGGATTCAGTTACACAAAAAAATCTATGTTTGATTTGCTCAGAAGATGAGTTTGGTCACATTTAGGCATAATGCTTCGAATATTGACGTGGCGTCCAAGTAAAGCCCTTGGGTTTGGCTTTAGGGCTCCACAGTACACGGGCGTGATTCAAAGTCTGGAAGAATTTAATCTTACAGCGCTTAAAAACTGATTTCTTTCTGCCTTAATGACCAAAGAGGCAGGTTGGTACATTGGCATCTCATGTTGGACCATGGCGGTGTTGGTTATTGTCGGGGAGGATGAGTTCCTGGACTGGCATGTTGCGAGCTCCCGGTGCGTCCCCCGCCGCTCCAACAGTGTCACCTGGCTGGCGTGGTCCCAGATCTCAGCGAGTCATCGCCTGGAAAGCTGATTCACCCTCACCAGACCGGTAGGTGGCAGGCAATATTGTTCCCCAGTGGTTGCGGAGGGCATTGGTTTGGTAGCCCTTCAGTGGAATGGGAAAATTAGTTTTGTGGCAACATTATGAGCAGTAGCTGGATTTGCTGCGAAGTATGTGCTGAGGCAGGGTTGCTTGAATGTAATCCATGTTTGGAGGTAGAGGCCCAGGGTTTATCTCCACGTCGCCCGCTAAAAGCGCTAAAAAGACCAGATATGTTAGTCCAGTCGTGGAGGAAGTTGTTTCTTTATGCACTGTAGATGATATCCCTGCTCGACCGTCCTTTAAAATTATGGAGGACAATGTCTCTGTGTGAGGTGAGCAGAGTTTTAGGCAGCTGTTTGGCCAGTAGAAACAGGGTTATCAACAAGGCAGTGTGTGATAACCAGTATAGTAGTTTCCTCTGGGCAGATTTTGTTTCTAAAGCTTGAAAAGTCCCATGCTATATCATAACTACAACTACAACTTTAATCATACAATAAAGCAAAGCAGTGACATGTCACACTCCTCACACCTGCCTCATAAAAGGAGACATCAAGTCTGGCACACTCACAAACTTCAATTTGGAAAAAAAGAATAACCAATATGCAGAATTCCATATTTATACAAGAGGTTTCACCTTTTATTTGGGTCGTGCACGACTTTGGGGTACGTCAGTCGATATGGAGACTTTCACGTCAGGCCGTCACCTTTTAGTGAAAACCTCGGAAAAAGAAAAGAAAATTAGTTAGTCTCTTGCTTTAGAACCAAAAAAGGAAAAGAGTCGATAAGCGTCAAGCAGAGTTTGAGAGTCTGAGCGTCTGCGAGTCCAACCAGAGCTTTTGTATTGTCCATTTATAAATGTTATCTTTAGCTGATACTTTTATTCTGGGAATCTTCTGGAATTTATCGGAGTTTGCATCATAAAACAGAGTAGCAAGCATCATTCAAGGTCACTGAAAAGAACATTTTGCACTGTTTGTGTGACAGTGGGGTCCCTGTCAAGGTAATTTTAAATGACTTTCAATAAAGTGATGCAAATATATTCGTTTTATGGACATTTTTATTATATTTATAAAATCTAAAAAAGTGAAACATTGATCATCAGCGTTGTGGGTCGGGGGCTCGGGGGCAGGTGGTGTGAGGTCAGGAGCACCGCGCTGGATTCAGTCGGCCGCAGACTCAGGGTTCTCTCTCTTTCTTTCTTTCTCTTTTTCTCTCTGTCTAGTCCAAGATTAGTCCCAGATTAGTCCCGGTTCAGTCCTGGTTCAGTCCTGGTTTAGTCCTGGTTCAGTCCTGGTTTAGTCCTGGTTTAGTCCTGGTTTAGTCCCGGTTCAGTCCTGGTTTAGTCCCGGTTCAGTCCTGGTTTAGTCCTAGTTCAGTCCTGGTTTAGTCCTGGTTCAGTCCTGGTTCAGTCCCGGTTTAGTCCCGGTTCAGTCCTGGTTTAGTCCTAGTTCAGTCCTGGTTTAGTCCTGGTTTAGTCCTGGTTCAGGGCATCTTCTCTCTGTGATGCGGTGAAAAACTTTACCTTAAACCGGAGAACCTCCGTACCAAGATGGCGGCGATATTAACGCGGCTGAACGCGAGATCTTCCGTTCTATATTTGTGAATTAACGGGTCTTTAGCACCAAAAAAGCGTAAATGTGGAGTTAAAAGTGTAAAACTCACCGATGTACCGGGTTTGGCTGCAGATGAACGGGGCGAGTGGAGCTCCACTCGAGACCGGAAACACGTCACCTCCACTACAGGAAGTACAAAGGCAACGGCCAAACACAGAAATAAAATAAAATCTTATTCTGTTTTTATTATAGATCCATGTGCCAACACGGAGTCTGTGGGGATTTTACTCCTCCCGTGAGTTAACTGCTTTCTTAAATGATGGATGAATGATGGATTTGGTTTATAATTGTTAACTGGTTAAGCTTTTAAAGTTTTAATGTATTTCCTATCCTGTAGCACGTTGAATTTCTTTGTGTACGAATTGTGGTTTACAAATAAACTTGCCTTGCCCAAACTGGCGACAGGCAGAAAAATTTGTCTCACAGCAATTTTAAACCAACCTCTCTGCTCTGTGGAGACAGGACAACACTAGGGCAAGTTACAGGTCAGATCTGTGGAGAGGCGACCCCCTCCCAGTCACAGTAAGTAAGGATCCATGTTTTCTACACGATCTTATATGTATGTTTTCTTTCATTTGTGTTTGTGTCTGTCTGGATCTAAGTGTTTTTGAATGTCATGAAAAGTGCTTTTATTTTATTTATTTATTTATTTATTTATTTATTTATTTATTTATTTATTTATTTATTTTATCAAGGCGGTTTAATTAAATCGTGTCACGTGGGCTGCATTATAGCGAAGATGGCCAACTCCTCCGAATTCAGGAGAAAACGTGCGCGCATTTTATTTACAAGAAAATATCACGAAACACCGTCCTGTGCCTTACTTTAATCTGACATAATGGTCATTTTGGGTGGGAGTTTAACCTTCAAACTTCCACCAGCGCCAAATCAGTTGTGTAGTCTCCATCCTCCCTGCGAGAAACGATCTGCGGCCTGCGAAACGATCTGTCTGAACTTTGGAAGAAAATTTTCTCTTTTTAATTCACGTTATTTTTTTTAAAGTTTAACGGATGGAATTCAATGCATAGATGGATTTTAATTGATAGCGTTTAGTTTAGTAAAAGTTTATCCGTGTTTGAAGATTGCAGAGTGCTGTTTTACCGCTGTAAAATCCGCAAAATTTGGTGTTTTCTGAAGTTGTGCAGAATCAGTGTGGGAATAACAACGTGGAGAGACACAAGGTAAGGACGGAGCATGTTTCCGCAGCCGGGAAATACAGAAAAGTATTAAATGTGAGACAAATCCGCCATTTTAAATTATTTGTTGAATATTTTATTGTAAAAATACGATAAAATGTGATGCAAAACACGACTGGTGTGTAAATAGTTTGGGTTTAGTGCTGCATTTAACTGCATATTGCACAGCTTATGTTATTTATAAATACTCATTATGTCTGTTATTTTGTTTATAAATTATTCGTATAAAAACGTGTTCAAAATTAAATTTCAGATTATTCCCAGTTGCCTTGAACGCAGCATGATTAAAGTGTAAATTAAAGTGCAGATATAAACGGTTCAGGCCAATTTACAAGTCAGATCTGTGCAGAGGCGCGCTCACTCACAGTCAGAATGCATGTTTTTCCATTTTTTTTAGCAGAAATAACAGCTGCAAGATCATTTATCTATCGATTTTAGCACCCTGTCTTGGAAAATCGTGTTTTTTTATTTATTTATTTCATATTTATTGTGGTTTTTAGCCAAGCGTAGTGAATGGTTTTGTTCCATAATTAATTCATTCTGCGCTGAAGCTCTGTAACACTTTATTTGTAATTATGTTTTTATACATGTTTATTGTGTAGAGTTTGGATGAATGAAATGTGAAATGTGGGACCAGCCTCTCAAATCTGCAAAACAAATTTACCAGTGGGTACAAATAAAGCGACCTAACCTAACCTAATCTAACCTATACATTTAATGCCATACTGTGGAACATTCTAGGCAAAGCAATAACATCTCCATAGGGACAAGCGGGCGGTGGATATTACATAGTGCACGTTTAAGTGAAATGAACGTTTTTATATTAAAACGAACAGAGAAAAGCTCCTCACAAAATCCTTCTAATCAGGACGAAATATTCTGTGTGAAACCCATACAATTTATGACACAGAGTTCAGCGCTACGTACGTTTTGTTTTAGACCCTTTTTTCACAAACTGCTACTCGAAAACACTAAAATGGCCGTATTCTCTTGGTGTTCTTTAGAGGAGATGGACCAGGAGGAGGCCTTGTCTAAACTGAAGAAGGACGTGCGCTCTCTGCTGCTTTCGTCTAAACTGGGACGGGACCCAGAGCAGCTGAAGAGGGACTACATCGCCATGGTGGGCCACCCCATGCCCCTCCGCCCACTCGGCTTCAGAAACATCCTGGACATGGTCAGAGAGATGCCGGACGTGGCCTCCATCGAGTTCAGACCGGACGGATCTGTTAATCTGAGGGGTGAGCAGTGCTTTATTCATTTACATTTGTTTTGTCATTCAAATATTTATTTATTGTAATGTTAATAAAATATAACAAACAATAAAAAACACAGATCTAGGGGGATCTTCAGTTCCAAGTATTATTGTTATTATAGAATTGTTATGCATGTTTTATCAGAAATTGTTTGGCTTAGACCTGCAGAAACAAACAAAAAGAGACAATATTGAGTTAATCTTTGTGTCTTTCTCTCAGCTGCGAGTGATGAGACGACGCGTGGCCTGGAGGAGCTGGTTTCTCGTCAGCGCACGTCTGCGGCCGATAAGAAGCGAATGCAGAAGAAGACAGGGAGCTTCTTCTTCCCTCAATACAAACACAGCCCCAACCAGCTGCTACTGCCCAGGAGGGGGCGCTCTCCTCCTGCTCTGCCCGCTCAGCTCCGGGCACAGCTCCGCACTCTGCTCTTACAAGTAACACACACACACACACACAAACACAAACACAAACACACACCAAACATGTATGAAACTCTTTGCTTTTTAAACCTTAAAGACTTTTTATTAATTAGGGATGTCCCAATCAGTTTTTTTGGGTCCCGATCGGATACATTTTTAAAAAAATATTTGAAATTCCCAATACATTCCGATCACGATCTCATCCCGATATACAGATCATCTAATTTTTTATTATTTTATTTACACAATTTAGTCTGTGCCTTTATAAATAATTGAGTTTTCCATGGTAAATTTAGCCCCAGATAAATAAAACGATAAGCAGATATAAAAAGGCCTTAAAGATATTTGTTATAATATTGTAAAAAACTATTTTAAGATCTTAGAGCAGTTTAAGAACACAGTACAGAGGCGGTGGTTGATTTTTTTTGTCTCACTTTTTTAAAGGCAGTGTGTTTTTCTCACTTGAACTCTCCAAACTCCGTCCTCTGTGCACAGGGCCCGGTCTTTCTCTCTCAGCTGGAGCACAGTTTCCTGTTGCATTTTGGTCACCCTCTGCGCGTCCACTCTTACGGCTTCTACTCCATGGCCGAGATGCTGGAGGCCGCGTCGGACCTGTTCACCATCAGCCAGAGCCGACTGGGCTCCGTGCTGTCGCTGCAGGGACAGATGCTCCCCAGGTCCCTGTGCACCGTGAGCAGAACCCCACCCAGACCAGAGCTGGAGAGGGTCTTCAAAACACAGCCAAAACCTCCAGGAACCAAAGTCTCACAGGTGTCCGAGGCCCGCCCTGTTGCCGCGGAGACAGACCCCGCCCCTGCAGAGCCTGAGGGGGTGGAGCTTAAAGGGGTGGAGCCGGAGAGGGTGGTGTTTGTGAAGTCGTCTGGAGGCGGGTCGATGCCGGAGCTCATAGAGGACGTCCCAGAGAATCAGGAGGAGCAGCGCTTTAAGGACCGAGTGCTCAAGGTACGGACAAAACGGACAAAACAAATTCCTCATTTCCTCATAGGACGTGAGCACGGGCGCACCTCTGGCTCCACCGATTCTGGGACCAGTTTACTTTACATTGAAACCATCGCCTCATTGGTCGATTTATAACAGACCGACCAGCTTTTCTGGTTGGGCGCCCGCTACCTACGGCACTTGTCTCCATGGAGATGTTATTGCTTTCCCTCGAATGTTCCATGGTATGACTTTAAACATATCGATCTAGCATTTATTTATTTCGGGTGTTCAAAGATGCAGTCATCTCTTCTGTGAACAGGGACGACTCTCCACAGACCTGAACTGTAATGTAGTAGTGCTGTAACCTGCTTATAGATTGGTTTAATTTATACTGTGGAACATTCTAGACAAAGCAATAACATTTGCATGGAGACAAACAGGTAGCGAACCCTCCTGTAGAAATGTACTTTTAAAACCTTTTATTACATATTCCAGACTCCATGCCAGGCTTGTGATCTGTAACTTATTTGTTTCAGCTGGAGGAGGAATTTCGCCAACAAATCGAGGAAAATGGAGTGGCTGGAACCATAAGTCAGGATTTAAAAGACAAACTCCAAAAGGTGACAGCCGGCCTGTAAAATAACATTCCCGTAACAGAATTCCACGAGGAGAGGAGAGCGGTGACTGTAAAACATGACTGTTCCAGGTTGTCGCACAGTGTCCAGGCGGAGTGTCTGTCCATGACCTTCCTGCGGAGTACCAGGTAACTCCTCTGTCCCAGTCTGTGTCCGAATGTCTCCCCCAGCCCCTGACCCCTGACCCCCTCACTCACTACAGACCTGCACTCTTTAGCGGATTAAATAGAGCCTCATTCACACTCAGGTCACTACAGTCGTGAAAAAAGTCTAAAACTCTGATAAAACTTGATTTCTAGCAGACAGTGAAGATGACCAGGCTTGTAGTATAAAAACTTACTGTGATGGAGTAAAAAAGCTGTCAAAAAAAGTCTGAGGCAATAAGGATAAAAGTCATAATTACATGGGATTGCTTTAGCATTGTCCGTGTTTTTCTGTCAGAAATAATGATCAGATGAGACTGGCACAAGTGTTTATGGACTAAAAATAAGTTTTTGTGATGATGGATTTCACGTAAACAGACTCGATTATTTGCTTTTTGTCTGAGATGCGGAAATTATCGATCTTTTAACAGCTTTATGTGTGTTTTATTTTATTTAGTGTTTTATTCAGAATCAGGATCTACAGTTCCATAAACCAGCGCTTCTATCTGCTTCAGTGTCCAGTTAAACATCCGTCTCTGTCCGCCGTTGTTTTCCTGACTCTCTCGGTGCATTGTGGTCTATATTTACCGCTCTAGTGACCACCGATGCCCACTGCTTTTCAAGGTGTACTGTGGGAAAATTTGAGTGCACTACTTTTTCACTCACTGGACATTCGGACACCCCTGAAAATGGCGTGACCCTTCATTACCGCCCTATGTTGGGTCCTAGTCTGCATCTATGATAGACGTGGGTTTGTAAATATTTATCTAACTGTTTCTTTGATTGTTATTTAATGTTCTGATGCTAATTAACTTGATTTATTTTCCTATTTTGGGTGATTCTTGATGTAAACTTTTTTAACAGTTATCCATAGGCTGATTTATATGTGGTTAATGTGATTTAAATGTTCCTATAGATTACCAGACGAAAGGATAGATAAACAGGCAGATAAAAAGATACGAATTCTCCCCCTTAGCCCTCTGTCTTAGCCCTACCCCTCTGTTGTGCGCGTTCACGAGAGACAGAGGGGTATCCCAATACTCTTTTCTGTAAGTGCAAGGGCTAAGGGGAAGGGCTGTTTTACCCCTCTGAACAGAGCGTTTTCAGATGCACCCTTTGTGCAAAGGGGATAGGCGTGGCTTAACGCAAGTCGGAGCAAAAAGCAACACGGAAATCGGGAAGTGTCGAGCAATCGGGAAGAAATTGGACAAATGTGAGTATTTGCACTCAAGAACCTCATAAAAAGTTGTATAAAACTGTAGTAACTTTTGAAAAGTTGTAGGTATACTCATGGCGGCAGCATTTATGCTTTCTGACATATACGGCTTATCGTAACATGCCCGGTTAGAACTATACGCTTGTTACGGTATTACGAACATGCATGGCCTAAAAGAACTATATACGCATATATGTTAGACTAGAATGTGTAAAATATATCGCTGTATTTCGCCTCGTAACTCGTCTCATGCGCTTTTAGAACTATACACATGTTACGGTAGAATGTGTAAAGTATTACGAACATGCATCGCCTAAAATATTATTGTTTCGTTTCGCCTTGTAAATTATCCCCTATTTATATTAAAAACGACATGTTATTAATCACATTTGCATTTTGTTTAGAAATTTCTTGTAGGAGGCTGGACTTGTTGGAGTTGTGTCAGCTCAACAAGCTTCAAAAAAATTGGGAGAATTTGAAAATAAAATATAAGGTATATTACATTCTATAATATTTGTAGGTACCAGAACAACTATATATGTTTATGACTATGTATTAATTTTGTTTTCTTTTTTGTGTGTACCAGGCATCCTCTACAACTCCATCCACCTCTGCAGCATTTTAATTTTGTGTTACAGTTGATTAAAATTTGATTTACATATGTTGTACAGAGTATAGTAATTTTAACAAATTAAAAAATTTAAAAAACATTTGACTTTTTGCAAAGTTCATTTAAAACAAACTCAAAAGGAGCACAATACTTCAAAACTTTAAAAATAATGTCATATTGTTGCGACTGCAAAGGGGTGTCCCATTTCTAAGGGTTTAAAACACACCGCTTTGCCTTACCCCTCTGTTTAAAGACAGAGGGGTAGGGCTAAGGGGTAGGGCTAAGACAAAGACAGAGGGCTAAGGGGGAGAATTGGGATTGGGCCTAAAGCTCCTCAAATCCATTCTGGTGTCTGTCTTCACTCTTTGACCAGAGTTTGTTTGGATGAAGTGTCCCAGCATGCATTGCAAACAGTCTACAGTCATAGATTTCTCCAAAACCTGGACTCTTTTCAGTCTGTGGATCATAAACCGTGTTAAATACTGCACTGCGCTCCTCAGATGATGTTTGGAGAAGAGCTCCCCCTGCTGGAGACCGGCTTCGTCAGCGTCACAGAGATGGTGGCAGCCATGACGGACGTCTTCCACCTCCGGTCAGACGGAGAGAGAGGAGTCTCAAACAGCTGGATTGTGATGATACAGGAGAAGGAGGAGGGCGCGCACACAGGTAACAGCTGAGATACTGCTGAAAATGGATCGGACATTGAAGTTATTATTTATTTTGTCATTAATTTCTTTCTCCTCCAGCCTCTGAGAGTGAAGGGGTCAAGCTGCCTCCCATTAGTTATTACTTCAGCAGTGGAGCGTCTCTGTGGGAGGACGAGGACGGGGACGAGGCGGAGGACGGGGAGGAGGTCACCGCTCTGAAGCCAGTCGAAGACGAGGACACAGACCGCAGCGCTTGGCCTCTCGAAACAGTTAAGGATTCAACTTTATACCAATACAGCACTGATACCATTATAAACAACAAGTTTTTCAGTTAGTCACGTTCACCTTTTTGTTGAAAATCAAACTCCTGAACAGGACCATGAACGCTCGGACTGATCACAGGCTCCTGTAAATGTGCTGTTTTAATCCATTCTTGAGTTTTCAGACTATCTTAAAACTGCTAATGTGTGCATTGTGTCACCATTAGAGATACATGTATGGCCCATTCCTAGTGTTTAATAATAATAATAATAATACATCAGACTTGTATAGCGCTTTTTTGGACACTCAAAGACGCTTTACAAACAAAATAAGAAGTAACACTGTAGAAAACGGGGGAATCATGGGGGAACACAGCTTGAACAGGTTTTTAGTTGTGATTTGAAGTGCCGCAGTGAGTCCAAGTTCCTGATGGATTGTGGAAAAGAGTTCCAGAGCGAGGGGCCCGATGACGGTAAAGGCTCGGTCCCCCAAGGTCCGGTGCTTTGTCCTGATGAGGGGAGCGAAGAGGAGGTTCTTTGTCCTGATGAGGGGAGCGAAGAGGAGGTTCTTTGTCCTGATGAGGGGAGCGAGGAGGAGGTTCTTTGTCCTGATGAGAGAAGCGAGGAGGTACTTTGTCCTGATGAGGGGAGCGAGGAGGTACTTTGTCCTGATGAGGGGAGCGAGGAGGTACTTTGTCCTGATGAGGGGAGCGAGGAGGTACTTTGTCCTGATGAGGGGAGCGAGGAGGTTGGTGTCGGCTGATCTGAGGCGGCGGGTGGGACAGTGCAGACGGAGGAGGTCGGTGAGACAGGGAGGGGCCAGGTTATGGAGGGACTTGTAGGTGATGAGGAGGACCTTGTATTGAACACGGCGTTGTACGAGGAGCCAGTGGAGTTGCTTTAGGACAGGAGTGTCTCTGGTGCGGGTGTGGGTGAGGAGGCGGGCGGCGGAGTTCTGGATGTATTGCAGTTTTTGGAGGTGGGTGGAGGGGAGACCGTACAGAAGGTTATTACAATAGTTGAGTCTGGAGGAGATAAAGGCAAGAATAAGGATTTCTGCGATGGACTGAGAGATGGAGGGACGGAGACGGGCGATGTTACGGAGATGGAAATAAGATATTATGGTGATGTAGAATCTAAATGAGAGGGTAGGATCCACGATGAGACGTACAGAAGGTTGCGTACAGAGGGAGAGTGGGGTAACAGTCCGGCCATCGATGAAGATAACCCCACCTTCTCGCTCTCTGCTGTAGACTTACCCCTCCATACAGGTGCGCAGTTGCCCCGTGGTGCCCCTGGACGCCCTGCAGTGCCAGCGCCTGCAGCCGCCCACACCCCACGGCTCTCGGGAGCTGGTGGCCGTGTTCGTGGAGGAGGTGGAATCTCCCGGAAGCTTCTACATCCGCTTCATTGACACAGAGGAGTCCCGCGCATTGGAGGACATGATGATGGAGATGAGGTGGTGATACGAGAGGAGGCAGCAGTAATATATGAGTATACAGGTCCAGACTGGCTCAGTTAATAACATTTAATCCATAATATCGCCATGATTCTGCAAACAAACATGCATTCATTCAGTATAAAGTAAGGAAATTAAATAATACATAATTCAGAATAATGTTTTGTAGTAAATTAAATTAGGATTCATACATATTTATATTATAGCATTAACATGATTTGGAAAACATAAACAATAACTAAGAAAAGGCGCATGGGCAACACAGGAGAGTAACAGCCTCTATTCAGGTTTACCGGAAAACGTCTGGAAACATGCGGATGACGACTTCCGGTGTAGTTCCCGACACTGGGCAAGTGATAAAACAATAAAACCGCGGATTCAGCAGCAGCGTCTTCACAACCTGCCAAAGCTTTTCATGGAGGACGAGACTCTAATCGCGTTTTTTTTAGACAAATTATAATACACAAATTAATAGGCAATTTATAAAAGGAAAAAAGAAAGAATCCAATGACATCTAGATAAAGAAAACCAGGACATTTTCTTGGTTTTTCCCAGATTTTGTCAGAGGTACTATCACCAACAGAGCCCAAAGGAAGTCGTCATCCGCATGTTTCCAAACATCTTCCAGTTTTGTGACATAAGCGTGAATAGAGCCCATAGGTGCAAGAAACAGGAAGTCCTCTTTGGCGCTCTCTAACCTGGGTGTGGTTCCATCTTGTGGACAAAGATGGAACTGTTCACATTGCAGTTCTTGACACTGCGCTGATGAAGTATGAACCTTACAGTGTTTTAACAGCATGTGTAAAAACGTATCAGGGGGAACGTTGACACGTGTATTTTCCATGGGGGAGTTTTTTAGGGCATGTTGCTGCCATATTAATGCTGCACTATGTAACTTTTGGTTTAGGGGTCCGTCATCTTCTTGTTTCTATGGAAATGTCATTGCTCTGCCTGGAATTAGGGCTGAACGATCTATCGTTTTAGACTGAAAATCGCGATCTCAGACAACACGATTTTGGGATCGTTAAAGCCACGGTTTTTTGCAGCGCTCCTAACTGACCCAGGTTTTGTTTCGTCAACTATTTCACACATGTATGTCGCCTCCCTGCCACGCTGCTGAGCTCACCAATCAGAAGCGGCAGCACAGGTCACGTGTTCTCGACTCCAATCAGTGTAGCTGGTCGTCAGTTTCAGAAATGGCTTTAGCGGGACCAGAAGCGGAGTCTGGGGTTTTGAACCCAAAGAAAAACAGCACGTCGGTCATTTTTCTGTATTTCGGGTTTGAGGCTGCAGATGAACATCAGAAACAGGTGCTGTGCAAAACACGTCGTGCTAAAGTTGCCACATCCAGTGGAAACACGACCAATTTATACCGCCATACGCGCATTTGCATGACGAGTGCACGGCGAGAAAGTCCAGTGAAACGTCTAGTGCAGGGGTCGGCAACCTTAAATACTCAAAGAGCCATTTGGACCGTCTCCCACAGAAAAGAAAACACCCGGAGCCACAAAACCCTTTTGACATGTAAACCAGCGCTAACCAGAGGAACTACAGGCAAAACTACAACTCCCAGAAAACAGACTGCAACAAGCACCATCCTCCACTACAGCTCATAAGCGCGAGTCTTAAGAGAATTATTTACACCTTTCAGTCTTTTCATCACAACAGTAGCAACATAAATAAAGTGCATGAGTAAAACAAAGAACTGCGCTGCACACGTACGACCTGCACACGTATAATCTCTGAAAAGTTTAACATGAACCATCTCCAACGCGATAGAAGCACAGAACAGACTCACCATAGGCAGAACATCCCACAGTCACAGAAAGAACACGCATATTCCACTGAGTCCTGCCCTTTAGTCTGACAGAAGCTGACCGCATCAGCGGCACAAGGAGCGAGCTGTTTTTTCACCGCTTCTAGTTTATGCAAATTAGCCATGTGGTTTTAAGTTTCACTTCTGTATAACGTAAACAAATGTGCGCAAAGCTGCATTAAACACATTATTATTTGAGTCCTCCTCGTAGGAAATAAAAAGCCAAACTTAAATTATCCACCCGCAGAACCAAAAATGCGTCTGCTTCTGTGTTCTGTCATCATTTTATCGCATGTACATTGTGTACCAGTCTTGGCTTTGACGCATGTTTTGAGCGACAAAAATATTAAAAACGTTTTATTTAAATGTTACAAGATTACCATTATCTACAATTTTAGATTTACATTTAAAAACGAACAAACTAAAATAAAAATACAATGTAATTAAATACTCATTATTTTCCAAAGTCACAGGGAGCCACGACAGAACGATGAAAGAGCCACATGCGTTTTCATTCTTGCATTACAGTTATGGAATTTAGTGTTTGAATGGTATGATGTAAGTTTCTCTGATGCTTGCGAATGTTCATGTGCACTGAAAAAAATCGTGGATAAAATCGAAATCGCAATTTTTGCCAGAAAAATCGCAATTCAATTTTTTCTTAAAATCGTTCAGCCCTACCTGGAATGTTCCACAATGTGACATTAAACAGCTCTACTTCACATTTATTCAGTTACAGGTAGTTTTATAGCTTAAAAATACCTAAAAAAAACAACATTCTGACTGTGAGCGGGGTCGCCTCTCCACAGATCTGACCTGTAACTTGGTCTGGTTTGGTCTCCTTGAAAATAGAAAGGTTTAATGCCATACTGTGAAATATTCCAGACAAAGCAATAAAATCTCCCTGGGGAAAAGCATTTGACAGACCCTCCACGAGAAAAGTTACACAATGCAGCTTTAAAGAGAAAGTCTAAAAATGGAGTGGAATTTCCCCACTGTGGGACTAATAAAGGCATATCTTATCTTATCTTAAAACATGTCGCCTTCGAAATGGGCTGTGTCACAATAAATAAAGGATGTTTTTTTATTGTGAAAAGGAACAGTATTACATTAGTTTTTACATTTCCCATCTCCAGATCTTGAGCTAGTCTTGGTCTGGACCTTAGCTGGAGGATTTGATTTTTTGTGCATGTTTTGGGTTTGATGGGAGAAAGACACGAGCGCGCTTAACGACCTCTGACCAGCTGCTGTCCGGTTGTGTTCCCCCGCTGTAGGCGGTGCTACTCGTGTCCGAAGGTGTCTGAGCGTTACCGTCTCCCTCCTCCGTTGGTGCGTCGGGGGCAGTTGTGCTGCATCTCGCCCGAAAGGATGTGGTTCTACCGTGTGGTGATCCATCAGGTGCTCAGCTCGGCCCAGGTCGAAGTTTATTACGTCGACTTTGGAACCATCACAGTGGCGCAGACCTCGCAGCTCAAACTCCTCAAGTGAGAGAACAGTGAACACAACACACTACTACACAATACAATCAACATTTACACACAAACACAACATTTGTATTCAGAAACACAGTTAAATACAGTTTATGTGACGTATTAAAATAAACACAACATTTACTCACAAACACAGGGGTCAAATACACTATATGTGGTGTATTAAAGGTCCTGTATTACACAAAACTGACTCTTGTGAGCTTTAAGTTTTGTTCTAATGCTGTTTCCTCCTCAAAAACAGACCTGGAGTTGTGTTTTGTTTCATTCACATGTTTGAGTAACTTTTTATTATTAGTCTGTGATCTCTCCAAAGCTCAAAACGCTCTGTTCCACCTTCACGTTGTGAAGTGGTAGTTTTGAAGTTAACAGCTTCTTTTTACCTTTAGTTCAGTCGAGATCAGACATTCCAGGTCTGAAATTATCCAAATGATTCTAGTGAAGGTGTGTGGAGTTTAAAAACACAGCGTAAATATGCACAATTTGTGTGTTTAATATGTGTGAATGAAGCAAAACACAACTCCAGGTCTGTTTGTGATGAGGAAACGACATTAGAACACAGATCGGAAAATAAAGACCTTTAAAATAAACACGACCTTTACTCACTATCACAACATGTTTATCTGATGCGTTACAAATAGTGTTCTAATGCAGAGTTATGGTTGTGCTCAGGTCGTGTTACTCTGCGCTTCCTGCTCAGGCTGTTCCCGCTTCACTCCTCGGAATCAAACCAACAAATGTGAGTCAGAGTCTGTAGAAGTTCATATAAACTACACTTGCCACAGCTGCCCTGGGACAGACTAATGGACATGAGGCTGCCAGTCTGCGCCATCAGCCCCTCCCACCGACACTCACACACACCACATTCATACTAAGACGATGCAATGTGCGTGAAGTGTCTTGCTCAAGGAAGGGTTGTTCCGATGGACGATGACATCGTCACCATAGCGATGGATAGTGAACATCGCGATGCCACGCCCCCCTCCCCCTTTAAAAAAACAAAAACAGAAATATGCACTGACCTTCTTTAGCTCATTGACCTAAAAACTTACCAAGGATTCCACGTTTAATGATCAAATCACGAATAAAACAAATATGCATTCGAGTTTAAGTCAGACATAACAATTAAAATACTGTGTGGCTACCAAAAATAAGCCTTATTCTATTATTTTATATTATTCTATTATTTATTATTATTAAGCTATCATTATTTATATCTTTAGACCAGGGGTCGGCAACCTTAAATACTCAAAGAGCCATTTGGAGCGTCTCCCACAGAAAAGAAAACACCCGGAGCTACAAAACCCTTTTGACTCTAAACCAGCGCTAACCTGAGGAACTACAGGCAAAACTACAACTCCCAGAAAACGGACTACAACAAGCACCATCCTCCACTACAGCTCATAAGCGCGAGCCTTAAGAGAATTATTTACACCTTTCAGTCTTTTCATCACAACAGTAGCAACATAAATAAAGTGCATGAGTGAAATTAAGAACTGCACACGTATAATCTCTGAAAAGTTTAACATGAACCATCTCCAACGTGATAGAAGTAGGGCTGCAACTAACGATTATTTTCATAATCGACTAATCGGACGATTAATTCAACGATTAATCGATTAATCGGATAAATGGCACTTTTTTGCAATTAACTCCTAAATGTACCAATGAAGACAAAATGAATAATTAATTCTTTCAAAAATATTTACAGACATGATAGCTATGTCTATGACTACACGAAGTGTAGTTTTCCCTTATCACAGATCCCATTTCAGCGCTCATGTTTTCATGGCGAAATCGCGCAACACGACGGCAATAAGACATCCCAGTGACGGGAATACATAGTTAAAAGCCAAGACAGACAACAGTGTTTATGCCAATACCATGCTCGCTCATAAGCTAACCTACCGGGGTGAGTCTTTATCTTCGAGTACTCCGACATGTCTTCTCTTCAGATGTTCATGCATAGTGGTTGTGCTCCCGTGCCAAGCAAAGTCCATCTTGCAAATGTTGCATGTGATTCTTTGCTTCACCTTGTCAAGAGTGAAATGCTCCCATGTTTTTGAAGTTTTAGGACGATCACGCGCCTGTGCCGAACAGGACGCAGCCATCTTTGTTTGGGATAGCGCAGGGAGATGCGAACTTACTGCGCATGCGCACAAGTACGGGGAGACGTGCCCTGTGGAAAGCTCACCGGAGCGCTCGTCTCAGCAGCTTTGAAGCTACAACTAATGTCGGAAAACACTCGCGATTAGTTGCCGACAATAATCGATGATTAAATTCGTTGGCAACAAATTTAATCATCGATTTTTATCGATTTTATCGATTAGTTGTTGCAGCCCTAGATAGAAGCACAGAACAGACTCACCATAGGCAGAACATCCCTCAGTCACAGAAAGAACACGCATATTCCACTGAGTCCTGCCCTTTAGTCCGACAGAAGCTGACCGCATCAGCGGCACAAGGAGCGAGCTGTTTTTTCAGCTCTTCTACTTTATGCAAATTAGCCATGTGGTTTTAAGTTTCGCTTCTGTAAAACGTAAACAAATGTGCGCAAAGCTGCATTAAACACATTATTATTTGAGTCCTCCTCGTAGGAAATAAAAATCCAAACTTAAATTATCCACTGTCGCGTGTACCGCGTGTACCGCGTGTCTCATCAGCCGTGAAAGCAAATGAATCTGCCCACGTAGCATTAAGCGTTCTGTTTTCTTCAGAAACTTTTCTTTTCTTGGATTTATCATCATTGGGCTGAAAATCATACTGCTGATGTAGGTGCCGGTAAGTCCGGGCTGCCAGTGTGTGCGGGTGGCACACATCGGCGGCTTTGACGCATGTTTTGAGCGACAAAAATATTAAAAACGTTATATTTAAATGTTACAAGATTACCATTATCTCCAATTTTAGATTTACATTTAAAAACGAACAAACTAAAATAAAAATACAATGTAATTAAATACTCATTATTATTTTCCAAAGTCACAGGGAGCCGCGACAGAACGATGAAAGAGCCACATGCGGCTCTGGAGCCGCGGGTTGCCGACTCCTGCTTTAGACTATAGCTCTCCAAAAATGTGTTGATGAATTTCACCAATCAATTCCCCCCGTCCGCCGACGATATCATCGTCCATCGTGATGTTTCACTGTAAACATCGTCATCTGCCAATTAAGGAGACATCGCCCAACCCTAGCTCAAGGACACAAGAGTGTGCACTGGCCATATAACTGATCAGCCAAACAATCCATAGAAGTTAATTGTATTTCTTTATTATGTGATATCGTTGGGTGTTTAAAGCTGCATTGTGTAACTTTTCTGGTGGAGGGTCCGTCAGACGCTGGATGGAGATGCTATTGCTTTTACAGGAATGTTTCACAGTATGGCTTTACACCTTTCTATCTTCACCGATTGCTCCAAAAGCCTCACAATGGCTAAGGGACCTCATGTCGTTTCTTGACCTTGAAAACATTAAATATGATTTTGAGAGGCCAAACATCTAAATTTTACACCGTGTGGTGTGCTATAATCAAATATACAAAAACTCTCAAATCAATTTAACTTTATAACCCTCTCAAGAAGGCGTCACGGCAAATTTCCATTTAGGCATATGCCGTTTAGCTTAGGGTGCGTCCACTGATACAAAAGGGAAAAAAATGTTACTTACATATAACCTGTAAAAGCAGAGACTTAATCCATATATTTTAAACTGGTGTGCCATAGGTTTCTTTCATAAGTACTGGAGTTGAACAGTCTTTGTAACAACATTATAAGTCAGGCATGCCCAAACTATGGCCCATGAACCAAATGCGGCCCTCAGAAAAAATTTTCTTGGCCCAAATTACCTTGAACAGTACTTTTGGCTGCAAGTTTTTTGAAAATTTACCTTGATAAGACAATATTTCATATTTATTGTGTGGTTTTGAGGATCTTCGCATGAATAAAGGACTGATCGCTCATTCTAACGTGTTAAACATGAATATTTTAATTATTCACTGTACTGAGCACCAGTCTGTGGCCCTCGATCGGCCCTCTGCTTCATCTGTGTTTAGATATGTGGCCCTTGATGAAAAACGTTTGGACACACCTGTTATAAGTAATGGAAGTCTATATCTGTGTCTATGTAGGACCTGGTGGTGTGGGGGGTGGGTGATGGGGTGAACGGGTGCTCGGGGGGGGTGGTTTAAGTTTTAAGGGTGGAGTAAAAAAAAAAAAGGAAAAAAAATTGTTTATCTTGATTTCGATTGCATGCTCTTATTCTCCTGCTGAACTTTGTACTGCAACACAGTAATTTCCAATTGCGGGACAAATAAAGATAAAAAAATAATAATAATCATGACATTTTATAGGAATTGCGTAGTCTAACCTGGGTCTGGATTCTTGGATCTGCCGTGTTAAGCAGGTGTGACATTTGTAATAATAATTTAGATCTGATTCTCATTCTCATTAGCTGCTCATTAAACTCTGTGTTAAATGAAAAAAAAAAAAAAAAACTTTCTATCTTCATGGAGACCAAACCAGACCAATTTACAGCTCAGATCTGTGGAGAGGCAGCCACAATCAGTTAAAATGCCTCTGTAATTGAATAAATGTAATGTAAAGCTGTTTAATGTCATACTGTGGAACATTCCAGGCAGGGCAATGACATCTCCATAGAAACAAGCAGGTGACAGACCCCCAACCAAAGTTACATAGCAAACCTTTAGCTTTAATTGTCTAGATTTACGAAGAATTTCATCTTTTCTTGTTTGTGTTTTACAGCAGTTTGTAAAATGAAGGGATATTTATAGCGATACTGCCCCCTCCTGGTGTCTAGCGTGAATAACAACTGAACTCCAGCTGAACTTGTGTCTCCTCCTCCCTCCTCTCCTTCTCTTCCTTGTGTTTGTTTTCCAGGGGATCTGGAGCTCCGAGGCCACAGAGTACTTTCAGAGGCTGTGCTCGGACCAGAAACTAGTGGGCGCTCTGGAGTATTACAGCGGAGACGTGCTGCTGTTGTACCTGTGTGACACGAACACAGATCAGGACCTGTACATCCACTCGGCTCTGCTCCAGAAGGGCCACGGGACGCCCTGCAGCCCCTCCGTCAGCGCCACGGTAAAAATCTACAAGAAACAAAAAAAACAAGAAACTGGAGAACATTACATAACTACGACCAACAAATAATTATTTTGCGAATCGATAGTAATAATAATAATAATAATACCGTGGGCCATCACAATATATCGAATTACAAGTCACCACGCTTAAATTAACAGGTTTGGTGCAGCAATAGCTAAAAAACAAAGGGAACTACATAGACCATGATCCTTTGCTCCATTTCAGCGCAGAATACATGAAGAAATAACAGTTCTAAGCACTTTTAGATCTTAGCTCTTTGGGTTAAGTCATTTTAAGAGGAAAAAGTAGAGTATTCACAGTTTTGTTTTTGCCTCCACGAAAAAAAATCGCAATAAATATCGTACCGTGAGATGCATATCGTGAAAATATCATAAATATCGAGATTTGGGTGTCGTTAAGCCCTACTAATTGGCTAATCTCGCAGTTATTCTTTCAATGAATTCATTCGTTATTTCGATTGTGAAAATGTTGTCGTCGTTTAATTTGGCTCAGGTGAAGTTTTTTTTTTCCATTAAAAACACCAGATATGTTTTTTATGTCATTATAACGTCGTTCTTGCATTTCACTGAGTCGTAAAGCCTCTTCGAGTCTGCGTTTAGACCCTTTAAATCCTTTGTCATCAGAATGTTCAAAATTCTGGAGTGGAGGCAGCTGGAGCCAAAGTGAAGCAGACATATTTTCAGTGATTAACTCATGAGCAGATCTAAATGCTGATCGTTTTACCACATTATAACAAAAAATAAAGAACCATTTTTAATTTCCAAGGTACAAATATTAGTTACTTTGCTTCTCTGTTAAGAAGGATGGAAAAAATGTATTATTTTGACATTTTCTAACCTTAAAATACTATTTGAGCTTCACAAAAAGTATAATTTATGATGCAATGTATAATTTATCTATAGGTGAAGTGAAAAACTGTAGTGGACTGAACTTTTCTGTGAGGCTTTTTCCAGTAAAACGTCAAAATCTGGATCTTTCCTTTGTCAAAAATGCTTAGTCTTTATCACAGTCTCTTGTTAAATCACTCCCACGTGTCTGAGTGGTTTTCATTTTCCAAATTTTACTAGATTTTTCGTAATTTGTGATGATCCCAGTTTTCCCATTGAAATCACAGTAGGTTCCACTTCACTTTTGCCTCCAGCCGCCTCCATTCCGATATTAAGAATGTTTTTGTTTACAATTTTTAAAGGGTCTATAGCTCACGTAGCTATAATTTGATCATTGAATTATAATTGCGATAAGTTGAGGCGATTGACTTGTTTCATCCCTAATTTGTAACAATCTTTACTGATTAGTTTAAGAACTGTTTGGAGAAGATTGGCCATTGACAAGGTTGTGTGACCAGTATAGAAAAAAAACACTTTACATGTATATTAGATATTTTTATTACTTATTTCTCGAGATTTTGACATTATTTATGCTTTAGTAAATACGTTTTGGGTTCCAGTTTTAGCCTCAGCATTTTTTATTTACTTTATTTAATATTTCTGCTGTCATTCTAGCTCTGCTTTTACGTACGTATTCTCGAAAATGTAACTCGCCAGTACTATTTTTTTAATCCATCTGTTCAAAAATGAGGAAAAAATTCTCACAAGATCATTTTTCGTATGTGTGCACGATCTTGATCTAACAGTTATATAATTATGCCTTATTTTACACCTGTCTAGTGCTATTTTTGCTACTTATTTAGGATTTATTATTACTATTTTTTATTTTTTCTCTTTATTATAATATTTTGTGATGTGTGAGCTGCTGTGTCATTTCCCTTGTGGCTCAATAAAGTCTGTCTACGTCCAAGTTTACGTTTAGTTTCTCTCCTCTTGTGAAATCATGGCACCTCTTCCAGACCTACATATGTTTATTCTGAATTACTTTAAGTTTTCTGTGTTTCTTTCAGCTGTGTCCCCACATCACTCCTGTGAGTCTGTACCTGGGGAAGGGGATGGTGGACCTGCCTGAGCCTGACATCACTGAGCCCTGGCCGGAGCAGCCGGGACCCCCCCAGGCAAGTCCATAAGTCTGTGTTTAGAACGAGAGCCCGTATACCAAACGTAAAAAATAAAAAACTTTTCTACATGTGCACAGTTCAATTCAATTCAATTTATTTTTGTATAGCCCAAAATCACAACAACAGTTATTTCGGCGGACTTCACAAAATTGTTGATTTAGCAGACAGACAGAGATGTCAGAGAATGAAGCAGAATAAGAAGAATAATAAGGCCACATATTCTAACAGTTCTGTTAGAATATGTGGCCTTATTATATGTGGGTGGAGACTCCCTGTCCCAAGTGGAGGAGTTCAAGTATCTCGGGGTCTTGTTCACGAGTGAGGGGAGGATGGAGTGTGAGATTGACAGGTGGATCGGTGCAGCGTCGGCAGTGATGTGGTCGCTGTATCGGACCGTTGTGGTGAAGAGGGAGCTGCGCCGAAAGGCAAAGTTCTCGATTTACCGTCAGTCTACGTTCCTCCCCTCACCTATGGTCATGAGCTTTGGGTAATGACCGAAAGGACAAGATCGCGGATACAACCGGCCGTAATGAGTTTTCCCCACAGAGTTGCTGGGTGCTCCCTTAGAGATAGGGTGAGGAGCTCAGTCACACGGGAGGAGCTCGGAGTAGATCCGCTGCTCCTCCACGTCAAGAGGAGCAGCTGAGGCTCGGGCATCTGTTCCGGATGCCTCCTGGATGCCTCCCTCGGCCCCGGGGAAGACCCAGGACACGCTGGAGGGACTATGTCTCCCGGCTGGCCTGGGAACACCTTGGGGTCCCCCCGGAGGAGCTGGAGGAAGTGTCCGGGGTGAAGGAAGTCTGGGAGACCCGGTCTGCTGCTGTCTAAGGCTCTCGTCTCTGTGTTTGACTTTGTGGATTGTTCCAGTTTGGTGGTCACAGGCTGATGTTGGTCCATAAATTACACAGTGAATAAAAGCAGTTTTAATGAGCTCAGATTTTTATTCCACTGGTGATGAACGGGCCCGAGCTCAAAGGCCATTGTGTAGTGCAGAGGAACTACAAAGTCTGCAAAGTTTAGCCAAAAACTGGACTTTGGTTGTGTTTATTGCCAACTTTCTGTGAGCGGGCTTGCATCTCCACAAACCTGACTCTTATTTGTCGGTGATGTGAAGGTGAGCTTCTGTTGTACTGATTTATCTGTTTCTTCTCAGCAGGAGGAGGAGATGCCAGGTCTGGAGTACATTGAAAACAGTGAGATCTTCTCTCCAGTGCAGGTTTCTAAATCCACATATTTATTGAACATATCCTGTTTACAACATCAAATTAATTGTTTTATTAGTTTAATCTTAAAAATTAGGTGCAGATAGAGGTGCTTTTACAATATAACCCATGAAGGAAAATACATATAAATACAAATAAATTGTTTGTTTACAAGAATCAAGTCAGGTGCCCTACCTTTGAATGCATGGGCCCTGATGAATAAAATAATTTAAAGCATTCCTTTCATTAGACTTTATATTTCTTTTCTCATATCGGTCAATCCCAATTTCCAAATTTTGTCATTCTAAAAACATAAAAACTTCCAGATCCAGAATACACAGTTCTCCAATATTTTACAAAGATGCGAGTCCGGCCACCAGTGAATGTCCCAGAGGTCAGATGGGAGTGATTGACAGGTGCATTAGCCAATCAAGGACATGTATTGATTTCTGTTGAATCACTGAGCGAAGCCTAAGGCTGCGTCCCATTTCTCTGTCTTACCCCTTCCCCTTTATCTACGTCTTTGTCTTGCCCCTCGATATCGAGCTGTGAGGGCTCGAGGTACGAATGTTCCCCTAAGAAATGGGACTCCACTCGATTACCGTTTGCTTCTCTTAAGCAAATTGACTTCACACTGATTTCACCTAAAAAGTGCCACGTCAAGGATTATCGGGTACCTCAGCTCGACAAAAAACGAGCTTGTTTATACATGAAAGTTCGATGAAAACGATAACGTCGACTAAACCGACATTACTACAATTAAAACCACAACAACAGTTCACTAAAAGTCACGTAGAACATAAGCGTCAGAATTGTAAACCTGCTAAACTGTTAATTGATATTTACAACTGCTGAAAATACTTACATTTATGAGACTCCTTGGCTGGTCGATGTGACGCTCCATCCTGATCCCAACACCTGCCTGAGCTTGTAGGCCGACCCCTTCGATTCAAGTCTGGTCGAGAGTTTACTTCGTTTCAAGGGGTATGTAGCTCTAGGTCGTGGCCCGTGATCAAAATTAGAATCAGGACACCCCTTGCCCTCACATGAACGCACAGAACCAAGGGGTAGGGGTAAGACGAAGGGGTAAGACAGAGGAATGGGACCCAGCCTAAATTCTGTTTATCTTGGAGAAATGTGAATTTGTTTGTAAATGATGTCACTGAAATAAACAAATCTCATTGGACGATCACGTTTGGTTCTGAGTATAAAAATACAGAGATACTAGTCTGGATTTGCCCGGCAACAGAAAGATATAACATTTTTTTATAACATGACTATAAACATTTTTAATCTGTGCTCCAAACCTTTTATTATCAGAAGATTGGCTGTAAACCCCTTCTTTAAAAAGACTCATTGATGAAAAACTGTTTTATAAATACTATTGTGGGCTGGTGTTTAAACGCTGTGTGCAGATTTCCTCTTGTTGAATCTAAACTCTTGTGTCTCCAGTTTCAGTCCTCTGTGGGGGACAGTCTGCTGACCGAGCTCTGCTGGTCCCTGAAAGATGAACTGCCCCATGTGGACCCCCCCGCACCCGCCTCCACCGCCATGGCCCCCCCAGACCTGATCCTCACCCAAACCCCGCCTCCTCACTGCACAACCAAGGACAACAACAATGTAAGGGACAGTGGACAGAAGTGTGTGTTTATCTGTAGACAATAGACTCAGACTTAGACAAACTTTATTGATCCACAAGGGAAATTATTTGGACACAGTCACTCAAACATCACAATATAATATAATAACAGAGAGTAACAAAAATAGATGGTGTAACAAAAAGAGCAAGAGACACGTGTCAAATGAGACATAATTATAAAAATAAATGTTTATATACAAGTCAAATTAAAATAGAAAAATAAGTAATAAAATATAAAATAAACTATAAAATCACAGCTATAAACAAAAGACAAGAACGACAGTGTAAATACTCTGCTGATTGACAAGGCATAAGGTTATCCGTTACTTAAGATTAAGAAGTTGTACAGTTGTAGGGAGTATTATAGTATGAATGTAGTCCTGTATCTCTCACTGTTTGAGCTGAGCTGTAGGAGCCTGTTGGAGAATGAGCTCCTCTGTCCCTCTATAGTCTGGTGTTGTAGGGAGTATTATCTCCTCTGTCCGTCTATAGTCTGGTGTTGTAGGGAGTATTATCTCCTCTGTCCCTCTATAGTCTGGTGCAGTGGGTGAGTTGTTGTACAGTTGTAGGGAGTATTATCTCCTCTGTCCCTCTATAGTCTGGTGCAGTGGGTGAGTTGTTGTACAGTTGTAGGGAGTATTATCTCCTCTGTCCCTCTATAGTCTGGTGCAGTGGGTGAGTTGTTGTACAGTTGTAGGGAGTATTATAGTATGAATGTAGTCCTGTATCTCTCACTATTTGAGCGGAGCTATAGGAGCCTGTTGGAAAATGAGCTCCTCTGTCCCTCTATAGTCTGGTGTTGTAGGGAGTATTATCTCCTCTGTCCCTCTATAGTCTGGTGTTGTAGGGAGTATTATCTCCTCTGTCCCTCTATAGTCTGGTGTTGTAGGGAGTATTATCTCCTCTGTCCCTCTATAGTCTGGTGTTGTAGGGAGTATTATCTCCTCTGTCCCTCTATAGTCTGGTGTTGTAGGGAGTATTATCTCCTCTGTCCCTCTATAGTCTGGTGTTGTAGGGAGTATTATCTCCTCTGTCCCTCTATAGTCTGGTGTTGTAGGGAGTATTATCTCCTCTGTCCCTCTATAGTCTGGTGTTGTAGGGAGTATTATCTCCTCTGTCCCTCTATAGTCTGTTGAGACCCGGTCTGCTGCTGTCCAAGGCTCTCGTCTCTGTGTTTGACTTTGTGGATTGTTCCAGTTTGGTGGTCACAGTCTGATGTTGGTCCATAAATTACACAGTGAACAAAAGCAGTTTTAATGAGCTCAGATTTTTATTCCACTGGTGATGAACGGGCCCGAGCTCAAAGGCCATTGTGTAGTGCAGAGGAACTACAAAGTCTGCAAAGTTTAGCCAAAAACTGGACTTTGGTTGTGTTTATTGCCAACTTTCTGTGAGCGGCCTTGCATCTCCACAAACCTGACTCTTATTTGTCGGTGATGTGAAGGTGAGCTTCTGTTGTACTGATTTATCTGTTTCTTCTCAGCAGGAGGAGGAGATGCCAGGTCTGGAGTACATTGAAAACAGTGAGATCTTCTCTCCAGTGCAGGTTTCTAAATCCACATATTTATTGAACATATCCTGTTTACAACATCAAATTAATTGTTTTATTAGTTTAATCTTAAAAATTAGGTGCAGATAGAGGTGCTTTTACAATATAACCCATGAAGGAAAATACATATAAATACAAATAAATTGTTTGTTTACAAGAATCAAGTCAGGTGCCCTACCTTTGAATGCATGGGCCCTGATGAATAAAATAATTTAAAGCATTCCTTTCATTAGACTTTATATTTCTTTTCTCATATCGGTCAATCCCAATTTCCAAATTTTGTCGTTCTAAAAACATAAAAACTTCCAGATTCAGAATACACAGTTCTCCAATATTTTACAAAGATGCGAGTCCGGCCACCAGTGAATGTCCCAGAGGTCAGATGGGAGTGATTGACAGGTGCATTAGCCAATCAAGGACATGTATTGATTTCTGTTGAATCACTGAGCGAAGCCTAAGGCTGCGTCCCATTTCTCTGTCTTACCCCTTCCCCTTTATCTACGTCTTTGTCTTGCCCCTCGATCCCGAGCTGTGAGGGCTCAGGGTACGAATGTTAGAATTTAGATCATATCACATTAATTTAACAGAAATTTAGTAAATCTGTAAGCAAGACATGTGGAGGGAGGTGGACGTCTCAAATGTGAAATGACATGATTACAAGTGCAGAAATGTTGTTTTATATCTCACTTTTTAATTTAGAATCTGCTCTTTTTGCTTCATTTTGTGTTTTATTTTATTGTATATTTATTATTATAAATTATTCACATTTCAAAACCACTGTTATCATATTTTACACAGCTCTGTTATACAAAGAGTGAATTGTCTCTGATTTTCTTTTTTTATCTGTTGTTTTTTATCTTTTATTCACGTTTAATCAACTCAAATTATGAATACAATTTCCTTTTTGATTTTGAGCCTCATCGACCACAAACGTGCCTCTGATTTCTCATTTAAAATGGTTCTGGGTTTTTTTTTTTCTTCCAGACTCCGATCTCAGCCTCTCCCGTCTCCACCTTAGAGTCCAGCCCGAGAGGTCAGGGGTCACCGGGGGCCACGGTCCAGGCCCTGGCCCCTTCTCTGGTCCGCATGCTCAGTCTGCGCACGATTGAGCCGGGACAGGTACAGACCGGATCTCCAGGTAACGCCACAGAACAAACGCCATCGAAACTAGGGCCTGGCTCATAACACGGCCAATATTCCACCTGGACGTGTTATTGGTTTTTAAAGAACGCATATTATTCATTATTGTGGCTTTAATTCACTTTTATACATTCTTTTGATCATTTTGGGAAGTAATCTGAAACAATAAATTTATCTACAGTTTGCCTATCAGGCCCACATTAGTGTGGATGATGCTTTGATCGATCTTCTGCAGCTGGACAGTGTTGCTCTGTGAGGACATTGTTCTTCGATTTCTCCAGTGCTTTTAACACTATCCAGCCCTTTCTGATGAGTGAGAAGCTGCTCAGGATGGGCGTCAGCTCCTCCATCTGCTCCTGGATTACTGATTACCTGTCAGGCAGGCCTCAGTACGCGACAGGACCACCCTGTCTGACACTGTGGTCAGTAATGTAGGAGGCCCCCAGGGTACAGTCCTGTCTCCATTCCTGTTCACTCTGTACACCTCTGATTTACAGTACAGCTCCGGGTCCCTCAGTGTGCCCCCTCGTCCCTCTGTGCCCCCTCGTCCCTCTGTGTGCCCCCTCGTCCCTCCGTGTGCCCCCTCGTCCCTCTGTGTGCCCCCTCGTCCCTCCGTGTGCCCCCTCGTCCCTCTGTGTGCCCCTCTGTGTTCCTCAGTGGTCTCAGAGCAGCTCAGTGTTCAGTGGCTCAGGGACATATTGATTTTTGCAGCGTCTCACAGTTTGGTGGATGTTGCTGCTCTAAAGACCTGACGTAGATTCAATTAGACCTGTTAGCAGAGCCGTTCCAGCCAAACACAACCTCCCTCCTCTGTACGCCCTCCCTCCTCTGTGCTCCCCCCTTTGTTTCCTCCTCTCTGAATACAATGTCCTTTATGTTTTTATTTACAAAACTCCAAACCATAGCTAAAATCATGGCTCTTTTCTATAGTGATCAACATTAAAAATTGGTTTTATATAAGAACCTTGTATACAGGATAAATAAAATCTCATAAATTCCCTCCTTGAGCTGTAGAGGCTGCACTAGCACTGATTCATGATGACTGCAGGTGCTGGGCTTTAGGTAGTTATTTATGTTATTATTTACTGTTATTATCCAATCAGAAAGCAGAATGAGCGTCACATGACTCTCGTTTGGGTTACCAGGTTTAATGCTGAAATCCAGTTGGTTTAAACCTAAAAGGTCCAATGTTTCTGTACTCACTTCCTTCTCTAGTTGTATTTTCTTAGCGGGTGATACTCGTAGGATTAGGCAGCGTCGCGTTGTCATTTTGGTCCAGATGTAAAAAAAATGCTCTACTCTAGTGTGATTCACGCTTATGTCACAAACCAGGAAGACGTTCGGAAACATGCAATGAGACTTCCGGTGTAGTTCCCGACACTGGGCTCGCCGACCGACTGTGATAAAACCCATCCATCCATTTTGTTCCACTTATCCGGGGCTGGGTCGCGGGGCCAACAGTCTGAGCAGGGACTCCCAGACTTCCTTCACCCCAGACACTTCCTCCAGCTCCTCCGGGGGGACCCCAAGGCGTTCCCAGGCCAGCCGAGAGACATAGTCCCTCCAGCGTGTCCTGGGTCTTCCCCGGGGCCTCCTGAGGGAGGCGTCCAGGAGGCATCCGGAACAGATGCCCGAGCCACCTCAGCTGTTCTTCTCGACATGGAGGAGCAGCGGCTCTACTCCGAGCTCCTCCCGTGTGACTGAGCTCCTCACCCTATCTCTAAGGGAGCGCCCAGCCACTCTGCGGAGTGTCACGGGTCCGTACAGTCAAAATAGGAGAAAAACGATGGCTCAGTCAAAAACTTCACTTAAGTGGGTTTTTATTCGCACCACAGCCCAACGTGCACAGTGCAATATTTACAGTGATACAAAGTCCAAAAAACAGTATTTACAGCGACACTCACAGTAAACCAGCACCCACATAGTCAGGCCAAGGACCGACACACAGACTGAGCAGAGCTCCCCTTAAATACCCTGTAGCCCCTCCCCCTCGGGCTAACCAATTAACAGAACAGGGATTAAGGTCTAAAAATAGGCAAAACTACACTCCTGATGACTGAACAAACTGTAATTCAACATAATAAAAAAATACTTAAATAACCCCCTATATGGCTTGACTTTAATTACATAATAAACTTACGAAAACAGAATAAACATATAAATTAACATGAATGGTTTAGTCCGTGGTCAGGTGACCTCCTTTAGCGCGCCACTATGCGCTATTTATCGCACGACCAGGAAGTGCCCCGGTTTGGCCCCTGAACCAGAGAGCGGCGTGGAGACAGCGGAGGGTGAGGAGCGTGTGGACAGGTAGGCGTCGAGTGTGCACCCTCGAACGCACTAAGGGGAAACAGAGTCCAGGCAGCGGGGAAACAGTTTATGGGAGTTCAGGACAGCGGGACATGTAAGCGGTCCTGCGGGGAAGTGGTCTACCAGAGCTTGGCTCCGCAAAAACCAGGGGAAGCGCTCCGTGCGCTCTGCCGGCTAAGGCGCGCTCTCGGGCCAGAGAAAGACGCGCCGGTCGGGGAATGACGGGACCACTACAGGCGCTCCGTCACACGGAGGAAACTCATTTCGGCCGTGAGGTTAGTATAAAACCCACTGAAGTAAACGTCATCAGCAGTAAAATGAAGACTGCAGACGTATGTGCTGTTTGGAATCATCTGGAATTTGTCGCCCTCGTCTCTTCTAATCGGATGTCCTCAGTGCGCTCGGAGTCGTGCGTCAGCATGGAAATGATGAAAACTGAGGTACGGTTGTAATTGTTGATTCACCGAACATAACGGAATGCTACAATGACGTGTAGATGAAGAAAACTGGGACATTTTCTGATTTTTCCTAGATTTTGTGAGACTTACCACCACGAACAGAGCCCACCGGAAGTCTCATCACATATTTCCAAACGTCCTCCTGGTTTGTGTCATAAGCGTGAATAGAGCCTAATGCGCCTAACGATTCACGGGGGTCATAAAATAGAACTAAACAGCAGATAAAAGTTACTGATTGGTGTTTTGTGTTTTGCGTTTTGCTCCAGTCTCTCCAGTCTCCCCTCTGCTCCAGTACAAGGGCCTGTTCCCGGTGTTTGGGAGGATGTAAGACCCCCTCGCCGCCCTCGCCCATCCCGTTCAGGATCCCTCTGCTTCACTAACTCCCTCCATCATTTTATACTCCTCCTTCAGTCCTTTTAATGTGTTCTGCAGTTTGTTTTCACGTGGACTTATCTCAGTTTTACCGCACGTACGGCAGTTTTTATTTACTGCATTGTGATGTTTGGGGGTTTTTTGCCATGTTTCTCTATAAATTTGTTCAAACCTGTTCTGAATTTAATGAAAGTCTAAATATTGTTATAATGACACGAGCGTTTGATTTAAAAAATAAACACGTTGAATTTGTTAAGAAACGTTTTTTACTCATTACTCAAACTGTCTGGGTGGAAGTAGGAAATAGGGAGATGTTTTTATAATTAAGACAAAAAAAGATGTATTTTCACCTGATATCAGCACCTGGAGATAAATTTAATGCCATATTGTGGAGGATTCTAGGCATTTACTATGCAGTCAACTTCTAAAAGAGCTGATTAAACATAAAATTAAACCAGGATTTGCAGTTTAGCCTTTCAGACAGGCGTAAAGAATTATATTTTTGCACTTTTCTGTTTAATTTTCTTTTTCAATTATTCATCAGAACCTTGAACTGCACTTTTCCATCTGAATGTTTAATAATGAAACAGGCCAAAAAAAAAATACTGAGGTTTGTACCCGATTATAATAGACCTTTACTGTGATGTTCAGGTCTCTTTCTAGTTTAAAGAGTTTTCCAGTAGACTTACACCCACAAGGGAAATTATTTGGACACAGCAGCTCAAACATCACAATACAATATAATAACAAAGAGTAAAAAATAATAATAATATTCTAAATAAGTGGCAAAAAATGCAAAAGCAACAGAAATGAATGAAACTAAAATAAACCCACATGTTCCCGGGTCCACTGATGTGACCCTGAGAGGCTGAGCTGGTTTTATATTTCCCCCACAGGAAGCTCCTCCCTCCAGGTAAGTCCACGATCTCTTATCAGGTTGGATCTAAGGAAACTTCACTTTAGTCTAAAGTTAAACCGTCGATTTACTACAAGGGCCTAGTCTCCTTTAAATTAAAGTGTTTAACATGATCTATAAACACTGAAACATCCAAATCAAATATACAAAACCAAACAAACAAAAGGAACTGAAACCAATTCTCCTCCACATGGTCCAAAACCTCCCCCCAGAGGCTTTAAATATGTCCGTCTCAGGACACGTCTCCAGACCAGGTGGAGCAACAGGGAAGTGGGTAAATGTCTGACATGTTTAACTAAATTGAATAGATTTAACCAAATAAAATATATTTAAAGTAACTTGGTGTATTGTGTTAAAACAGGGGTGGGCAATTATTTTTCCCCAGGGGCCAAACGCGAAGCAAAAAATATTGTGGAGGGCCGGGCCAAAAGTTTAAAGTCTACTGTGGTTTTTAATTTTATTTCTACGTTGAAATCAGTAAATGGCTTTGTTTACAGAAGCTGGTAAGAGTCTGTGTTATTATTAGGGAATGAGAGAGTGAGGTTTCTGAGTTTAACTTTCTTAACGTTCTATTACAATGTCTATGCCAAATAATATAATACAAGATATGTCACACAGTTTTTCTGCCAAACTGTGCAGGAAAAAGTCAAAGTTCACATGTTTTAGTGTTTTTTTCTTATTCAGTGAGAGAAATCGAGCCTCTGTTGAGCTTTAACAGAGGCTTCAAAGTAAAAGCACTGCGGTTTTAGTCCACGCATTATGTCAGATTTTGAAAGTAGGTTTTATTTTCTTAATTCCAAGTAACCTGAGTCTAAAACTAAATAAAACAAACCCGGGATAGTTATATTTAGTAGTTTAGTTGATTATAAGAAATGAACAAATATGAAATGAAATAAAGGTGAGTATACAGGGACAAACGCTGTCTTTGTCACATAATAAAATATAAATTCACAGTTTTTTACAAGAGAAAAGGCAGTGCAATGACGTGACTGAAAGGACATAAGTTTATCTGTAGATTCTCTTCTTATTTTCGGCTGTTCTCTGAGCTGAGTTCACTGTTGGCCTGAAGTTCTTGTGCTGAAGTCGAACTCTTTGCTCAGCTCTGTGTCTTTCATTATAATTAATTAAACATTGATCACATTGAACCGAGCTCCACCTTAAATCCCAACAGTGAAGTGTGAGCGCTGCATCCTGATCAAAAGGAGACGGCAAGAAGACGAATCGGAACAAAAAATGCGCTGGAATTACGATTAAAACTCCTTCTGTAAATAACAAAAATATGTGTGTCTTTAAACCTCTACAAACATGCTCTGAAATACATGAAATTTGATCAGATTTCAGTCTTCTCTCAGATATTAAAGCTGCACTGCGTAACTTTTCAGGGAGCGAGGGGAAGTGATCGCTTTCCCTGGATCTAATGTTGCATTTTTCAGTGATGTGTTTTTAATAATAATGTTTGAAACTTTAAAAACATGGATTCTTTAGTGAGCTCACCTCTCCACAGATCTGACCTGTAACTTGTCCACATGATGGTAGTGCAGTTTAATGCCATACTGTGGAACATTCCAGGCAAAAAAATAACACTTCCATCCTTTGAGGCTATATAGACTATAAACGAGTCTAAATGATTCATAACTGTGTTCAGAAACTACCAGAGTCATGAGCGAATGTACACTCTGTGTTACTCTCGGAGGGAAGGGCATCTGATATAAAACCTACAGCAATTTTTGAGTAAGGTTTTTTGTTTGTTTTTTCTCTCAACCATGCATATTATTAAAGGTGCATTGTGTAACTTTTCTGGTGGAGGGTCCGTTAAACGCTTTTCTCCATGGAGATTATTGTTGTTTTGTCTGGAATGTTTCGCAGTATGGCATTAAACCTTTCTTGGAGACCAGAGAGACCAAACCAGACACAATACAGGTCAGATCTGTGGAGAGGCGACCCCACACTCCTGGGTTTTTTTTTTTGTTTGTTTTTTTGAGCTATAAAACCACCTGTAATTGAACAAATATAAAGTAGAGCTGTTTAATGTCACACTGTGGAACATTCCAGGCAGAGCAACGACATCTCCATAGAAACAAGCAGGTGACGGACCCTCCACCACAAAAGTTACACAGTGCACCTTTAAGTTGTATCTATACTCTTGTCTCTCGTGAGCTGAAAACGCGTTATCGTTTTTACCTGTGACTCTGATAACACAGGTGACGTCTCCAGGCCAAGTTACCAGTCAGATCTGTGGAGAGGCGAGCCTGCTCACTGTAAGAATACTTGTTTTTTTTAAAGTGCAAAATCAAGCTTTCGACCATATAAGATGTTTCCTTGGTTAAAAACATATCAGAAGAGGTTTTAGATGTCATTTTGAGCGCATTGAAGGTGGAAAAGCGGTGTATAAAAATGTGACCATGATTATAGATGTCATCCATGCGTGTTTGAGTAATTTAGTGATCTCTCCCAGCCCCTATTCAAAACCGCTTCACAGGTAACAGTACGATGCCCCGCCCGCCATTTTCTAAACACTAAAAGGTGACATGGTGATGTAAATATGTTCTGTGCAAGTGTCGTGGGTTCTTTTTGACGGAAAAGAAATAATATTGCGTAGTCAAAAATAGTTTGGTGATTTTATTTACAGAAGTGCGCAAAATAGTGAAAATGGAGGGAAAAATATATTTACAGTCTGTAGCAGTGTTTAAAAAGCTTCGGCGCTGGTGCCTGCGGTGCTCACGGCTCTAACCACAACACACACACTGCCTCTGTGAAGATGGGAGGCTCTTTTTAAAGTACAAGGCTCCTCCCCCAAATCAATTAACAATGAAAAACGCTTTTTCTCCACATATAGAAACGCATACATCCCCCCTTTAATACAGAAAAATCATAAACATTACCAAAAACAAAAGTACTCGAATAATAATCTCCCAGCACACGTAGGAAAAAAAATATAAATTATATATTCACAAAGCGAAAAAGTCACCTGACGTTCCTGGTGACGCAACAAAATGCGGAAGACGACAACTCTCGAGTTGGGCGACACGTGCACCGAGGGGCGGCGGACATGGAGGAAAGTTTGGGGATGAAACAACGGCTACGGCAAGAGGAATGTTTACGCAGGAATCAAGTGTGCGCCCCTGACTGTAGCGATGGTTCTGTGCGGAAACTCGGGGATAGCGGTAAACGGTGCGCCGGTGTGTGTGCGTGTAGATCGGCACCACGGCCTCCTCGCGTGGGCTGACGAGAATACTCCGCCACAGCAAGCAGTTAAAACCCTCTTTAACCAACGGAAAATGAATGCTTGATAGATACATTTAGCTTTACACTGTGGAGCACTGAAGACAAAGCATCTCGGTAACATCTCCACGGAAACGAGCAGGTATTGGACCCTTCTACGGACTCACACAGAGCACAGACAGTGTAGTGGGCTGTGTTTGTGTAGAATGCTGCTCGCTGCTTGTGTTTTGTTTACAGAAGTTGGAGGGAGTCGGGTCCAAACATCATTATGAGCAGCTCTAATGTGGTTGTGTTGAATTAGCCTCAGACAGAAGAGGGCATCTGCACACGGACCACTCGCTGTGAGCTGAACACAAGCGAACACAACACAGAAACTGCAGATCTGCGTTTACGCCGATATTTGGTTTTGTTTCGTTTTTATTTTTATAGCAAAAAATCTGTTTATCTGTTTTTCCTGAACCGTGCATGTTATTAAAGATGGAGGCTCCATCAAACGCTTTTCTTCATGGAGATGTTATTTTTGTCTGGAATGTTCCACAGCATGATATTAAACACATCCATCCAGTATTTATTCATTACTGGTGTTTTTGTTGCTCAAAAATACAATAATTCCCTCTGTGAACAGGGGCGACTCTCCACAGATCTGACCTGTAATGTAGCGTAGTGCTGTTACCTGCGTGTTTCTCTTGCGATAGGTAGGTTTAATCTACACTGTGGAACATTCTAGACAAAGTAATAGCATTTCCATGGAGACGAGCAGGTGGCGGATCGTCCAGTAGAAATGTTACGCAGTGCACCTTTAATAGATGTTGCATTTATCCATCTACAAGGTCGTAGTATTGCCCAAAAGTACCATAAAACCTGCATTTGTGCTGTTTTTATTTTTATAGTACTTTTCTAAGGATTTGAATACTTTGAATATTTGAATACTTTACAAAGATGGCAGGTTATAGGAGGTTCTGCCTGTTCAGGGAAATATTCCACAGTATGGCTTTACACGTCACTATCTCCATGTAGCGAGAGAATCAGAAAGCTTTAATCAGGGCAGTCCTATGTCACATAGTACTTGAAATCGCTGCGGCCACTGACTGACACTTTTGACAGTTTTTGACCCATAGAACTCTAATCAAACCTGAACCTGAACACAAGATGGCGTCGTGTTATTTTCAGGGGCTTGGGCTCATTGGCTCATGGGCACAAAAATAATTTTCTCTTCCACATTTACTTCCTCAATCTGGGCGAGTTCCTCCCACCGTGTGACGTCTGTAACGTGCACGGAGTGGAGCGTTTGGACCAATCAGAGCACGGAGTGGAGCGTTTGGACCAATCAGAGCGAGAGCTGCTAGAGCGGAGCGAGCGCGGCTCAGAGCGGCGAGGCTTAGTCTGACAAAGATCACTTTTAGACACTTTGAGGATTTAAAAATGTTTAAAAAAAACTTTTATGTTGTGAAAATAGAAAAGAATCCTATAAAATCCGACCTTTGTGAAAGTCGGATGCCCTGTCAGTCTTACCCAGTTTTTATTATAGATCCAGGGTTTGACCAGAAAGCTGCAAATTTACCTAATTTGCACTAAAATGGTCAACGTTCGGAACACATACACAGTTCAATAGCAAAAACATGTTGGTTTAGTGTTGAGTTCATACATTATATATAAATGGACATAGCTAACCTGCCGCCGCGTTCCAAATAGAAAGTGTTCATGGGCGCACGTCTGGCTCCATCGACTCGGGTTACAACAGATTTCACATTGAAAAATAGTCTCCCCTCTCTCTGTAACTGCCTCGTCGTTTAGGTCTTAAAATGTTCGCATTAACCCGCTCTACATGATCCCGGGGTTTTCATTTTGTTATTTAGTCCAGAGTCCATTCCTTTTGACACCCTTGTAACCCAAAGCCGATGTCTCCCTCTGGTCTTCTCTGGTCCCTGTAGTACCATTACTCCTCCGTGTCCTCTTCTGTGCAGTAAAGCCCTGAGTGTTGGGGTATCTGGGGATAAGGGTGAAACCAGGCTGCAGCTCCGCCTCTGGCCCTTTAAAGGAGACATTCATCCAAACCCATAAATCTCACATCCACAAACTGCCCCGAGGTTTTAAAACGCTCCGAGTCACGAGCTCAGCGCCGTCTTCAGAATCTGATTAAACACAAGCAAAAACAACGGTCAGTTTGTTTTCTGTTCAATTAATGACTCTAGAGGTAAGTAGTGCTAAAGTTATTATAATCTGAAGCTACCTGATATGTCGTGTTAATATTTGGTTAGTCGATGGGCTCTGTTCACGTTTACGTCACAAAACCGGAAGACGTTTGGAAACATGCGGATGACAACTTCCTTTGGGCTCTGTCGGCGATAGTACCTCTGGGAAAACTGAGAAAATGGCCCCGGTTTTCTTCATCTAGATGTCACTGTATTCTTTCTTTTTTACTTTTATAAATTGCCTATGAATTTGTGTATTAGAATTTGTCTAACAAAAAAAAAAGATGCGATTAGAGTCCCGTCCTCCATGGAAAGCTTTGGCAGGTTGTGAAGACGCTGCTGCTGAATCCACTACACCGGAATTCTCGCATGTTTCCAAACGTCTTCCGGTAAGCGTGAATAGAGCTTATTTTGCCTTGGATTCAGACAGGTTCTTTCTCAACCAGAGCCATTCAGTCGCAATTGTTTATTTCAGTGACACGTGACGGGAAACAGACAATCATCATTTAGAGCAAAATCAAATTTCTTTCACCTCAGCTGTGAGATTTCTTTTTTCCATTTTCTTTTTCCTCATTAGCAGCCGTATTTGTTTTCATACAGACAGATAATGCAGGTCCCTGATTGGTTAATCCACCTGTCAATCACGCGCATCTGAACTCGGTGAAATAAAACCTTGGGCGTATTCTTAGAAGACCAGGCAAGGACGGTGCATGTGAGTGAGCGCGGTGAAAGGGAAATGTTAATTTGAAAACTATCGCTTCATGACATCACAAGGTGGAACAGAGCATTTTTTGAGCTTTGGAGATGTAGACAGACTAATAATTAAAGGTTACTCGATTCTATTGTGTAAAAGCTCACAAGAGTCCATTTTGTGCAATATAAGACCTTCAATAATAGGATTTTGTTCATTTTAAAGACATCCAGAAGAACTGACGAAAAGACTGAAATCTAAACTAACAAACTAATACAAGAAAACAACAGTAAGCAGTTTTTATGCAGAATAAGACTGGAGATTTTGTTGTTTGTGGAAGAAATTATGGCACTACAAAAACTGCAAATTGTGCCCATTCAAATTGCGATTTTGATTTAATCGTGATTAACATCGCAGCCCAATCTCTAGATGTTCCCGTTAAAGTCCAAATCAAAACTTGTCATATATTTGCCCCCGGTTAGAATCATGTCCGTGCCTTCTGCCCTTCCTGCTCCAGCGGCCTCTCTGATTGGCCCAGAGCGATCACGTGATGGTTTTGTTTGCCAGGCTCTGCAGCTGAACTGAGTTAATATGCGATGGTGGCGGTGACACTTCCATTAAAGCATATTTATGGAGCCAAAGAGGTTTGATCAGCTCCAGGCCTCTAAGTCCTCTGTCCTCACTGCACCAGGAGCAGAACGACTCCTCTGTCCTCACTTCAGCCACGGTGATTCTGGACCAAACACCGTCACTGTGCAGGACAAAAAAAGGATGAAGGTTTAGTCAAATAAGATTGCAGGGGCCTATATTAACTCTATAAGACTCCGTCCATGCAGGGGGAGGTGAGGGAAATGAATTCTCTGCATTTCACACGTCGTTCTGCTGTACAGCGCCCGGAGGACCCATTCTGAGCTAGTCTTGGCCAGAACCATAAGTGAGTGCTCCAGTCAAATGAAGCTCACGAGGCTAGCGGTTACAGGAGTGCAAAAAGACAAATCATTGCAGGAAAACCTAAAATCCGCCATATCAGACCAGTGTAAAAGAACAGCTGACAACGCCTACAGGAAGTAACAACAGCTGACCACGCCCACAGGAAGTAACAACAGCTGACCACGCCTACAGGAAGTAACAACAGCTGACCACACCTACAGGAAGTAACAACAGCTGACCACGCCCACAGGAAGTAACAACAGCTGACCACGTCTACAGGAAGTAACAACAGCTGACCACGCCTACAGGAAGTAACAACAGTTGACCACGCCTACAGGAAGTAACAACAGCTGATATACGACACGTCACCACCAACACCGGGGACAGTTCTGAAGATGCAGCAGCCGAAACATGTCGACAAGGTAAATACACATTACTGTATTGTGTTTAAAAGAGAACCCAAGAAGTTACACGAGTGCCATTCTACATATTAGGAAAAGGATTTTTTAAGCGACAAAATAGTGAAATAAAAACACCTGGATCGTGTAGCAAGAGTTAATACGAACATTTTAAGAACAAAATGACGAGGGTCACAGCACCAGTTACAGAGAGAGGGGCCATAATATTCCATATTTAATGTATTTAATGTAAGTCAGTGGGTGCCAGGGTCAGTAGGAGCCGGAAGCGCCTGCATGTGAACTTCCCGTTTGGAACGCGCCGACTAGGACATTAGCTATGTCCGTTTATATCCATTATTTGTTAAACTTAAAATGTTGAAAATGTGTGATATTGTTGAATTAAGTATCCTCAAAGTAACGTATAAGCAAAGTGCAGTGTGTTACCTGTAAATATTCAAAGACTGTTTGAGAGGAGAACAAGACACTACAATTTAAAAAGAACCGCCATGTTTAAAAAAAAACAAAAAAAAAAACAGATTCAGAACAAAGATTATGGAGCGAAGTGTCGCTGTGAAAGGAGTTCATTTATGGAATAATCTTGACAAAGAAATCAAAAAGTCCAATAACGGCATTTAAAAAACACATAAAATCCAGTGCAATGTGTTTGTATGAAAAAGAAAACTAAGTTGTTTCACATAAAAGTGAAGCTTTCTGTTTACAACTGATTAATTATTGTGATTGAAATGGAAAGTATTGATGAAATGTTTTATAGAAAATATCGGTGTTAATGTTTTGTCTGGAAAACGGAAAGAAAAAGGGGCAGAAAACATAAGATTCCTCTTCTTTCTGCTCCTTTTCATTCATTGATTTTAATGTTATGACACTGTTGATGTCTTTTTATACTTTATGAATGAAATAAACAAAAAAATTTTATATATACAGTGTATGGTTAACAGGCAGAACATGCAAACTCCACACACTTTGAGAGTAGCCACAGTTGAAGTCACCAGGCCAAGTTAAGGGTCAGAAAAAAAAAGAAATACAGTAAGAAAATTTGTACCGAAAAATGTATTGTGTCTTCGTTCAAACAGAGAGAGGGCAGTCCTGCAGCATCACAGCAGCCTCCAGGGGGCGCCACGTGAACATGACAGGAAAGGCCTCATTCTTACTCTGCTCTGGTGGTTCCTACAGGAAAAATGAAAGGGAAGAAACATCACAGTTCACTGAAAAACATGGCGGATTTCTGCAAAAGCATTAAACTCTGAGGTGAGAGAAATGTGTTTTTTGTTCAAAATGACGAGTGACCAATGAGCTCCTTCATTTCACACGCGTCACTGAAATAAACAAATCTGATTGGACGATCTTGTTTGGTCAGACACGTTGGAGGGAGTGGGGACCAGACTGATATAACCCTGAATAAAAACAGAGCGAGGTCAGTCTGGACGGGCCAGGCGTCTTTCAACAGAGAATCCCATTCAATATTTCTGGACTTTTTCCTTGTGAAGCCAAAAACTGGTGCTGACGGTGTGAAAGAATCCAGCCAAAAACAAACAAGTGAAGGATCTGTGCACCTCTCTATCCTCCTCCTCCTTTCTCTCTCCCACTCTCCTCTCTCTTCCTCTCCTCTCTTCCTCTCTCACTCTCCTCCTTTCTCTCTCCCCCTCTCCTCTCTCTGTCTCCTCTCTCTTTCCTCTGTCTCTTTTCTCTCCTTCTCCTCTCTCTCCCTCTTCACTCTCCTCCTCTCTCCCCATCTCCTCTCCTCTCTCTCATCCCTCTCTCCTCTCTCTCTCCTCTGTGTCTCTCTCCTCCTTTTCTTTCCTCCCTCTCTCCTCCTCCTCCTCCCTCTTTCTCTCTCTTTTCCTCTCTCACATCCCTCTCTCCTCTCTCTCCTTTGTCTCTCGCTTCCTTTCTCTCTCTGCTCTTCCCTCTCTCTCCATCCCTCTCCTCCTTTTCTCTCCTCTCCCTCTCTCCTCCTCCCTCTCTCTCTCTCTCTCTCCTCATTTCTCTCTCCTTTCCTCTCTCTCACATCCCTCTCCCCTCTCTCTCTTCTTTGTCTTTCTCGCCTCCTTTCTCTCTCCGCTCTTTCTCTCCTCTCTCTTCTCCCCTCTCTCCTCCTCCCTCTCTCTCTCTCCTCCTTTCCTCTCTCTCTCCTCCCTTGTGTCCAGTCTGGATTTGGACAGACAAAAGACCATGATCCGGTCCACATATCTGCACAGCACAGACAAAGTCCCTCTCACAGAAAACAATAGAACAGCTGCACAATGTCCACAGTGTGTTTCAGATCTTATTCCCACAGAAGAACCTCATTTCCCCGAGGAGAATTCTGTGGTTTCAAAGAAAAACTGGAAATGCCAAAGTACAAAACTTAAAGAGCCAATTTTAATTTATTTTCTGATCTACGTTTGTTCTAATGTCGTTTCCTCGTCACAAACAGACCTGGAGTTTTGTTTTGTTTCATTCACATGTTTAACACACAAACCCTGCAGATTTAGGCTTCTGAGTTCTTCTCTCAAACAGAAAACACTCTGTTCCACCTTGTGATGTCATCATGTGGTGATATAGGAAGTGCTCCACTGTGTTTTTAAACTCCACACACCTTCACTGGAATCATTTGGATCATTTCAGTCCTGGAATTGCCGATCTCAACTGAACTAAAGGTAAAAGGAGCTGTTCACTTGAAAACTTCGTGACATCACAAGGTGGAACAGAGCGTTTTGAGCTTTGGAGATGTAAATGGAAACTATTAACTATAAACAGTTATGAACTATGAACGAACTACTTCATTTGGAAATTTGTGAACTGAACTTTGAACTAATTCATGTAGAAAATGAACATTCCCAACAAAGAATTTAAGAACCTGAATTTAAGACAGAGCAGTGCCTACAGTTAGCACCCCCACACCCCCAGGGAATATTGACTCGTTTCTGTTTCTATGTTCGTTGCGGTCCTTTTGTGTCTTAGCGATGGTGGACGTGCAGACTCATCACACCGAACTGTGAGGAGCAGCAGATCCCGATCAGATCACTATAATGCCTCACGGAGCAGGAAATAACATTAGCCTCTGCCGCTGCCCCGCGCACTGACCTCTCCGTGACCTCTGCAAGACCAGGAAGCAGCGCGTTACCATAGCGACGGGCTTCTCATCAGACACGCGCAGAAAACTGACCGCGGAGATGAATTGCGAGGCTCCTGTGTTGTGCTTTTGCTTGTTCTCCACCTGGGACCTGCCATGAAACTGTAATAAGAAACACCATTTCTCTCACAGTTGTGCCGAGTAACCAGTATCTGCTGATGTAATTTAAAGCTTCACTGCGTAACTTTTCTGGTGGAGGGTCATTGCTCTGCCTGGAATGTTCCACAGTGTGACATTAAACAGCTCTACTTTACATTTATTCAATCACAGGTGGTTTTAGAGCTCAGAAATACCTAGAAAATCCTTTTTTGAAAGTGCAGAAGATTAAGTATTCCAAGAAAGAGAACAAACACATTTTTTTATTTTATTGATTTTATTTATTTATGAGACAGGAACAGCGCACAGTCGACATGAACCTGAACAGGACAGATGTTCCAGGTTGTAGCTCCAGAGCTCATTTCCACCTGTCGTTTCTGCTGCAGGTTTTTTAGGTTTGATGGGGGAAACCGGAGCGCCCGGAGGAAACCCACCCAGACACGGGGAGAACATGCAAACTCCACACAGAAAGGCCCGGACGACCCGGGATCGAATCTGGAACCTTCTTGCTGTGAAGCGTGAGTGTTACCCACTCAGCCACCGTTTTAGAAAGTGGCAACCATTTACTGACTTTTTTGAAAATGTCTAAGCCAACACCCCATACACACACACTTGTTATTTTTGTTAAATTTAGTTTTTATTATTATTAATAAAAATAAATAAATAAATAAATAATACAGTTTTTTTTATATTATATTATGTGACGTTACTAGTATTTCTTTGTATTTACTCAAGGTTTGAATGATTTATTTATTATTATTATGGGGGGGTTTTTTTCAGCATAAAAATGAAAAAGTTGTACATTTGTCTGAATCACAGTTCTAAATCTGTTCACACATGAGTAAAAAAAATATATGAAACCAAAACAGGCATTCTGGGGTCGCCTCTCCACAGATCTGATCTGGAGCTTGGTCTGGTTTGGTCTCCATGACGATAGAAAGGTGTATTAATGCCATACTGTGAAACATTCCAGATAAAGCAATAACATCTCCACGGGGAAAAGCGTCTGACGGACCCTCCACCAGAAAAGTTACACAATGCAGCTTTTTTGTGTCTTTTTTGTCTAGAATGTCCCGCAGTATGGCATTAAACCTCTCTATCTACATGGAAACAGGAAGGTGTAGCACTACAAGGCCAAGTTACAAGTCAGATCTGTGGAGAGGCGAGCGCACTCACAGTAAGAACGCCTTAGCTGAGTTCCATTTCTGTTGTATTAAGATCTTTGAAAACAGCCGAAATCAAAGTGCATTATGGGAGTTTTCTGGGCACTGTTGGGGCAAACCACCTGCTGTGTCCATGGAAACGCTGTGGGTTTACTTGACATGTTCCACAGTATGGCATTAAACTTGTCCTGGTGGCATCATCTCACTGTCTCCATGGAGATTGATCGTAAATATGAAGTTATATGACAAACTGTGGAACATTCCGGCAAAGCGGTAATAAGCAGGTAGTGGACCCTCAACCGGAAAAGTTACACAACGCAGCTTTAAAAAAACACTCATAAAAAACAAATTACCAAATCTATCCAAATGTTTCTTTAGTTCTGTTTTTTCCAACTCAAAACGCCTCTTTATCGAACACAAACCTGCAGATTTAGGCTGAGTTCTTCTCTCGAACTGAAAACACTCTGTTCCACATTGTGATGTCATCAAGTGGTAATACAGGACGTGCTCCATTGGGTTTTTAAACTCCAAACACCTTCACTAGAATCATTCGGATCATTTCAGCCCTGGAATTGCCAAACTCTACTGAGCTAAAGGTAAATGGAGCTGTTCACATGAAAACTACCACTTCATGACATCACGAGGTGGAACGTTTTGCACTAAAAAACATGTGAATGAAACAAAACACAATTCCAGGTTTGTTTTTGAGGAATTACCGTATTTTCCGGACTATAAGCCGCTACTTTTTTCTCACACTTTGGACCCTGCGGCTTATACACCGATGCGGCTAATATATTATTCTTCTATGAACACAGCGCATGTGCGCGCAGCTTGAGTGCAGAAAGCGCCGCTGTCTGTGCGGTGAACATGGGTTAGGGTTAGTTAGAACACTCGCTAGCGCTGTTGTCAGCACTAAAACAGTTTATCGCTGCGTGATAAAATAAGTTCTGCTGCTAAATGAACATTAGTGAGTGGGATACGTCTTAATGACCCGTATGTGTTAAATGCAGGTGAGGCGTAAATGACGAGACGAAACGTCTCAAACTTCAGTAGCTGGACATCCACTCATACATGATCGATACAACTAACCCCGACCCCCGGGAGAGCCTGAAATCCTGTTGAAATCCTACAAGACACTGACATGATACAAGACAGGACAGCGGCTCTTTCTGCTCGAGACATGCGCTGTAGAGCGCCAAGTGACGGGGCGCAAGAGCGAAACAGACAGGTGAAGAGATGATGTGCTGAGGAAGATGCTCATTTGATTTTGTTTTGAACAGTTATTTTGTGCTTCATGCACACACCCTCCTTATGGAAAACATACGAAGAAATGCATATGATGCAGCATTGAAGTTAAAGACAATTGATCTGACTGTCAAAGAAGGAAACAGCTGCTGCACGTGAACGCGGCATCGATGAGACGATGGTGAGACGTTGGCGACGGCAGCGTGACGAACTGACTCAATGCAAAAAGACGACAAAAGCTTTCAGAGGCAATACAAGCAGATGCTCCGAACTTGAAAACTTCTTGAAGACGTGGACACCTGCGGCTTATAGACAGGTGCGGCCTATATATGTAGAAAAATAAAATTCTTTGAAAATTTAGGTGATGCGGCTTATATTCAGGTGCGCTTAATAGTCCGGAAAATACGGTAATAACATTCCAACATGACTTAAAGCTCACAAGAGTCAGTACCGGAGTTTAAATGATCCGGACTCCTGTTTTTCCCGCTCGGTGAATCTGACTTTTATTTTTTTACGAGTTTTGCTTTGGCGCCGATAAAATCCACTCGTCTGTGAAACGAATTTTTCCAAATGATTCTAACCTCCCTGTGACATGTGCTCTCTCCTTCTCTCCTCTTCCCGCTCCTCTCTCTTTCTCTCTCTCCTCTCTCTCCTTCTCTCTATTCTCCCATCTCTTTCCTCCCTCTTTCCTCTCTCTCCTTCTCTCTATTCTCCCATCTCTTTCCTCCCCCTCTCTCCTTCTCTCTATTCTCCTATCTCTCTCTCCTCCCCTCTCTCTATCCTTTTCCCTCTCCACCCCCCTCTTCTCCTTTTCCCTCTCTCTCCCATCTCTTTCCTCCCCTTCCCTCTATCTATTTTCTATTTTCTCCACCTCTCTCTTTTTCTCCCCTCTTCTCCTCTCCCTCTCTCCCCTTTATCTTCCGTTGTCCCCACCTCTCTCCCATCTCTCTCTCCTCCTCCTCTCTGTATCTCTCTCTCTTCTTATCTCTTTCCCCTCTTCCCTTTTCTCTTTCTCTCCTCTGCCCATGCCTGCTTCGGTCTGCCGCCGCCCCTCCCTCTCTTCTCTTTCTCCTTCTCTCCTCTGTCCGGCTGCTCCATCACTCCACATCCTCGCGCTGAACTTGTTGGATGTTTTCCTCTCCTCCGTCTCCATTTGGCACCGCTCCGAAGTCCAAAACCGTTACCGCCTTTTCGTGCGTAAAAGCGAAATCCTCTCCTTCTCTCTCTCGGCTCTTCTCCGTTTGTTTTGCCCAGGACTCGACTCCTTCCGCCGCCTTTCCCATCCCGACCTTGCGCTTCTTTCTATCGGACTCCAAACTCCACACATCACCGCTGTTTTTTCGCGCCGTGCCGCGCTGCTCCGCGCTGTGCCAAAAGGATGCCGTTGGTTTTACGCACAACGCCACGGGATACGCGCTCGGACGCACGGACCATGTAACCGAATGAGGTACGTGTCTTTTTCTTCTTCTTCAGTTTTAATCCTGTCTCGTTCTGTTGGTTCTGTGGTGTCGCGAGGCCGTCCCACGAGGCTGCCAGAGCGGAGAAAAAACAGCGACTCAGCACAAATTGCATTCTGGGATACTGGGAATTGTTGGTTGGTTGTTCTGAGGGTTTGGCCACGGAAAACTCCTGCTGCTGACATTTAAGATAAGATAAGATAAGATAAGATATGCCTTTATTAGTCCCACAGTGGGGAAATTCCAGTGTTGCAACGCACAGTTCAAGAACAGCAGGAAAATGGAACATGCAATAAAACAAGATAATAGATAATGGCTAAAAATTTGCTGGAATATCTGTAGTTTTTAATTTAAATTTAGATTAATTATACTTAGTAAAACAGCTTCCACGCGCTACTTGGTGGAAATTTATCTTACCAGTTTTTCTTCGTTGTGTCTGAATGTCTAAATGTTTGATTCATTTATCAAAAAGCTCATATTATTCTATTTTCTGATCTGTTCTAATGTTGTTTCCTCGTCAAAAACAGACCCGGAGTTGTGTTTTGTTTCATTCACACATTTTTAACACACAAACCTGCAGATTTACGCTGAGTTCTTCTCTCAGACCGAAAGAATTTTCAGTCTCTGCCAAATAAAAGGAGCTGTTCACCTGAAAACACCACTTCATGACGTCACAAGGTGGAACAGAGTGTTTGGAGCTTTGGGGATGAAACAAAACAACTCCAGGTCTGTTTTTGAGGACTAAACCAGGACTAAACCAGGACTAGACCAGGAACTAAACCAGGACTAGACCAGGAACTAAACCAGGACTAAACCAGGACTAGACCAGGCCTAGACCAGGAACTAAACCAGGACTAGACCAGGACTAAACCAGGACTAGACCAGGAACTAAACCAGGACTAAACCAGGACTATAAGTCATTATAGTCATTACATTATAAGTAAATATATATTTGCATAAAACATTGTGTATCCTTTAAATTTAAATATAAAACAAAAAACACAGTTTGTCTAATCGTACTTTTGTCTCAGCAGCTCAACAAATGTGTGACTTGTGACTTTTCCATTCCTTCATTTCAGATCGTAGTGAGTATTTGTTAACAAAAACAAATAACAAAAACAAAAACCGTGAGCAAATTTAGGACTAAACAAAACTGAAATAATCACATTTGGGCGCCATGGGGATTGTCGCAGTACAAGAAAACAAAATCCACATCCAGGGCTGCGTTTTCCAAGTTATTCCAAGTTTTACAGGCAAACAACAAGGATAAATGATCAAGGCCTACACCTGCCGCCTCTCCTGCCCCTGCCTCTCCTGCCCCTGCCTCTCCTGCCCCTGCCTGTCCTGCACCTGCCTCTCCTGCCGTCCAGTAAAACCCATAGGCCCATCCAGGTGCATTCTGGTCCAAGATAAATAAGATAAATAAAACAAATGAGCAAAAATAACAAATATTAACACAGAAAAAATATAAAAAAAATATGAAAATTAACCAAAACTAAATGACTGAACTAATTTGAAATAAACAAAAATAATAAACTACTTTTACAATAAACAAAATAAGCAAATGGCTCCTACACGGATTATTTTTTATTACACAACTCCCTGCATCCCTCTGAAAGACATACAATTTACAATTTTTTTTGACTTTTCAGAATGAGTTAAATCTTTTTTTGTGTGTTTTTGTGTTTAAGTCTTTGCTGTTTTTTCTTTTCACTGTTTTTATTTTATATTTATATGTTTAAATGTCCCATATTATTCTATTTTCTGATCTAATGTTGTTTCCTCGTCACAAACAAACCCGGAGTTGTGTTTTGTTTTGTTTTGTTTTGTTTCACTCGCACACATTTAACGCACAAACCCTGCGTATTTAGGCTGGGCTCTGTTCCACCTTGTGATGTCACCATGTGGTGATACAGGAAGAAATGCTCCACTGTGTTTTTAAACTCCACACACCTTCACTAGAATCATTTGGATGATTGTTTCAGTCCTGGAATTGCAAAATTCTACTGAACTAAAGGTGAAAAGAGCTTGAAAACCACCACTTGATGACATCACAAGGTGGAACAGAGCATTTTGAGGTTTGGAGATGGAGACAAATGAATAATAAAGAGTTACTCAAACATGTGAATGAACGAAAACACAATTCCAGATCTGTTTTTGAGGAGGAAACAACATTAAAACACGATTTAAACCTCACAAAGAGTCAATTCTGCGTCATTTTGGACCTTTAAATTATAAAAACAAAAGCGTAAATAAAACAGTGTTGAATCTGTTTAGTTTTATGTTTCATTTTTAAATTAGCTACAAATAAAGTTGGTATTTTCTTTCTCAAACGAACGAGTAAAACAGAGAATGAGAAAAAAATCATTGTCTTCTTTTCGTTTTAGTTGATAAGAAGCTTTTACTGTTTTACTGTTTTACTGTTTTAGTGCGTCCGTGTTCCAGGATTTGTGTCTCTCCGGAACGTTCCTTCTTGTGTAATTATGTCCGTTTCTCCCAGATTTCTACTCAATCCCCCTCTCAAACCCGTCTTTCTCTCCTCTTCATCCCTCTCTCGCTCTCTCTAACATTTTTTAACAGTTATTAACTAAATTAAAACACTTTTCCTGAAATGTATCACTTCGATTGACCAATCACAGCAGACCGTCCCTCCAGAGCTCACTATCCTTCTCCCTCATCCCTCTCTCTATCTCTCTCTTTCTCTCCGCACTCCTCACCCCTCTCTTTCTCTCTCCCTTTCTCTCTCTGTATCTTTCTCCCTCTCTCTCCCATCCACACCCCTCTTTCTCTCCCTCACTCTCTTTCTTTCTCACTTTCTCACCCTCCTCTCTCTCTCATCTGCTTCCTTCCTCACCTCCCCCTCTTTCTCTCTCTGCCTCTCTTGGTCTCTGTCTCGGCCTCTCTCTCTCTCTCTCTCTCTCTGTCTCTCTCTATCTCCTATCCTATCCCTCTCTCTCTTTCTTTGTTTCTGACCCTCCCTTCCTCACCTCCCCCCTCTTTCTCTCTGTCTGTCTGTCTCTCCCTTTTCTCTCTCTCTTTTTTCTTCACCCCATCGTTCGCTCTCTCCTTCTCTCTCTCTTCCCTCACCCTTCTTTCTCTATGCCGCTCTTTCTATATCTCTCTCTCTCTCACCTCTCTCTCTTTCAATCTCTCTCTCTCTCTCTCTCTCTCTCTCTCTCACCCTTCTCTCTCTCTTATCAGCTGCCTTCCTCACCTCCCCCCTCTCTCTCTGTCTCTCTCTCTCTCCCTTGGTCTCTCTATCTCCTATCCCTCTCTCTCTCTTTCTCACCCTTCACTCTGCTTCTCATCCGCTCCCTTCCTCACCTTCCTCTCTCTCTCTATCTCCCTTCCTCACCCAATTTCTCTCTCTTTTTTTCTTCACCCCATCACTCTCTCTCTCCTTTTCTCTCTTCCTCTCTCTCTTCTCTCACCCTTCTGTCTCTTTCATCCGCTCCCTTCCTCACCTCCCTCGCTCTATCTCTTTCTCTCTCTCCCTTCCTCACCAATTTTCTCTCTCTTTTTCTTCACCCCATTTATCTCTCTCATTTTCTCTCTTTCTCGCTCTCTCTCTTTCCTCTCACCCTTCTCTCTCTATACCTCTCTCTCTCTCTTTCACTCTTTTTCTCTCTCTCCTCTCACCCTTCTCTCTCTATACCGCTCTCTCTCTCTCTCTCTTTCACTCTTTCTCTCTCTCTCCTCTCACCCTTCTCTCTCTCTCTCTCTCTCTCTCTCTTTCACTCTTTCTCTCTCTCTCCTCTCACCCTTCTCTCTCTATACCGCTCTCTCTTTCACTCTTTCCCTCTTTCTCTCCTCTCACCCTTCTCTCTCTATACCGCTCTCTCTTTCACTCTTTCCCTCTTTCTCTCCTCTCACCCTTCTCTCTCTCTCTCTCTCTCTCTCTCTCTCTCTTTCTCTCTCTCTCCTCTCACCCTTCTCTCTCTATACCGCTCTCTCTTTCACTCTTTCCCTCTTTCTCTCCTCTCACCCTTCTCTCTCTCTCTCTCTCTCTCTTTCTCTCTCTCTCCTCTCACCCTTCTCTCTCTATACCGCTCTCTCTTTCACTCTTTCCCTCTTTCCCTCTCTCCTCCCCTCCCCCTCTTCCTCTCACAGTACAAACACACAGCACAGGCACATATCACGTCCAGTGGCTCTGCAGAACAGGAAGCAGAGGATGATTTCCCAGAGGACAGTGTCTGCTCCTGCCTGCTCCTGCCTGTTCCTGCCTGCTCCTGTCACAGAGGCGGGTGTAGTGTCACAGTCAGGGGGGTCTGGCCGTATAAGGAACACTGTGATTGGTCAAACAGGTCTCCACACTTCAAACTCAGCCAGGTGTTTGTATCAGAAACCCCTGGCTGTGATCATTGGCAGTCCTGTGTGATGTCAAGTAGTACTTGAAACTGCAGAGGCCACTGGAGGCAGAACACACTTAGAATTAGGCGTAAGCTGCAAATGTACTGAGTTTGCACAAAAGCTGGCAAAAATAAATGACTTGGAACTACAGATAATCCTTTTACAACACTATTCTATGTCCTTTCACACAAATCTGAGCTTTAAGTCAATTTTGCTTTTTTGGACACACAGTGGAGCACTTCCTGTGTTACCACATGACATCACAAGGTGGAACAGAGTGTTTTCTGTCTGAGAGAAGAACTAAGCCTAAATATGCAGAATTTGTGCGTTAAACGTGTGTGAATGAAACAAAACAAAACACAACTCCAGGTCTGTTTGTGATGATGAAACGACATTAGAACATAAATCAGAAAATAGCGTAACATGGACCCTTTAACTGTCAGTTTATTGGCAGTCACAGACACACTTCTTTAACGGCAGCTGTTATCAAATCCTCTTTACTCAGAAATTACCGAGATTTTTGGGCCAAAGTGAAGATGAAAATCACAGTTCCTCTGACGGATTTCACAATATCTTTAATTAAAATTCCTATTTCAGCCACATCTTTGAGCCAGCGCTGACTCCACACTTTGTAAAACCAGTGCCATCATTTTTACTCTCAGAACTCCGATTTTTATCCAGCGTTTGAAAGGATCCAGTTAAAAATACATCAAGAGTCTGAAAACGAGAAAATCTGAAATACGGAAGGTTTAACAAAAAGCATAAAGAGCGTAAAGACTTCTATGTAGAGTTTAACGAATGTTCTAATGTTTCCTCAGCACAAACACACCTGCAGATTTAGGCTCAGTTCTTCTCTCAAACTGAAAACACTGTTCTACCTTGTGATGTCATGTGGCAATACAGGAAGTGCTCCACTGTGTTTTTAAACTCCAAACACCTTCACTAGAATCATTTGGATCATTTCGTCTCTGGATTTGCCGATCTCTACTGAACAAAAGGTAAAAGGAGCTGTTCACTTGAAAACTACCACTTCATGACATCATTTAGACTTAGACTTTGACAAACTTTATTGATCCACAAGGGAAATTATTTGGACACAGTCGCTCAAACATCACAATATAATATAATAACAGAGAGTAACAAAAACAGATGGTGTAGCAAAAAGAGCAAGAGACACGTGTCAAATGAGACATAATTATAAAAATAAATGTAAATGTACAAGTCAAAATAAAATAGAAAAATAAGTAATAAAATATAAAATAAACTATAAAATCACAGCTATAAACAAGAGACAAGAACGACAGTGTAAATACTCTGCTGATTGACAGGGCATAAGGTTATCTGTTAATTGAGATTAAAGTTGTTGTACAGTTGTAGGGAGTATTATCTCCTCTGTCCCTCGATAGTCTGGTGTTGTAGGGAGTATTATCTCCTCTGTCCCTCTATAGTCTGGTGTTGTAGGGAGTATTATCTCCTCTGTCCCTCTATAGTCTGGTGCAGTGGGTGAGTTGTTGTACAGTTGTAGGGAGTATTATCTCCTCTGTCCCTTTATAGTCTGGTACAGTGGGTGAGTTGTTGTACAGTTGTAGGGAGTATTATCTCCTCTGTCCCTCTATAGTCTGGTGCAGTGGGTGAGTTGTTGTACAGTTGTAGGGAGTATTAGTGTCCTCCTGTCCCTCACTGTGACAAATGCCTCCAGCTCACAGCCGATCACGTGTCCAGCTTTACGGATCAGTTTGTCCATCACAAGGTGGAACAGAACATCTGGAGCTTTGGAGATGTAGACAGTAATAATAAATATGTGTTTTTTTCTATACTAGTTGTCATTTGCCATTTAATACCAAAAATAGTGCTTTTAGTGACAGAGGACTGGCTATTTCTGCATTAAAAACACCCAAACTTGGAACATTTCTGGTAAGAGGTCCATCAGGTGTTATTGCTTTCAATGTTCCACAGTATAGCTTTAAACTTTTGTCTTTTATTTATTGTTTTTAGAGTTCAAAAATACCAAAAACACACATTCTTACTGTAAGCGAGCTCGCCTCGCTGAAGAAGTTTCCACCGAGATTACAATTTAATTCTACTGTAATGGAGCAAAAAAGAGAGACAAGGGTATAAAAATAAGTTTAAATTTAATAAAGTAAAAAAAAAAAAAAAAGGAATTTAACAAAAGCTCAAATTAGGCAAATAACAGTTAACAAAAAGCTTAAACTTAAACCAAACTGAACAGAACAAAACTAACCAAAGAAGAGGAGCGTTTAAATACAGGAGGACTGAACTGAACTGAACACAAGAGCGAGGAATTACACGAAATAATTAACTAAAACTACAAACTTAATCAACGTAACAAGAAGGCAAATAATTATAATACAGAAAATAATAACAGTGATAATAAAGTGACGTTAAACAAAGCGGACAAACAAACTTCTCCGATCTTTGGCGTAGATTGTCTCCGCCAAAAGTCGACTCCGATTGGTCAAAACAAACAAAAAAGAACAAGTGTAAGTAAATAATTCAGACTTAAATTAACTAAAACGTGTGCAAACAAATGAGAAAATATCTAAATAAAGGAATTAAATGAAACTCTGTGTGTTGTAATTAACGAAAATGTAAATGAAATAATACTAACATTGTGGAGTGGCGGCAGAGGTACACTGTGGGACATTCCAAGCAAAGCAGCACCATTCCCATGACGATCCTTCGCCACAAAAGTTACACAGTGCAGCTTTAAATATCTTCTTGTTAAATTTATAAAAACGTGAACTTGTCGTTTCTTCACCGCACTTTTCATAATTAATCTGCGGCCGTGCTCCTCTGATGTTCTGTCTGTGAAGCTTCCAGAAGCTCCGTCTGTGGGACCAGCTCAGAGAGAGGAGCCTGACGGGGCCGAGGACATAAGTGTTTCTCAGAGTAGAGCGTGAATTATTGAGGAGCTCCGTGGTTTTGTGCAGATGGAGGCTCTGGCTGTGGTCTGAGGGGACTGAGAAACAGGCTGGAGGCTGGAGGCCCTGGTCAGGTGTTCGTACAGAGGAGGGTTTGGACACGCGATGTTTTACATGTTTTACAATCTGTTTTAATGTGATTTCTGTGTTGGACAAACGCAGGCCGAGTGTGGAAAGAATGTTTAATGAGTTTTCAGGTTTACAATAAGAAAAACATACATTTAAACCACATTCATTTTGCTCAACAGACCTTTAACGATCTTTTAATGTTGTATCATCAAAATAAATCCTAACTGTGTTTAGTTTCATTAAAGCACATTTCTAACCTTGGCAGCGAAATGGATTCTCATGATTTTCGTGAGCTACAAACTCTTGAGAACCCGTCTTGAACAGCTCCGGCTGAATCGTTTGACTGTGACCGGAGACTGGAGCCAGCGTCAAATGAACCAAAACAAACGTGGCAACTCAGACGGACGTACTTCAGTGTGTTTTAAGGACGACACACACTGTAGGAGAATTTGCTCGATTTTGGCTGCGATTTGTTTCTCCGAGTTTGGGAAAGCGTGACCCGACTTTGTGTCTTCGTGTGCGATTTTGAAGCCACTGCGCTCCTCGTGTTTGTCAGTGTGACTCTGAGCTGCTCTGTCAGATCAGAACCACCAAACATCAATAAAGCTACGATAAAAGCCGATAAATAAGAGCGTCAGGAGCAGAGGAGCGACGGACACAGAGACGCGAGATACAAACTCAGGAAATAGCGAAAATAATTATTACTCACCTCTCGTAAAGTTGTAAATTTAAACTGCAGCATCTCATCCACATTATCCATAGAATTTATCCTCTGTAAATAATGACCCCAGTCCACAAACCCGCTCTGTGAATCCAGTTTTCTGCGTTCTTTAAAAGTAAAAAGTCCAGAGTCGTTCCTCACGTGTGTCTGTTACATCCACATAGCGACGGATCGAGGTGAAGCTGCAGATTAGCGACAGTGACTCTACTTCCTGTGGACTTTATCTCCAATTTATGCTTTAAAAATCATGTATCTGAAGTATCGCACCACATTTCACAAATAATAATGACACAGTTTTCATTTGTATCTAAACTAGAAGTGCAGAGCTCTGATCTTTGAACACTTCAGAGTCTCAGAGCGAGTGGTTTTACTGTCGACAGGAAACAGCTCACAACTTTATACCCTGTGGTCTGCAGACAAATCCTGCTGTAGTCTTTGCAATCGCCGATTTTACGTCTCATAAGATCGTTTAAGACCGAAAAATCCTGTAGTGTGTGGCGGCCTTTAGAGGAAATACAGAATATTTAGTTTGTTTAAATGTGCAGAGGGAAGAGCTTTGTGCATTTGTGGAGTGACTGATGTTTTTCTCTCAGTTGGATTTAACAAAAGTTTGACGTTTCAGCTTGTTCTGCTGTTGTGATGCTTCGATCAGTCAGATTTAAGTCTTTGTTTGAACGTTCCAAACACTGGTTTTGATCTCGTTCAGTGGAGTGATCCCAGACTGATGTGAAACTGTTCAGAGGGCGGCACATATTGATCGATAGCTCGTCTCAGTGATCCTCCTGGTAAATGTCAGAATGTTGTCGTCATAACCTGGAAACTGAGTCATGTTGGATTTGTTATCACTCACTTTAGATCAGCAGCGATGACTCAAACTGAACTGAACTGAACTCCACTGAGGATTAAAAGTAAAAACTACCAAAGCTTCATTGTGTTTATTTGAGCTGTAGCGAGCAAAGAACCTGTGAGCAGCACACGGCATATCTCAAAATGCAATAGTTTCTGGGTAAAGAAGATGCTTGTCTCCTTAAAGAGTATGTTCAATGCCATACTGTGGAATATTCCAGACGAAACATCTCCACTGAGGTTCTTTTGAAAGACAATACAGTAGGAGGTGTATTTACCTTGTTGACATGTTTTGGCTGTATTGTTTTTAAAAATAAGGCATTAATGTACGAAAGAAGACAACATTTTTAGGCCCTAGACTAGAAAAGTGAACATTTGTTTCCATAGCGCCCAGAAAACCTTCCAGCATCACTGAAAATGGGTGCCCTCTGGGTGCTCTGGTCTCACATTTCACCCTATAAACATGCACCATAGACTAGCTATAGGGACTCCTGACCAAGACCCAGGCTCAGATCTGGGTCCCCTGGTCGCCCTCTGCTCCTGACAGGCTGCGGAGTCAGTGAAGGAATGGGTCAAACGCAGAGGACAGCAGTGTGTCCTTTGGGACTCGATGTTCTCTTGTGAATCGTGTTGTCAGGAGAGCTCACCTTGTTCTTTGTAGCAGAATTCCACCGTACAGTAAAACATGTCTCTGTCTCCGCAGATAAATCTGACAGATCCAAAAAGAGGAGGCCATTAACTAAATGAAAGACGAGGTTTTGATTTAGAACGCTCAGAGGCTCAGTACACGACTCCTGATGTGAGTTATGAGGACCACAAATTTACATTGAGATTTTAAGTTATTAGCCATGTGGTCTGAGTCTGAAACTTTGTAAATAAAATCTGCATAGAGAAAGTATTAGCAGAAAATATTAGACTTCATTAAAAGGCCCATATTATATTACGCTATTTCTGATTTATGTTCTAATGTCGTTTCCTTGTCACAAACACACCTGGAGTTGTGTTTTGTTTCACTTACACAAGTTTAACACACAAACCCTGCACAATGAGGCTGAGTTCTTCTTCTCTCAAACAGAAAACACTCTGTTCCACCTCGTGATGTCATGTGGTAATACAGGAAGTGTGTTTTTAAACTCCACACACCTTCACTTGAATCATCTGGATCATTTCAGCCCTGGAATTTCCGATCTCTACTGAACTAGACTTAGACAAACTTTATTGATCCACAAGAGAAATTATTTGGAATTTTTTTTTTTTTTTTTTTTTTGGACAGATAGAGTAAATAAAAATAAAATAAAAACTTAAAGTACAAACAAGAGTAACTTAAAAAGAGATGTTTTCAGGAAAAACCTCAGGAGCTACTGTGTGAACTAAAGGTAAAAGGAGCTGTTAATTTGAAAACGACCGCTTGGAACAAATAATTCTGAGGTTTGGAGATGCAAACAGATGAATCTAACACATAAATAGTTGTTTTGTCTTGTCTTACTATTGGAAAATTGTGTGCTCAGTAGAATTTTGATACTCCTTTATACTCCTGGGCATAGTTTAAAGTGGACATATTCTGCAAAATGGACTTTTCAGAGCTTTTATCCATGTTATACTGTGGTCGTTTCTTCTCATTGACCTTCTGAAGTTGTATTTGGAGTGATTCACGTTTGAGTCATTTTTTTTCTTCTGTATTCAAGACGTCACCTGTTCACGCCCACTTCCTTCTCCAGTTTTATTTTCTTAATTGGTGATAGTCATTTTGGTCCAAATGTTAATAAATGCTCTGCTGTAGTGTGATGTGCAGCGGTCCGTAGGGGGCGCCCACAGCCTGGTCCCATGTCATATCTTAAAGGAGCAGGTGGAGATTGAGGTCGCAGTTTTCATGTTTCTATTATAGCGTCACATAAATTATAAATACACAGTTTCTCGTCAAAGAGTAAATGTTGGAGAGCCTGGTTCACGGCTCAGAGTGCTGCTGCTGCTGCTGTTGTGTAACGAAGTGTGAAGAGCAGAGGAAGAGGAGTGGAAGTTTGGAGAGGGCAGAAGAGGAGAGAGGGAGAGAGAAGGGAGAAAGGAGAGGGAGATATAGAGAGGAAGAGGAGTGGAAGTTTGGAGAGGGCAGACGAGGAGAGAGGGAGAGAGAAGGGAGAAAGGAGAGGGAGATATAGAGAGGAAGAGGAGAGGAAGTTTGGAGAGGGCAGACGAGGAGAGAGTAGAGGGAGAGGGTATAGAGAGGAGGAGGAGTGGGGATAGAAAGAGAGAAAAGGGTTAGAAGAGGGGGTTAAGAGAGAAGAGGAGAGAAAGGAGATACAGAGAGAGGGAGGAAGAGAAGAGAGAGAGAGAGAGGGAGAAGAAGAGAACAGAGAGATGGTGAGAGAGGGTGAGAAGAAGAGAGAGAGAGAAAAAGGGAGGGAGGCAGGGAGAGGGGGAGAGAGAAGAGAGAGTGAGAGAGGAGGGGGAAAAGAAGAGAAGAGAGAAAGAGGGAGGGAGAGAAGAGAGAGAGGGAGAGAGAGAAGAGAGGAGAAAGGAGAGAGAGAGAAAGAGGGAGAGAAGAGAAGAGAAGAGAAGAGAGAGAGAAGGGGGAAAGAAGAGAAGAGACAGAGAGGAAGGGAGGGAGGGAGAGAAGAGACAGTGAGAGAGAAGGGGGAAAAGAAGAGAAGAGAGAAAGAAGGAAAGGAGGGAGGGAGGGAGAGAGAGAGAGAGAGAAAAGAGATGGAGAAAGAGAAGAGACAGAGAGAGGGAAGAAAGGAGAGAGAGAAAGAGGGAGAGATTGAGGCAGGGAGAGAAGAGACAAAGAGGGAGAGAAGAGGAGAGAGGGGAAGAGAGAAGAGACAGAAAGAGAGAGATGAGAAAGGATAAAGTAGAGAGAGAGAGAGAGGTGAAAGGAAAGAGAGAGAGGGGGAGGTTGGCAGTGCCTCCAAAGCCTGGGCCCGGGACGCTCTTATCTGCTGGTGTAGCTGGAGCTCTAGTGTAGCTGCTGCGTGAGTCATCATAAACGCACAAATAAACACACACACACACACACACACACACACAGATGGCATGCACTTCACCAGGAGACCACCAGGGGTCCAAAGAGCTGGACAGAGTTCAGGACGTCTGGAGCCAAGAACTGCATAAAAATTCAAATGTGACGCAGCAGGACGTGAGGTAGAAGAGCGTACACACCGGAGGAAGAGTCCTTTCATGTAACTGTGAGATTCAGATCCTTTGTGAATCAAGATATGAATCAAAATAACGGACCAATCAGGTGCCTTCTTTCCCCGAGTTGTGCGCCAGCTAGTGTTGGCAACGGGTTTGATTGACAGCTGTGGTGTCTCTTTGCTAAGCGCTCGTCTCCTGCCAAAGCACCTTTAACAACCTCGTTCCTGATTGGCTCTTTTGTTGTTATGAAACACGCGCTCATTGCATCAGCCGCTATAACTGCTGGTCTAGTCTAGCAGAGACAGTGTCACTGGTCAGCTCCAGTCTCTAAAACCTTCAAATCAGGCTGGAAATCTGAGGGTAATAATGGACTCAGACTTGAACTTTAACAGCCACATTGAATCAATAACATCTGCAGCCTTTTGCCATCTAAAAAAACATGTCTCCAGTAGGTCAGACTACAGTAACGGCCTCTCGCTGTAAGACACCTGCAGAACATCCAGAACACTGCAGCTCAGGTCCTGACTCAAACCAGGAAGTACGAGCACATGCGTCCTGGTCTCAGGTCTCTGCACTGCCCCCTGTGGCTCAGAGACTTTAAAGCGGCTCTGCTTGTGCACGAGTCTCTCCATGGCCGAGCTCCAAAGTCCATCTCTGACATGTTAGTGCCACATGAACCATCTGCGCTGTGAGGAGCTCTGGGACCCGCCTCCTGCTATAGTCCTGGTTTAGTTCTGCTTTAGTCCCGGCCTCCTGCTGTAGTCCTGGTTTAGTTCTGCTTTAGTCCCGGCCTCCTGATGGTGCCCAGAGTCTGGACTAAACACGGGGACTCAGAGTTTCAGATTCATGCAGCTAAAACCTGGAACAGTCTGAACATGTGAGACAGACTCTACTGTGACTCTGTTTAAATCCAGACTCAGAATGGTTCTGTTCAGCTGCCATTGTCTGAAAGGTTTTCATTCCGCACTCTTCTCTCTCATTTAATGCCTCTCTCTTTTTAATTTTATGATGATTATTTATGTTTTGATTTGTTTGTATTGTGATTTTAATGTACCTCTTATTCTGTAGCACTTTGAATTACTTTGTGTACGAATTGTGCTGTACAAATAAACTTGCCTTGCCTTGTCTCGGTCACCAAATTGTCCCTATATCCACTTCTATTTACACTCTTTCTTCAGATGTTGATCTTGGTCAGGACTGTGGAGGTAGACCGGAGCAATGACATCTTGAATACAGGAGAATAAAGACTCAAACACGAGTCACTCCAAATACAAGAAGGTCAGTGAGAAGAAACTGCTATAATGTGGTTTAAAACACTAAAAAGTAGTTAAAAATAGTTTTGCTCTATGAAGATGCCTGGACTGTTCCTTTACAATTATTCAGTTAAGGTTAAGGAACACTTTCTTGTCCCCAAAGAGTAATTTAACCTCCGCATTTGACCCATCCTTCATTGTCTCTGGGTTAAATGTGTCAGGAGCAGTAGGACCATCTCCAGATCTTGGTCTAGTCTTGGTCAGGACTGTCTTAACTGGAGGATTTGACCTGTTGTGCATGTTTTGTTTTGTTTTGATGGAGAAAACCAGAGGAAACTCACCCAGGCACAGGGAGAACATGCAAACTCCACATGGAAAAGGTTTGCCTCGTGAGACCGATGAACTCTCCGTGAAAATCGATGAGTAGATTACGGATAAATGAACACACAGTCGGTCGTGGGCTGTGGCTCTGTAGCAGCCCAGTGCAGTATATCTTAATGTCCCATGTGCTGAAGGATAATGAGAGCAGAGGTCAGAGGTCGCGGGGGGATTATTTCCACTGACCACAGCTGAAAATGAAAAATGTGTTTAAATATAAAACATGAGAGCTGGGAGGGAGGCAGAGGCAGATGAGAACGCAAAGATTCTGATCAAGTGTCCAGTGTAGTTTGTGCTTATCTGCAAAATGGACTTTTCAGATCTTTTATCCATGTTACAGTTGTTTCCTTCTCATCGACCCTCTGACGTTGTATTTGAGGTGATTCGTACATGTTTGAGTCATTTAACTTCTTGGGTTCTTTTTTAAAAACAATACAGTAACGTATTTACCTTGCTGACATGTTTCGTTTGTCATTAACCGTGATGACGGAGCGTTCCTCCTTTCACACACCTGGGACACCTTCCTCCAGAGAGCACCGGGCGACGGGAGGCAGGGTCAGTCTGAGCGACCTGCCAGGTCCATCAGGCTGACCACGCCTACAGGAAGTAACAACAGCTGACCACGTCTACAGGAAGTAACAACAGCTGACCACGTCTACAGGAAGTAACAACAGCTGACCACGCCTACAGGAAGTAACAACAGCTGACCACGCCTACAGGAAGTAACAACAGCTGACCACGTCTACAGGAAGTAGCAAGTACCGATTTTTTGCCGAATCCTACGCGTATCACCGATTAAGAAAATCAAATTGGAGAATCAAATAAGTATAAAACAGTGGACGTGTACCGGTGGTAGTGGAAACAATGGGAGTTGATCTGCAAAATGGCGTCTGTGTCTCTTGTTTATAGCTGTGATTTTATAGTTTATTTTATATTTTATTACTTATTTTTCTATTTTATTTTGACTTGTACATATATATTTATTTTTATAATTATGTCTCATTTGACACCTGTCTCTTGCTCTTTTTTTATTTATTTTTTTTATTTTTTTACTCTCTTATTATTTTTATTTTGTGATGAGTGAGCGACTGTGTCCAAATAATTTCCCTTGTGGATCAATAAAGTTTGTCTAATAGTCTAAGTCTAAACAGAAGTGATGAATGGAGAGTGAGTTACATTTGCAAGAAAAATACCCAGAGGCAACGGTGGTGAAGAGGAGGAGACGGAGAGGCTGAGGGGGCTGATGGTTCTGCTGCTGCTGTAGACAGAGCAGAGGAGAGTTTCAGCTGTGAACGAAGAAAGAGAGAAAGAGCTTTCGTTCATTTATTCTCTGACTGGGACACGATTGGCTGAGGCTGACATTTCTGAGGCTGCGATTGGCTGACACAGACCGGCGGGACGTTGTGATTGGCTGGACATCGACATGAGGAAATCCGATCTCTCTGGTTGAACGTTCAGATGATCTCTGGACACTGATGACTTGACACTTCTGCCCGTCCTGTTGTTGCAGACGGAGCGAGGGGCTGATGGGAGCTGGAGTTCTGTGTTTGAATGTGGGGGGCGGGACTTGAGCAGTGTATTAGTTTGATTGACAGGCCAAAAGCGGCAGCGGTAGCATTGTCCTCTGGGTCTGTTGGACAAAGTGGATCAGTTTCATCCTCACAAGGTCAGAGAGCACTGCACACCGCCCTATAGACTCCAGACACTGACTCATGGTACAGAAGAGTTTAGCTTAAAGCCCCATCGTGGAACTTTTTAGACTAAAAGTAGTACACTAAAAAGGTAGCTCAACTCAGACTCAAATCTTCTTAATTTCAGCAACTGGAACTTACTCAGGTATGACTTTTTGCAGTGCAGTAAAAGCTCTATTTGATTTAAACATGTTTTTTTCGTATCCGGGGACACACACAGGTCGTGTTTTTCCATGTGTAGATCCAGTTTGTTGGCAGTACACAGGCTGAAGTCTGATATCAGGATTTTGTTTTTAAATTTCTCCTGTTTTCTTCTTTTTTCTTCCTGCTCGTTGTTTAAACCAGTGGGCCACAGTTCAGTTATTTTTAGATCTGGTTTAGTCCATTTGAAACTCACATTATACACCACATTAAAACAGATCTATTATAATGTTCGCTCGTCCCTGGTGGGCTTTCACGTGACCTTTGACCTTTTTGCTCTGAGTAAACAAAACATTATTTCTACTTCACAAACAAAATGAGCGGACTGCACACACAACTCCAAAAACACAACACAACGGTCAACAATATGAGAATAATAGATCACAAATGTATTAGTTCATATTTTATACGTAAATCTGAAGCACTGTTAAAGGTGCACTGTGGAACCTTTCTGGAGGGTCCGACCACCTCCTTGTCTCCATGGAGATATAACTGTTTTGCCTTGATTATTCCACACAGTATGGAAATAAACTTGGAAACCACAATGGATTTTCAGGTTTATTGTCAGATCATGGAAGGAATTCGTGTTTTTGAGGTATTTTTCTGAGCTATAAAACTGAACTGATGCATGGGGGATATGTTTAATGCCACACTGCGGAACATTCCAGGCAAAGAAATAAAGAAACCAACAAGTAGCTTAGAAGTTACATAGTGCACCTTATGCGTTCTGAGCATGCTAATTATTCACCACGATGAGTTTAAATCAGTTTTCACTCTCAGAGACCAGAGTTTTGCCATTGTGGTAATACTAACACAACTAGCATGCTAACAGCGCACCAGCATTACTTCCTGGTTCGTGGACAATAAAAATGCTGTATAATTAGTTACAGACGGCACACTGTGGTTTCATTTTGATGCTAAGAGCTACTTTTACAATATATCTGTACTGGTGCAAGGCAAAATTGACTTTGTTACATTTCAAATATTAGGTACAGCACCTTTAAATTGCACAAAAAATCAATTTTCTTTAATGTATGCTGTATGCTATGTATGTCAAAGGAAGCCATTTTGGACCTGTTCCTTGTTAAATCGGCAAAATGGACTTTTCAGAGCTTTTCACCGTGTTATAGTCGTTTTCTTCTCATTAACCCTCTAGCATATTTGTAGTGATTCATGTTTGAGTCATGTTTAAAATCCCTTATTTCCAAGAGGTCATTTTGCTAATTAACCCCCACGCACTTCCTTCTCCAGTTATACTTTCTTCATGGGTGATACTCGTAGGATTGGGCAGCGTCGCATCGTCGTTTTGATGATATAAATGTAAAAAAACGCTCTGCTCCAGTGTGATGTGCAGTTGTCCACAGGAAGAGTTTTGTTGTGATATTTGCGGTACGTGAGCTCCCATTGTGCACTGCCATTTTCACGATTTTTTCAACTCGACAAACCTTGGTGTGATGTGCAGTAGTTTCACACACGCGCTGATTGTGCCGTGATAGCGCTCTGAAGGGGGTGTGACTTAGTGTGGAGAGTGAAAGGAGAGCAGACACAAGCACAATATGTCTGCTTTAACTGAGTAGACATGCTCACTTAGTCCAATGAGGTTCATTTGGTCTTCCGATAATTTATATTATTAGGTTCTTTTTTGAGACCAAGAGTCAGTGAAGGTGTACACACAAGCAACAAAACACAAAGCAGAACAGGAACAACTCAAATCGGACGTTTGTGACCAGTATAAAAGAAAGAACCACATTATGAACTGGGATGGAGCAAACATCACTGGGACAGAGGAAAACAAACATCATCGCTGGATTAAAGAGGCAAACGAAATATGGAAAACATGCCCACGGGACGATAAACCGGGACAAGGGGGCTTTTTTACTCTCACACACCTGGGATACTGTCCTGAGGAAGTCGGACTGCAGATGGCGCTGTCGTCCTGTCTCCACTGGTAGGAAGACGGCGCCAAAACATGTTTAAATCAGCTGAACAAACACATCACAGTAACATCACGTGACTCTGAGGAATCGAAACTGTCAGGTATGAAAACAAACCCTTGGTCTGAAAAAAGAACCTCATATCATGCTCACTTGTTCAGCACTTCACATGCTGCTGCTCACTCACGTAATTTGCACACAAAATAAAATTGAATTATTCTTGAAGCAAATATTCCAGTAGCCCTCATATTGTCCTATTTTAAAATGCCAGAAAATGCCTGGAGACTCGCCTAACCTCGCCCCTCTGCTCCTCTCGTCTGCTGCCTCTGCCTCCTCCTTGGACTTTATTAATGTCACAGATAAAAAGTGCGGTGAATGTATGCTAATGTAATCTCCAGCTACACGACTGCCCCCGAAACAGAGCGCGAAGGGCCCATTTGATTTCCTTTTACGACAGAAGCACCGAGAGAGAGGCATAATGACTCTCTCCACCACGTCCCCAACGAGAACAGCCAAAAAGAGCCGGACCATGGACACTGGGTCTGTTTACGTCTAAAACATGATCATAATCTGATTTCTGGAGTTATCTGATTACTGAAATGTAAATGTAAGCACTACTGATGTGATGTGAGGTGAGTAGTCTGATTTCTTTTTGATTGTTTTTCCGTTTTGACAAGGAAAATATATGTAAAAAATGGCTAATTAATGTAAAAGACGGGGTGTGTTACACTTCACATTACACATATCTCTGTTTGCTTAATCACTCCCCCTTCAGAGCACTATCACATATCACATAACACAACCAGCGCAATCATCCCGCTAATGAAACTCCTGCACATTGCATCAGGTTTGTCCAGTTGTTGTGTACAGTTTTGTATCATGTTTTTGTATTTTTATGGAGAATTGTCATGTCGGAGCATGGGTGACGTAGGCTTGTGGGCGGAGCCTCGTACAGAATCTTACAGCTAACCTTAAGGAGGATTCCAAATAGATGACCGAGGCGGATTTCTTCACTGGAACATCAGTTTTTACATTTTTATTGAACCTAGCAGCAGCAGCAGCTTTGTTTCTATTAACATTGTACATCCTGTCCAGTTCCTTTCACAATAAAACACATCCGGTTTACCAAATTAAAACATTTCCGCCACATATACAATATATTTAGTTTAGTACCTTTTTTAGTTGCTTTCAATTCATATACTAACCAAATAATAATCCACATTTTCAGTAAGAATAACATTAAACACAATAAAGTTACAACAGGAGGGTTTGAATAAGGCCCAGGAGAGATCGCTAGATTACTCAAACATGCATGGACAACTCTAAAACCTCTTCAGGCATGTTTTTGATGAGGGAACAGCGTTAGAACATGGTAGAAAGCTCCAAAAAGAAAACAATTTTTGAATTATTTTAAAATGTATTGTACTTTATTTTCCAAACACAACAGTTCCTCTAAAAATCCTCTGATTCACTGACACGTGTCACCAGGTGTTTTTCATGATCATATTTCCGTTGTGACGTAAACACACACCAGAATCACATCACATTTCTAGGTTATCTGATTACTCCAGTTATCTGATTTCTAGTGTCCATGTAAACGTGCCCGGTGAGCTCTGGGTAAAGATGCAGCCAGCGTATCGTGTAAAGCTGGTGTGCTCGTGCTGGACGGGAGCTCCCCTCTGTGCGCAGGCTACACTCGTAAATCTGTCAGGCTCAGGCATAAATTAAGCAGAAAATCAATTTGAATGTTTGAGTTTGAGAAAGCAGAAGCAGAGGCACGACTCAGAGGCTCAAGGAACGGGTCTGTTTAGTCTCCGGGTGCACTACACTGCGGTGGAAACCTTTAAAGACAAGTATTTTACTTTTGTGGGGGATTAACTGCTCACACATCACACATTTAGACCGCCGTGTTACCTTTTATTGTTTTGAAAAAGCTGTATTCGCCGACATACATGTTTTTCAAGTTTCAGTTTAGTTTTTGATGCTCTCTTTGCTCTCACTCCCCCTTCAGAGCGCTAATGAATCGACGGTATATCGTATCAGGTTTGTGAAGTTGCCGTGTACAGTTTTGTATCATGTTTTTGTGTGGGTGACGTAGGACTGTGGGCGGAGCCTTGTACAGACTCATACTGCTAACCGTAAGGAGTGTTTGCCAGAGAGAGATCGCTAAATTACTCAAACATGCACGGCTGACGTCTAAAACAACTTCAGGCATGTTTTTGGTGAAGGAACAACGTGGAAAAAAAAAAAAATACTGAAGCAGGGTTAGGACTGAAACGATTAAGGGTCCGTCAGATGCTTTTCTCCATGGAGATGTAATTGCTTTGTCTGGAATGTTTCACAGTACGGCATTAAACCGAGTTATAGATCAGATCTGTGGAGAGGCGACCCCGCTCACAGTCAGAACGCCTGTTTTTCTAGGTATTTTTGAGCTCTAAAACCACCTGTAATTGAATAAATGTAAAGTTGAGCTGTTTAATGTCACACTGTGGAACATTCCAGGCAGAGCAGTGACATCTCCATGGAAACAAGCAGGTGCTGAACCCCCAACCAAAAAGTTACAGTTAAAAGTACACTGAGCTGAACAGACTCATGCCAAAAGACGTTTTATCACAAAAAAGCTGCATTTTTCAAGCTAAGAAAGAACAGACAGTAATATTTAATTAGAAAATGTTTTGTATCTAAAAGTTGATTTCAAGTGTTTTGTGGATTGGTAAAAAATAAAAAATAAAAACATTCGCTGACGAGTCGACTGCTAAAATAAGTGTCAGTTGTAGGTCTGTTTTTCCGTGCAGGAGGTTTTATGGAGCGTTTCTGTAGTGGACAGAGTGGAGAGGAGATGTTCTTCCACTGCAAAACTCAACTTTTCTTATATTTAGTGTGTTCCTAAAACAAACTGTAATCCTAAAAACAGCGTTTCTTATTTTATGGTGAAAAAAGTCACAGATTTCTGCAGAATCAGTGAGCGAAGCACTAAAGTCTGTTCATGTGAGGAGAGAGGAGTTTGTTCTAAATGAGCAGATCTGTGTCATCAGTGTTTATACTGACCCTGAAATGGTTTTTAACTCCTCCTCCTCCTTATCCTCTCATCTTCCTCTTCCTCGTCCTCCTTCTCCTCCTCCTTCTCCTCCTCCTCCTCCTCCTCCTCCTCCTTCTCTTCCTCGCTCCTCCTCCTCCTCAGCTCTGAGACCCATCACCCTCTTCTTCTCCTCCACCTTGCCTCCTCTCTTCTTCCTCCTCTTTCTCCTTCGCTTTCTTCTCCTCCTCCTCTTCTTCCTCTCTGTCTCTCCTCCTTCTCCTCTCCTCTTCCTCAGCTCTGGTACCCATCACCCTCTTCCTCTCCTCTCCTCTCTCTCCTCCACCTCCCCTCCTCTCTTTCTTCTTCCTCTCCTTCTCCTTCTTCTCCTCCTCCTCCTCTTCTTCCTCTCTCTCTCCTCCTTCTCCTCTCCTCTTCCTCAGCTCTGGTACCCACACCCTCTTCCTCTTCTCTCTCTCTTCCTCCTCTTTTCCTTTCTCCTTTTTCTCTCCGACACCTGCTTGTTTCTATGGATACGTCACTGCTCTGCCTGGAATGTTCCACAGTGTGACTTTAAACAGCTCTACTTTACATTTATTCAATTACAGGTGGTTTTAGAGCTCAAAAAAACCTAGAAAAACAGACATTCTGACTGTGAGCGGGGTCGCCTCTCCACAGATCTGACCTGTAACTTGGTCTGGTTTGGTCTCCATGACGATAGAAGGGTTTTTTTGCGTGTTCCAGAGTAAACGAGAGTGTGAACGATGTAAAACAGTTTCTTGTAAAACCTTTGCTAAAGTAATAATGGAGTGAACACTGCCAAAGGGCAAAAGTGACATTTTAATCACTTCATTTGAACAAAACAAGGAACACAGTCGGCTCAGACCTTTACTCCGGAAAAGTCTGGAAAACTGGACTGTTCATGGGAAACAAAACCTGGAGAGAGAACCAGGACTGAACCAGGGAACCAGGACTAAACTAGGACTAAACCAGGACTAAAGCAGGACCAAACCAGGACTAAAGCAGGACCAAACTAAGACTAAACCAGGACTAAAGCAAGACTAAACCAGGACTAAACCAGGACTAAAGCAAGACTAAACCAGGACTAAAGCAGGACCAAACCAAGACTAAACCAGGACTAAAGCAAGACTAAACCACGACTAAAGCAGGACCAAAGCAAGACTAAACCAGGACTAAACCAGGACCAAACCAAGACTAAACCAGGACTAAAGCAGGACCAAAGCAAGACTAAACCAGGACTAAACCAGGACCAAACCAAGACTAAACCAGGACCAAACCAAGACTAAACCAGGACTAAAGCAAGACCAAACCGAGACTAAACCAGGGCTAAAGCAGTACCAAATCAAGACTAAACTAGGACTAAACCAGAACTAAACCAAGACTAAATCAGGACTGAATCAGGACTAAATAATAATAAAGGGTTACTCTAATGTGTGAATGAAACAAAACACAACTCCAGGTGTGTTTTTGAGGAGGGAACGGGATTATAACATGTCTTAAAGCTCAAAAGAGTCCATTTTGCGTAATATACAGTAGGACCTTTAAGCTTCTACATCTGACCTGATTCTTCTACATCCGATTCTTCTGCTCACTCTGTCAGCTTCAGTGTGGGACCAGGCCTGTTGACGGTGATGTTCCTCCATGTTCGCTCTGAACCACAAACCCACAGAAAGGCCTTTGTCCCAGCCCAGCCCAGGCCAGCAGAGGTCTGACGGAGGCTGTGGAGCATTGTGGTTGCCTGATAACTGGATTAGACAAATTACATTTCAGTGTGACTCTCTGGAGGAGCAGGAGAGCGTGTTTCTGAGCAGAGGAGAGATGGTCAGGCTGAATAAAACATGGCTCCTCTGTGGGCTGTGGGCTGTGGGCTGTGGGTGTAGATGGAGGAGCTGGAGCTTGACTCTGGAAGTAATCTGGACAAACAGGGACGCTCCTGACGGTGGAGTTTAATTATACATATGAGCTGTTTGTCAGAGTCATTTCAGTCATGGATGGACTCACTGATGTTTGTCACGCAGCTCAGCTTAAATGAGGAAAACGTTTGTATATCTGGAGGGCAGGGTGACCTCTTTGTCAAAACCTGATCTCGTCTGGTCTCTGAAGCTAAGCAGGACCGGGCCTGGTTAGGACTCGGACGGGAGATCTTAGACTTAGACATTGGACTTTATTGATCCACAAGGGAAATGACTTGGACACAGTCACTCACACATCACAATATATTACAATAACAAAGAGTAAAAAATATAAAAATAGTAAGAAAAACTTATAAATAAGTAGCAATAAAAAAATAGCAAAAGGCTGACGTCAAATAAATCATAATTATATAAATGTATACAAGAAAAGAGAAGGAGAGCGCTGAGAATAGGTGCTACAGTGAAACAGCAGTGGAAAAAAAAGAATTGCTGTTGTGTCCTTAGGCAAGACACTTAATAATATAATTCTCAGTGGCCTTTGTGTCTCAGTCAAAGGTCTCAGGTCAGTTTCACAGGAGGACTGGTCAGGGAGGGTCAGCAGATTCTGTGTCAGGGCAGTTTGAGGAGATGAAGAGACAAAGTGTCCCTCCTCTGTGTCCTCCAGGGGGCGCCAGGGGAACACAACCGGAAGGCCTTATTCTTACGCCGCTCTGGTGTTTCGGTTGGTGATGAAATGGGTTCATTCCCTCTAAGTATTTCCTCTGGAAGGTCTTCTGCCATATTTGCTGCCATATATGGTGTAAAAAGCCTCAAATGTTTATAACAGACCTGGGCGTTGTACGGCTCGCGGGCCACATACGGCCCTTTGGCTGACTCTGACCGGCCCGTTTAAGCGAATTTAGAATTAGAAATAAACATATTTTATATATAATATATTTTACCTCATACCTATTTTATTATTACCTATTATTTTACCTATTTTAGAGGTGTTGTTTTTTTTTATTCACATACAAAATGACACAATATGTAAATCAAGACGTGTGCGTACAATTTATTTTTTATTATTATTATTATTTTTTACCTATGGAGCATGTTTTTTGGGTTGATTAATAATAATCATCAATAATTAATCAATTAATATTATGCAGAAATGAGTTAAGCATTTTGGCCCTCCACAATATTTTCTGTTTCTCATGTGGCCCCATGGAAAAAATAATTGTCCACTTCTTGCACAGAAATGTTCATGTTAACACTAAACCCCCAAAAAAGTTTTCTCATTAAAAAATGGGGCGGCATTAGCTCATTTGGGAGAGCGAAGGTTGGTGGTTCAAATCCCGCTCTCGACATAAAACATCACTGGTTTTGAGTGGGCAGATCCACTGACCCACAGGTTGGCGGTGTGATTCCAGCTCACACAGATGAATGCTTAACCCACCTCACCTCCAGTGTGTGCGTACACCGGTGTGTGAATGTGTGAGGGTGAATGTGTGACTGGTTCCTTGTTGTAAAGCGCTGTATAAAAATGCGACCATTTGATGAATTAAACTGAAATGTGTTTGCGTTCACTCTCTGTCCACGAGTCATATTCGTGGTGTATCTTCGGAAAGGCTCAGACTGAAGTGATTGTGTCAGATGCACGTTCAGTCGTCCATCTCCAGACCTCCTGTGGCTCCTGTGGCTCCTGTGGCTCGGTGGATTCTGCAGAAGATGTATGACTTTGGTTCCAGAGGGGGGTCTCTGCTCTCACACAGACAACAGCGTGTATCTGCTCAAATCTAGTTTCAAGTTTTAGTATTGATTAGTTTTTGATTTTCGACGACCCGAGGAGCTAAACGTAGTCAGTATCTGTTGGGCTGCACTGTTGAACGCTCCAGATTAATTACATAAGGCTGTAAGCAGTTTCCCTTCACTCTGAACCTTACGTCTGCATTTCCCCAGCGCCGCTTTAAACGTCGTCAGTTTGGACTCTTGTGCGATGACAGTACAGCATTAGCATTAACCGCTAACACTTCCTCGTAAACCTCCTGAAGAGCTGACACACACACACACACACACACACGTGTTTGAGCTGCTCTGGTCCACTGTTCCTTTAACTCACTCACACTAAAGTCCATTCCTGAGATTAAACCTTCACGTTTCCTCAGCTCTTAATACTTCTAATGCGTTTAATGACGCAGGACTCATGTTGTCTGCAGCGTTTATGGAGCTCCCAGAATGCATTAGTCCGAGTCTGTGCTCAGTCACAGTTTAAAGAAGATATGTTACGTTGAATATTTGACTTTTATGACTTTTCATCCCTTAAATTGCCCTGTGTGTGTAGGATTTATTACACAGACGCACCGGAATGCACCGATCCAGGACTGCTCACTGATATCGGCGCAGATAGAGGCTTTGCACCGTTATGTGACCCCCATAGCAACGGTAACTACGCCGCCATGACACCGGGCACGCAACATCGAACATGGCTGCTAAACACAACGAGCGTGTTCCATCTCTCCCGAAATATCTGGAATCTCTAACCTCAGATAAGCAAAAAACTCCTTGGAAAAGCTCAAATCAATCTCTAATATCGATCCTACAATGTGAGCATCAATTTATGCTAGGATTCGATAGAATCATGGCCAGAAGTAGAATTTCCGGATATGTCAAACTACTTGATCTTTGCGTCCAGTAGCTCCACCAAAGAGCAGATCAAGGCTTATAAAAGTCTAGAGGTGAACCAGTATTTTGTTGCTGGGTGGGTCAGATGTTTTTATGTAGGAAAAGCTCGCAGTAACATCAAGGTTTTGATCTGAAAGGTAAGTGTTTTCCAACTCGCATAGAACCATGTCACTCGCCATAGGACCGACGTTTTTTTTATTGCTTTGCTTATCAACAACGTTGTCTTCTAGAATTAATCGTTTTTTTGCGAGTGGATCTTTCTAAAGTTTGTGAGTATCTTTTCATGGCTGATTCTTTCGTAGTTTGGCTCTTCGACTCGTGTCCCATATTGATCGTAGGAGCCCAGTCTGGGTTCGTTGGATTGTAAACTGGTGCGGGTTTTCCTGGAACTAAAATTTCATGAAATTTTAGTTCAGGAAGTTTGTTTCTTTCATTAAATAAACTATGAAACAATCTGAAGAGCAAATACCTCGATGAAAGTGACATGAGCAAACTTCATCTGTCATGATGGTACCATTCAAATTCTCTTCGCGGTTTATGTTTGCAAGCCATAATTCCCGTCTTTTTTCAATAATTCTCTTGTTTGAGCTCCTGATGAGTCATTTCCAGAGGAACGGTGAAGAAATGAATCGTTTTATCCTTTTCAGAACGGCTCGACCAGCCAAATACACAACAAAACCTGCCCATGTTTCTCTGATGCTGCTGAACTGAAGTCAGTCGCCTGCCCGGTGTCATGGCGGCGTAGTTACTGTTTCTATGGGAGTCACGTGACGGTGCAAAGCCTCTATACTGAAAAATGTGCTGTATTTGCGGATATCAGATTCAAAATATCGGTTCAGTCGATATCCTGCATGGTTAGGCGAATAAACTGATATTAACAAGACTTTTTACAGGTCGTATTTAGCCCAGAAAGTCTCAGAATTTTTATTTATTAAAATCTGTTCTGTGGATACTGGTGGATAAATAACAGTTACGTGACACACTGGGATCAGCTTTGTTATTTTGTTATTTTATTTTTGTTTTAGTCTCCACATTGGTATTGGTTAATATCGGATATCGGCAGATGCTTCAAGTTATAGTATTGGAATCCATATCGGAACTGAAAAAGCTGGATCGGTGCATTTGAAACTCGGGAGTGAACTGATCCCAAATACAACGATCCACAGATATAGAAAAGACATAAGCATTTTAGGTCTGATTTAAAGAAGCACTTCCTGTTACGCTTTAAAACAAAATGTTCTGAATTTCTGCTAAAACATGTAGAAACTCTTCTGTTTCTGCTGTTTATCCATCCTCTCTTCATCTGCTCCAGTGAGTGAGCCCCCTCCTTCTCCTCTTCCTCCTCCTCTTCCTTTTCCTCCTCAATCTTCCTCCCACTCTTACCCCTTTTCCTCTCCTCCTCTTCCTGCTCTTCCTCCTTCTCCTCCTCTTCTTCCTCTTTGTCTTCCTCTTATTTTTCCCTCCTCCCCTTCTTTTTCCTCTCCCTCCTGTTTCTCCCTCCTCCTCCTCCTCCTCTTCCTGGTCTTCCTCTTCTTCCTCCTCCTCCTCTTTCTCCCTCCTCCTCCTCTTTCTTCCTCTTTCTCCTCTTTCTCCCTCCTCCTCCTCTTCTTCCGCTTCCTCCTCCTTTTCTTCCTTCTCTTCCTTCTCCTCCTCCTCTTCTTCCTCCTCCTCTCTTTCTCCTCTTCCTCCTCGTCTTCTCTCCCTCCTCCTCCTCGTCTTCTCCCTCCTCCTCCTCCTCCTCCTCCTCTCTTTCTCCTCTTCCTCCTCGTCTTCTTTCTCCTCTTCGTCTTCTTCCTCCTCCTCCTCCTCTTCCTCTTCGTCTTCTTCCTCCTTCTCTCCCTCCTCCTCCTCGTCTTCTCCCTCCTCCTCCTCCTCCTCCTCTTCCTCCTCGTCTCTGGAGCAGCTGTACTCTGTTCTGTTCTGTTCTGTTCTGTTTGTGTTTATGGAGCCACTTTGTCAAAGTAAATGATGAAAAATAGAAGTGAAGAATTTCAGATGTTTGTGAAGAGGGATGGAGAGACGGAGAGAGCGGGAGAGAGGGATAGAGAGAGGGATGGAGGGAGGAGAGAGCGGAAGAGAGGGATAGAGAGGGAGAGAGATTAAGAGAGGGATGAGAGACGGAGCGAGAGGGAGAGAGGGATGGAGAGAGGGATGGAGAGGGAGAGAGGGATAGAGAGAGGGATGGAGGGAGGAGAAAGCGGGAGAGAGGGATAGAGAGAGGGATGGAGGGACGGAGGGAGGAGCTCAAATGAAGAAAGAAGAGGTTTCAAACGTCAGATACACGTTTTATTAAACATGTTTTATTTATGAACGTGTGAAAAGGAACAGACGGCGCTGAGGCAGTAACTCAGACAGAAACACTCGTCTCCTGATCTCTGCAGGCTGAAGGTTCAACACCTGCTGCTGCTGCAAATACTGTTGTGTCATTGGGCAAGACACTTCACCTCCTTGTCTGAGTGAATGTGTCGTGACTGGTGACCTCAGAGGGAATTTGTTTCACCAGGTAATTGCAAAATAAGTCGTTAGGAAAATTGCGAATGCCAAAAAAAAGGTCACGCTCTAGATCAGTTTCAACACTGATTAGCTAAAGCCACAGTATGTAACTTTTTTAGCTGAAAATACACAAAAATAAAAGCATTTTGGTTGTATTTATTGCACTGAAAAATGTATATATACAGTATATTTAAAAATGCATGTGTCCTTACTGTCCTTACTGGGCTTGCATCTCCACAAACCTGACTCTTATTTGGAATTACGCAGTTGACTTTCCACCTACAGAAAGTGACAAACTTTCACTTTAACGAACACTTTAGTTGACACTTGCCCGGGAGTACGTGAAAGGGTGGTGTGGTGCGCTACATTTTAGCACCATCTTGTGGACAAACACAGGTACTGCACCAGTCTGTTCTTAAACGCCCTCTTCTTCTTCTTCTTCTTCTTCTTCTTCTTCTTCTTCTTCTTCTTCTTCTTCTTAGAGATGTGCTGCAGAGGAGTGACCTTTGAAGTCTGACCTTTGACCTTCACCCCTCCACCTCTGGACACTCTTCTGATGTCAGTATTTCTCTGTATTCTATATTTAATAAACTTATTTTTCTAAACTAATACAGTCTTTTTTCATATAGGTGTTAAGCAACTTTACTGAACGTGAGTATTTCCATCTTTCCCATCTAAACATTTGCTGAACGGTGGAGCAGTGAGTTGAGGGTGGCCGGTTCAATCCTCAGCTAAGTGTCCCTGGGCATGACACTTTATTCAGAGTTTTAGTCGTAGAATTTGAGGAACTAGTTTATATTTGTGTTGTGGAGTCTGATGAACATAACATTTATATAATATTTTGTATATATCTGTAGAGTTTGATGAGGAACTGTTTTATATTATATTATTTTTTATTGTTGTAGAGATTGATTTTATATATTTCTTTTGTAGAGCCTTTTATTTTTATTTTATATTTGTATTTCAGAGTTTGATGGGGAGTTTTTTTATTTTTTTTTATTTTAATTTTATATTTCCTATTTGCATTTCAGAGTTTGATGGGAAGCTGTTTTTTATTATTTTATTTTATATTTTATATTTGTATTTCAGAGTTTGATGGGGAGTTGTTTTTTATTTGATTTTTTCTATTTTCTATTTTATTCTTGTATTTTAGAGTTTGATGGGGGTTGTTTTTTATTATTTTTATTTTATATTTTATATTTGTATTTAGAGTTTGATGGGGAGCTGTTTTTTATTTTTATTTTATATTTGTATTTAGAGTTTGATGGGGAGCTGTTTTTTTATTTTTACTTTTATTTTTTATTTTATATTTTATATTTGTATTTCAGAGTTTGATGGGGAGTTGTTTTTTATTTTATATTTTATATTTCAGAGTTTGATAGGGAGTTGTTTTTTATTTATATTTTATATTTTATATTTTATATTTCAGAGTTTGATAGGGAGTTGTTTTTTTTATTTATATTTTATATTTTATATTTCAGAGTTTGATAGGGAGTTGTTTTTTTATTTATATTTTATATTTTATATTTTATATTTCAGAGTTTGATGGGGAGCTGGTCGGATGACAGCGGGAACAGTCGTGATCACCGGAGGAATTCTGGCCACAGTGATTCTGCTGTGTATCATCGCTGTGCTCTGCTACTGTAGACTCCAGGTACTTTTACTACTACTACTACTACTGCTGCTACTACTACTACTATTATTACCTCCGCCAAGGAGGTTATGTTTTCGCCTGAGTTTGTCTGTTTGTTTGTTTGTTTGTCTGTTTGTTTGTTTGTTTGTTTGTTAGTTAGCAAGATAACTCAAAAAGTTATGGACGGAACTTGATGAAATTTTCAGGAAATGTTCCTAATGGTAAATCCAACAGATGATTAAATTTTGGTGATGATCCAGAAGAAATCCTGGATTTTGGATCACTTTGAAAACTGAGCTGCTTGGCGGAGGTCTGCGCTCTCTGAGTGCTTTTCTAGTTACTACTACAACTACTACTAGCAGCCCTAATATGTATTTATGGTACATGTAAATAGTTACTTCTCAACACTGACTGCAGTACTGGCCTGTGTCTAACCTGTGTACTCTGTGTACTCTGTGTCTAACCTGTGTACTCTGTGTCTAACCTGTGTACTCTGTGTACTGTGTGTACTCTTGTGTCGTAGTACTACTGCTGTAAGTCCAATGGCTCCGACAGCGGCTCTCTGTCCCAGCAGCACTTTGCCTGTAACGCGTGCTCCGTCTCTGGGCTGGACTCGGTCTGCACCCCCCTGTCCCTGTCGCCCCCGGAGCCGCCCGCCGCCCCCGCCAAGCCCCCTGCAGGACGCCCGCGGTACTGCCCCTCCTGCTCGCCCTACCACTCCCCCTTCTACGTACGCACCACGGACGACACGCGCAACGGAGGCGAGCGCGTCACCTACATGCCCACCCACTACGAGAACCCCGCCCTGGCCCCGCCCCTTCCCCCCGGACCGGGAAGAGGCGCCATGCTGAGGAGCGCCCCCTGGAGTCCACCGGCGGAGTTCTACACCAACACCAGGGCTGTGAGCACTGAAGTGTAACCAACCACTACGCTATAGACTACAGGGTTATCAAAAGCATCGGAAATCAGACACTAAATGATACTAAAACTGGTATCGAAACAAGATACTCATTTGAGCAGGTATCGATACTAAAAAATGAACCTTTGGAATGATCTGGAGCTGGATCAGAACAAATATAAAACCACATGGACTAGTACACGCCCATGGACCACTGTGGAACCTACAGGAAAAGAAAGTACTACGATTTAACGCTGAAAATCACATTCTACTGTATAAATATCAAGTGTTTTTTATTATTATCGTGGTTTCAGAATCAGTTTTGAGTATCGAATCTGTTCCTTAGTATAGATATCAAGTTTGAAACGACTATAAATGGCTAAACGTTATTGTACTGGACCAGGGCTATGGGTGGAGCTTGGGACGTAGACTTTATAATGCAGTGTAAATACAAAGTGCTGTACATTAGTGGAGTTTTTGTACCTGTAAAAAGCCTTTAGTCCCTCATGCAAAGGCCATACCCTTTAAAAACCTACACAGACGTTTGTGTAACGTTCAAAATATAACCAGATCTCTGTTTGTTTAGAAGTAGTAGTAGAGTAGCCAAAAACTGTAAAAGTTGTTCAATATTACTCAAGTAGAAGTATAAAACAGAGGTCCAAGACTCAAGTAAAAGTAAAAAAATACTCGGGAAAAGTACTACTCAAGCACTGTCAGGACGTATCATCTGATTTATAATGTAAATTAACGTAAGACAAGGAGAAAAACATAAAATAATGGGCAAAATCTGGGATAAAACGGAAAAAATGAAACAAACTCGAGTTAAATATAGAGTCTGAAAACGATTCTCATAGAAGTACAATTTGATTTCAAAGTTAGGGTTCTCTTTTCTGGTCTCTCACACATTTTTAGCAGTTTTCTTCTGTGTTTTCAGACATGATTTACCACAGTAATTTCATATCTGCATTGGCACAAGGTTTGCAAGTTTTTGGAAATATTAAAGCAAAAATAGTTATAGTTAAAGGTGTACTGTGTAGCTTTTTGGTTTCTAGGTCTGTCACCTGCTTGTTTCCATGGATACGTCATTGCTCTGCCTGGAATGTTCCACAGTGTGACATTAAACAGCTCTACTTTACATTTATTCAATCACAGTTGGTTTTATTGCTGAAAAATACCTAGAAAAACAGACATTCTGACTGTGAGCGGGTCGCCTCTCCACAGATCTGACCTGTAACTCGGTCCGGTTTGGTCTGGTTCTAGACAAAGCAATAACATGTCCATGGAGAGAAGCATTTGACGGACCCTCCACCAGAAAAGTTACGCAATACACCTTTAACACATCAAACCTTAGTCGAGGTGAGAGTTTCAGATACTGTTACTTCAAAAAAAATAATAATTAAAAAAAAGCAGCTGTAAAATAAAAAGTATAATCCAAATATTTATTTTTATTTTATTGTTAAGAAGGACGACAGGAGCTCAGTTGGTGGAGAGTTTGTCCACTGATCAGAAGGTTGGCGGTTCAAATCCCGCTCTTGACGTAAATATCACTGGTTAAGCGTGATTCCCGCTCCCACAGATGAATGCAGGAATGACTTAACCCACTTCTGTGTACACTGGTGTTGTGAGTGGTTCCCTTTTTTTATTTATTATTATTATTATTATTATTATTATTATTATTATTATTATTATGTATTTTGTATTATTTATTTTATTTTTATTTATTTATTTATTTTTTTTTTTACTTATGTTTTGAGATGATTCATTCAGACAGACTTATGCAATAAAAATAAATCATGAAATACAGTAAAACATAATAGAAGTATTGTGGATTATTTGGAAAATTTCTGATATTTCTTAATTCCCATTTCATATTATTGCCATCATTTATAATAATAATAATAATAATAATAATAATAATAATAATAATAATAATAATAATAATAATAATATATTGGTTTTATATACCACTTTTCACGGTAACAACAAAGACGCTTCACTGTTGGCTCTGTTCAAGTTTACTGGAAGACGTCTGGAAACATGCAGATGACGACTTCCAGTGTAGTTCCCGACTCTGGGCATGTGATAAAACCGTGGATTCAGCAGCAGCGTCTTCACAACCTGCCAAAGCTCTCCATGGGGGACGGAACTCGAATCGCATGTTTGTTTTTTTAATTTGACAAATTCTAATACATAAATCAATAGGCAATTTATAAAAGGAAAAAAGAAAGAATCCAATGACGTCTAGATGAAGAAAACCGGGACGTTTTCTCAGTTTTCCCAGATCTTGTCAGAGTTCCTATCGCCGACAGAGCCCAGAGGAAGTCGATGTTTCCAAACATCTGCCGGTTTTGTGACGTAAACATGAATAAAGCCAATAAAGTAACACTAAACTAACAGTAAAAGTAAAACTAAACAGGAATGAGGAGCCGTTTTATGTAGGCTGTGAGGAAAAGTTGTGGGGGGTTTTTTTTAGCAGTTTTTTGAGTTTCTGATGCAAAGGGGGAGAGAGTTCCATTGTCCATTGTATTTATGAAACTGTGACTGTTGTAAACACAATTTGTAACTAGTATTATTTATTATTTTTGAGTGAATGAGATAAAAGTTGTGATTTAGCTGCAGACTGTAGATTTGTTTTGATAAAAAAAAAAAGAAAGAAAAACCCACTTTAGTTTGCAGCTTGGGGCGTCCATCTTGGGGCGTCCATCTCGTCTGAAAACACGTCTTCAAAGTGAACTCTTAAAACAGACTTAAACAGAATTCCACTTGCGATTTTTCTATGCAAACTCTTCAGCAGCTCCACATTTGGTCCCAAAGACGACCGCAGTGTTTGGAAAGCGTTACGTCCCACTCTGAAACTGAGCCTTGAACGCGCCGCCGAACTGGACTTTGGGACTTTTCTTCTTTCCCACGAAGCAAAAAGTGTAAATAAAAATCGGTATAGAAATGAAAACTTAACTTTTTTCCAGTGAGTTTTGTAAATATGTTTTAAAAGCACTTATAACTCTGAACCTCTTTTGTCCACGGATCCCCTGTAGCCTGTACATTTCTCTGTATTAAAGCCACACTGCGCAACTTTTCTGGTGGAGGGTCTGTCACCTGCTTGTCTCCATTATCTCCGTTATTGCTTTGTCTGGAATGTTCCGTGTTATGACTTTAAACATGTGTTAAACGTGTTTCTATTCCCCAAAAATGCAATAATTCCTACTGTGAATAGGGGCGCCTCTCCACAGATCTGACCTGTAATGTAGCGTAGAGCTGTGACCTGCTCGTCTCCCTTGTAATAGGTGAAGTACAAAAGTAAAGTCAGTAAATTAAGTACAATTTTTAGCTATCAGTACTTTATTTGAGTACATTTTACAGTGAATACTTTTACTACTTTACTACATTTGAGAGCGCGTATGTGTACTTTCTACTTCACTACATTTTAGATCTGGACTGTAAAGTAAAAAGTACTTTTCAACCTTTAATTGTTTAAAAAATCGCTGCAAAACACTTATACTTTTTATTTTTTGAGTACATTTTTAAACAGGTACTTAAGTTTTTTTTACTTAAGTAGATTTTGTTCATGTGATACTTTTACTGTTACACAATATTTTCCTGTATTTGTACTTTTATTTAAGTAACAAAACTGAGTACTTCATTCACCACTGCTATAGTGTGGAACATTCTAGACACAGAAAGAACATCTCCATGGAGACAAGCAAGTGGCGGCCCTTCAACTAGAAATGTTACGCAGCACATCTTTAATCTGTGTTCATCCTTTTTGGAAGATTTAGAAATGATTTGACACATCACAATATTCAAGAATTCACTTTAAGGTTGTATAGAGGATTTTCCAAGGAACGAGAAATCCAGCGACTGTTCGTCTTTTTTCAGATTTTGCACATGCGTGAAACCACCTCCTTCAAAGCTCCCTCAGTAGACACGCCTCCTCCCGTCTCCTCCTGACTCTAGAAATCTTTTGTTTACAGCCAGTGCACGTTCAGAATCGCTGTTGCTGCTGTAACTCTACTGTACGTTTTCAAATGAGAAGCAGAAGTTTCCTGTCCAGAAGTCATTTATCGACCAGCGCGTCAGTCTTTAGACCCTCTGCTTCAGTGACGCCATCGCTGGAAGGAATCTCCAAGAATCACCTTAGTTTGACTTCGCTCCTTTTCCCCTTCTCTTCTTCTTTCAGCGACCTCATAAATGGACTTTCTTTTGCGGCTAACTGGTAGTGGATTCTCATCCGCCATCGCAACAAACTTTGTACAAACTGTGAGGAAGCTACAGTTGGAAAAAGCCGCTACGAACCGCTGCGTTGGTCGAGTAAACAGCGTCTTGCGTCTGTGGAATGTGTGAGAGACAAACGTAAACCGCGTAATCCCAGCGCGCCGGAGAGTCAGTTACTATAGAAACGTAGGGAGTTTGATTGACGACCAAACAGCCAATAGATAATGATTTTTATCTGGCCCCACCACCTCCACAGGTGATGGATTTTCATTCTTTTTTTTTTTGGTCATCATAATTACAAGGCTGCTGCATCTCTATAATGATATTTTGAACTTTCATTGACAATTTGAAACAAAAAAAAATCCTCCATACAACCTTTAAACCTGAGCTGGAGACAGGTGAGAGTGTCAGGTGGAGTTTTCTGTAACTGTCAGGTTGGTTTATAGTTCATATCTCTGTAATTTCTGGGACAATCCACTTAAAACAAAAACTGGCACAAAATTCAGCATCTTCTCTGTCAGAATACACTGTGTGCATAATTACGAGTTGTATTTATGAGGATTAATTTTATAAATGGACAACTACAGCGCTCTCGGTCTATCCAAAGTGTTAATAAACCTCAAACCTGAATATTTAAGAAAGTAAAAGTGAAGTTTTGGTTTTCTTAGGAGTAAATCTATTTGTGCACAATTATTCACCAACTATTAATGTAAAGAATTATTACGCAACTAAATGAAAAATGAACTTTTTCCATTCTCACTTGTTTATTTTCATCTGTGACCAATATTTCCACCACCACCTTCTTCTCAATTATGGTCCTTAGCCTTCCGTCCATGGAGTCTGTCAGTTTCTTGATCTTTTGACGATAAACTTTTGATCAGCAGCGACCACAGCCTAAGAAGGGCCCACAAGTTCTCAATAGGGTTTAGGTTTCAGGTTTAGGTTTAGATTCAGAAAGTGGAGCCGTTATTCGACTCCAAAGACGTGGGTGTTGTCGTCTGAAAGGAGTTTAAACCAGAAGATGAATATGACGAGTTTGTGGAGCCGATTCCAAACAAATAACGAGAAGGAGAAACATTTGTGGATCAGAAGTTTGGAGATTTCTTTCCAAAACAGTGAATCTACCGTAGAGTTAAATAGGCCCTGTCCTCCATCTGAAATCAAATAATTCCATAACATGAACGCAACCTATTGATACTTTGCGAGTGATGCTAACTGAGGGCACTGCTCTGTCAGAAGCTATATTAGACTCGGCATCCCATTACCCTGTCTTACCCCTTCCCCTTCCCCTTTATCTACATCTTTGTCTTGCCCCTCGATACCGAGCTGTGAGGGCTCGGGGTACGAATGTTCCCCTAAGAAATGGGACTCCACTCGATTACCGTTTGCTTCTGTTAAGCAAATTGACTTCACACTGATTTCACCTAAAAAGTGCCACGTCAAGGATTATCGGGTACCTCAGCTTGACAAAAAACGAGCTTGTTTATACATGAAAGTTCGATGAAAACGATAACGTCGGCTAAACAGACATGACTACAATTAAAACCACAACAACAGTTCACTAAAAGTAACGTAGAACATAAGCGTCAGAATTGTAAACCTGCTAAACTGTTAATTGATATTTACAACTGCTGAAAATACTTACATTTATGAGACTCCTTGGCTGTTCGATGTGACGCTCCATCCTGATCCCAACACCTGCCTGAGCTTGTAGGCCGACCCCTTCGTTTCAAGTCTGGTCGAGAGCTTACTTAATTTCAAGGGGTATGTAGCCCGAGGTCGTGGCCCATGATGAAAATTAGAATCGAGACGCCCCTTGCCCTCACATGAACGTGCAAATGGGACGCAGCCTTAGACTTTAATCTGAGCTTTGTTTTAACACAATCTGACCACAAAGAACTGACTTAGCTGGAAGTACAACAGGTGATCTGATCTGTGTTAGTCCCTCTCACATTTTTGTTGAAAATCAAACTCCTCAACAGGACCACGAGCGCTTGGACTGATCACAGGCTCCTGAAAACGTGTGCTTTAAATCGATTTTGTTGTATTTTTTTCTCGAATTTCTTGTCTTAAAACATGTTTGGCTGTGTTTACTAATGTGCGCATTGTGTCACGATGGTAACTGCTGAACATTCTGCCCTAGACGTACATGCAAAACACCTCCAGCGTGATATCGTCATGATGAGTGTTTCTTTTGTTTTAATATTTTTGGCTTTTTTCCAGTGCAGTGGATAACTTTTATTTCAGGAAATTTCACGTCTGTTTTTAAAAGAATATTCACCGTCTCATTCTGTTACTCACGTTTGTGTTGTAATCTTGTCATTTAAAATCAAACAAAACGTCTATAGAAATAAAAAATTAAAAAACTGACCGGAAATTTTTAGACTTGTGCCGTGTAGATTTTGTAAATTAACAACATTTCACAGTGTTTTTTTGTGAATTAAAATATTTATAACAGTGTGAAGAGTTACTGGTCATGCTTCTCATCTTATTTTTTAATTTTTTAAAAGTGCAGAGGACACATTTCCATATGGGGACAATAAAGCGTTCCTGAGCCTTAACTTACCTATTTATTTGGCATTTGTTCAGTTACAGGTGTTTATATCCCTGTGACTAGGAAAATACTTAAAAAAACATGGATTCTTATTGTGAGGGGGGTCGCCTCTCCTCAGATCTGACCTGTAACTTGCTTTGCAGGTCAGGTCTGTGGATAAGATCTTGTGTCATTACTAGGGTGACCAGTTTTTCAAAATCAAAAACTGGTTTGTAATAATAAAATAGTGAAACGAGTGCATAATTAAGGAAAATTGTTCTGCTCTTGGCCTATTAATGACAAACATGTGAGTCAATATAATCACATTTTCTTTGTGTTTTGGTCGTTTTTAAGCAGCTTTTCTGTATTTTACTGAAACAATGATCAAGGGATCAAATTGGTCAAAAATAGGGAAACCTGGGACATTTCTTGTATAAAACTGACACAAATCATTGGTTTTGGATAAATCTACTGGGACAGGGGACACGGGACTCAAAACTGGGACTGTCCTGGGTAAATAGTTAGGATGTTTGGTATAAATAAAAACTTTGAAAAGAGAGTGTAACATTGTTTGGCTTTTGTTGGTGCATTTTTTCACCTTATGACCATTTTAAAGCACAGTTTTCTGTATTTTAGCTAAACAAATAACAAAATATCCTCCTCTTTACTGTTGGTGGGGAAAATAATTATATATATATTAAAAAAATTTCAAAAAACAGGTTTTTATTAATCTGTAAATACAAAACAAGCTCCAATCTGTTCCCAATGTGTAAAATATGCTGAAAACCACTCTGACATCAAATCCCTTTAACATCCATCACCATTACTCCGGGGATAACCTCTCCACAGGGTGACCAGATTTTCAGAATTAAAAACTGGGACACACCTGGGTTAGGATTTTAATAAAATAAAAAAAGTGAAAAAAGAGTGTAACATTGTCCATTCTTGACTCACTTGTGGGTCAGTATAAAATCTAACGGATTTTTGATGCATTTTTACACTTATGGCCATTTTAAAGCACAGTTTTCTGTATTTTAGCTAAACAAATGACAATATATCCTCCTCTTTACTGTTGGTGGGGAAAATAATAATAATTTTAAAAAAACATAAAAAAAAACATACTTTTATTAATCTGTAAATACAAAAAAAGCTTCAATCTGTTCCCAAAGCTAAAAAGAATAAGACCACCACTCTGACATCAAATCCCTTTAACATCCACCGCCCTTACTCCAGGGAAAACCTCTCCACAGAGCCAGGAGCCTGCGGAGAGGTGGAGAGGTGAGGTACGTCCAGCCAGAGGAGATAAAAGTAATCAGCAGTGCGCATGCGCGTGGAGCTCTCTCTCCAGGAAGGCGTGCACAGTGATCCATCCCTCCTCTCACACACGATCTCCGCTCCAAGTCCGGTGACAGCGGCTAACGCGGAGAAACTCCACACCGCTCCCAAACTGTAAGCTGACAGCTCTTTTACACACAACATTCACACTTTTAACAGCATATCCGCTTCAAATATCTACAAATATACCGTATCGCTTTTGTAATCTTGCCGTTTTGCTGCACGGCTAACAGGGAGGCTAGCCCAAACCAGCGCTTCCCGAGTGTTGTGGTTAGCTTAGCATTAGCTTCCCCAGGTTTAGCCCGTGGGTTTGATTAGCAGCTGGACGTGGTTTTTTCTTTTTCTTTTTTTTTTTCTTTTTGGAGCACTTCCTGTTGCTTGAGCCTGCGTTCACCTGTCCTGTCACGGTTCTGTCACGTCTCCATCCCGATGCGCGCACTCTTGGATGCGGGCGCTGCGTAAAAAGTGCCCAAAATCGCCAAAAATCTCAGCGCTGGAGCTTTGGGAATAAGTTGCATTTTGCGAGTCCGAGTCTTGAGTCTCTATGTGTGCAGGTCAGCGGGGTTAGCACGGAGTTTGAGGAAGAGTTTGACCGATCCTAAGCCACTTTTCACGGGATAACAAACGAAATTCACCCCGCTGCAGTCTCCAGGACTGGACAGTGCAATACAAAGACAATATTGCAATGCAAAGACAATATTGCGCTTTTTGTAATGTAATTATGCCTTAAAACAATAATCAGGCCTGCAGGCAAAAGGGAAAGCAAGAATTAAAGCTCCTATATTATGCAAAATTGACTCTTTTGAGCTTTAAGACGTGTTATAATGAAGTTTCCTCATCAAAACAGACCTGGAGTTGTGTTTCATTCACACACGTTTTTTTCAGCAATCCTTTATTATATATTTATGTTAATTGCCAGATTTTTTTGTTGTTGTCCTCTTTAAATTGATGCCAACAAAAATAATAGCATAAATAACAGACGAATAAAGTATTAGTCTGTCTACAGCTCCAAATGACGCTGTAGTTTTCCTGTTAACAGCGACCTTTCACTTTTTGTTCAGCACAGGTTTGCAATTCCAGAGCTGAAATCAGGAACAAACTTGACTATTTGACATGGAAATCCTGTTACTTTGCATAGAATATGTCACAGTAGCCTATGGTATTAAACTCGTCTGTTTCCATGGAGACGAGTGGCTGAGTTACGGGCCAGAACTGTGGAGGTGCAGCTTCGATTCGATGATAGTTTACTGTAAAAACATACAGTTGATCAAATGCTGTGTGTAAGTTCACGCCACACTGCAGTAATTTGTCTTCCTTTAGCTGGTTTTAGCCTGATTTTATTCCTTATTTATTTTTATTCTATTTTATTAACTTATTTATTATAATTAATTGAACTGATTGCTTCATTGTCTGATTTTGTGCTTTCTGGATGCTGTTTTTATTGTTCTTTCCTGCTTATACAGCACTTTGTAAACCTTGTTTTTAGAAGTGCTTTATAAAGATTTATTATTATTATTATTATTTGTACAATCTTAAAGGTGCACTATGTAACTTTTTGGCTGGGGGTTCGTCACCTGCTTGTTTCAATGGATACATCATTACTCTGCCTGGAATGTTCCACAGTGTGACATTAAACAGTTCTACTTTACATTTATTCAATTACAGGTGGTTTTATAGCTCAAAAATACCTAAAAAAAAAAAAAACAGACATTCTGAGTGTGAGCGGGGTCGCGTCTCCACAGATCTGATCTGTAACTTGGTCTGGTTTGGTCTCCATGAAGATAGGAAGGTTTAATGCCATACTGTGGAACATTCTAGACAAAGAAGTAACATCTCCATGGAGAAAAGCGTTTGACGGATCCTCCACCAGAAAAGATTTAATGAAATGTATGAAAATGATTTAGAACTTTAAAAGTGGCTTAACCTGATTAAAGGAGGAAGGAATATTGGCAGTAATTGAATAAATGCTGTATATAAGTTCATGCCCTACTGTGGAACATCTCCATGGAGACGGGCAGATAGTTGTAATTTATTTGGCTTGACTACAGAGGCTCGAGGTAAATTGTTTTAGAATTTTTGTTTTTCCGTATCGTTCACCCAGTTTGTGATTACGTCATAAGTTTTGTCATTCAGAGACGCAGAACGATAATCAAACCTGAAGTTGAACTCAAGATGGCGTCATGTTGTTTTCAGGGGCCTGTGGTCACTGGCACATGGGCCCAAAAATAATTTTCTCTTCCGCATTTACTTCCACAAAAAGTTTATGTTTTGAAAATTAGGGATGCACCGAAATGAAAATTTGTGGCTGAAACTGAAACTGAATAAAAACGCTTGGCCAAATACCAAAACTGAATATCAAATGCGGTTGTTAAGTTTTTCACTGTTTTTTTAATATTGCATAAATAGCTTAGAATACATTTTTAGATGTTAGTAAATGTTTATTTAATATTCTTGAAGTATTCCAATAGCCTTTCCAGTCATTTTAAAGTATTTTAAAGAAGGCGCCAGATCACCGCGTCACTGCACGTTGTTCGATTGCGTCATTGCGTCACCCGCCAATATTCGGCCTGACTTTTAATTCACTCCACCAAAAGCCGAATGTGGCTTTTTTTGCAATATTTGGCCGAATATATTCAGTTGCCGAATATTCAGTGCATCCCTAGTGAAAATAGAAAATAATCCTACAAAATCCAACCTTTGTGAAAGCTGGACGCCCTGTCAGCTGAACACGGGCAGTTTGAATTCCCAGAATGCATCTGAGCTCCCGGGAGCTGCAGTACCTGCTGTGGCCACTAGTCAGGACAGAGGGGGAATGTCTTATCCAGTTTTTATTATAGATTTATGTTCAGATATGCAGAATCAATAAACGAAATACTGTTCTCTTAATCCGAGGGGAGAGAAATGTGATTTTATTCGTAAACGATAAGTGACCAATGAGCTTCTTTGTTTCTCACGCGTCACTGAAATAAACAAATCTGGACAATCGCGTTTGGCTCGGTCTGGAGACTCGCAGCAGAGGGAGTGGACACCAGGCTGTTACTGTAAGTCTTTACTAATCCTTAAATGTGCAGATGTAATTCTCTTGATTTATTTTAACTGTAGAAAGTGAAACAGAACAAATAATAATGACACAGTGAAAGTGTTCGCCGCTCTGACAGTGAGTGTAAAATGTGTGTCAAAGGAAGTGAGAATATGACACTGTAATGTATCATCTTTAAGCAAGACATAACCAGGAACTTAATGTAACGGATCTGTGCAGGGTCCAGGGTGACGATTTAAGCAAAATAAATCAAAGTTTATTTATAAAGTAATACTGAAACTAATGTTTATTGTAGCAGTCCACTAGTTTAGTTTAGTTTAGTTTTTATTTGAAGGGAAAATGCTGTACAGAGACTTTTAAGATGATAAAAAACAGAGACGTTCCGCCCCAGATTAGAGCCAAACAGCTGTTTCCATCTGCGTCTATGGAGTGTGTGGTTTTACGGATCGTTTCACCGGCACTGGCTATGGTTTTTATTTAAGCCGGTCTAAAATATTTGTAATCAATAAGTAAATTATTAAAATGTCAAAATCACATGACGGTTTAGCTTCAGTTTAAGGAAGTGTATGAAAATTAGGGCTCATTAAGAAGTTGGCGATGCGATACATTCCTCGATACATAAGCCACGATACTGTGAACTTTCGATTCGATACGATATATTTCAAATCAATTCAATACGGTTCAATAAAAATAAAGGCTAAATCGTGGCTGTGATACTAAAAGTGTTTGTTAAACCACTTCTTGTGCAACGTTCATATGAAACACCCATTTTAATCATCAAAACAGTGAAAATGTCAAATTTGTTGCATAAACAAGTTTCCTTCCTCTAAACAAGCAACAAAACTGAAGCTGTAACGAAATAATTTAGTAAAATAAACCAAAAATTACCCTTGGAGATATATCGATACAGCAGCCCACGATATTGGTACTGTATCAATATATCACGATGCGATATATTGATATTTTGATATTTTTGCACGCCCCAAATGAAAATTATATGTTACTTTAAGTAATTCAGCTTTGATATACTGTATATTTTATTAAAGGAGGAAGGAATATTGGTGTTTTTGACTAATACATAAACAGAAAATTACTTTGGTCTTATTATTGTCCATATACTGTGTGTTATATTTAGTTAATTTGCACTGTGCACTGTGTAACTTTTTGGTTAGGGGTCCGTCACCTGCTTGTTTCTATGGATACGTCATTGCTCTGCCTGGAATGTTCCACAGTGTGACATTAAACAGCTCTACTTTACATTTATTCAATTACAGGTGGTTTTACAGCTCAAAAATACCTAGAAAAACAGACATTCTGACTGTGAGTGGGGTCGCCTCTCCACAGAGCTGACCTGTAACTTGGTCTGGTTTGGTCTCCATAAAGATCGTTTAACAGACCCTCCACTAGAAAAGTTACACAATACAGCTTTAAGGAAATGTATGAAAATGAAATAGAACTTTAAAACCGGCTTTGTCATTTGATCTTAAAACTTTTTGGACCTGTTTGCTAATGTGTGCATTGCGTCACCATGGTAACTCCTGCACATTCCACCACAGACGTCCATGCAGAACACCCCCAGCGCGACGTTTGATTATTATTTTTATCATGATGAGTGCGTTTTTATATATTTTTTTTGGCTCTTTTCCAGTGCATCAGACAACTTTTATTTCTTGTTCTTCTGTTTTTAAATGAATATTCACTTTCACATTCACTTACTCGCGTTTGTGTTGTAATCTTATGTCATTTAAACATTCCACCATTCGAGGTTCATGTAGAACACCCCCAGCGTGATTTCACTGCAAAGTATTCATATTCTGGGCACAGTTTGTTTGTCGTTTGCAAACGCAGACGGTCCGTAGTTTCAGTTTTCATGAAGCTGCTGTGACTGGGCTGACAGGAGGAGCAGGGATGTAATCTGTGGGTGTGTGACACTAATTATGATAAACATTAGTAATAAACGAGGAAATTATGAAACCTTAAAGGGCCAGAGTTACGCTATTTTCTGACCTGTGTTCTAATGTCATTTCCTCGTCACAAACACACCTGGAGTTGTGTTTTGTTTTGTTTCATTCACACACGTTTAACACACAAACCCTGCAGATTTTTAGGCTGAGTTCTTCTCTCAAACAGAAAACACTCTCTTCCACTCTCTTTGTGATGTCATGTGGTGATACAGGAAGAAATGCTCCACTGTGTTTTTAAACTCCACACGCCTTCACTAGAATCATTTGGATTAGTTCAACCTTGGAATTGCCGATCTGCTACTACTACTATTACTGAACTAAAAGTAAAAGGAGCTGTTAACTTGAAAACTACAGCTTCATGACATCACAAGGTGGAACAGAGCATGAAAAAACTTCAGACACAACGAAATCTAGGCACTCCAAAAAAAAAAAGTAAAAGTTGCACGAGGAAAAGTACAGTTAAAAGCCAACATGTTTCAACCATGACTCGTCTTCATCAGGGCTTAGACTTAGACTTAGACAAACTTTATTGATCCACAAGGGAAATTATTTGTAACAAGAGAAACTCTTTGTCAAATTATGGGCTCTATTCACGTTTTCGTCACAAAACTGGAAGACGTTTGGAAACATGCGGATGACGACTTCCTTTGGATTCTGTTGGCGATAACTGAGAAAATGGCCCGGTTTTCTTCATCTAGATGTCATTGGATTTTATAAATTGCCTATTAATTTGTGTATTATAATTTGTCAAATTTAATAAAAAAGAAATAAAAAAAACGTGCGATTAGAGTCCCGTCCCCCATGTAAAGCTTTGGCAGGTTGTGAAGACGCTGCTGCTGAATCCACGGTTTTATCACATGCCCAGTGTCGGGAACTACACCAGAAGTCGCCATCCGCGTGTTTCCAAACGTCTTCCGGTAAGACGTTCTTGTGATTTCAATAAGGATTCAAATGATCTGGATTAAAGCTGCTTGATTAATCACAGTTGAATCAAAATCAACTTGAGTCGGTGCTTTTATCGAATCACAAAGGCTGAAATTATATAGCTAATAGAATGTCCTCTCTTGTAGTTTAGACGTCTACAAAGATGTTCTGAAATATTCCTGTTAGTCAGATGCCCTCCCTGTGTGTCAGATGCCCTCCCTGTGTGTCAGATGCCCTCCCTGTGTGTCAGATGCTCTCCCTGTGTGTCAGATGCCCTCCCTGTGTTCTATTCTGTGTAAAAAAGCTGTTAACCTTGTAGTTTAGACCTCTACAAACATGTTCTGAAATGCTCCTGTGCGTCAGATGCCATTCCTGTGTGTCAGATGCCCTCCCCTGTGTTTCAGATGCCCTCCCTTGTGTGTCAGATGCCCTCCCCTGTGTGTCAGATGCCCTCCCTTGTGTGTCAGATGCCCTCCCTGTGTCCTATTCTGTGTAAAAAAGCTGCAAACCCTGTAGTTTAGATCTATACAAAGCTGTTCTGTTTTTGCAGTTCTTTCCATAGACCTTCCAAACAGCCCTAATTACCATTGTCAAAAGTATCGAAAATCGGATACTAATCGATACCAAAACTAGTATCGAAACAAGATCCTCATTTTCCGCAGGTATCGATACTAAAAAGCCCCATTCTCGGACAGAAATGAAGCTTTCCTGAATAGTTTTTGAATGATCTTGAGCTGTATAAGAGCACATAGACTAGTATACACCCATGGACCTGGTTTAGACCTGGTTTAAACCTGGTTTAGACCTGGTTTAGACCTGGTTTAGACCTGGACCACTGAGGGATTACACAGATATAAGACCACATGGGAATAGAAAAGAAAGTATTATGATTTAATATTGAAAATCACATTCTTTTGTCTAAAGAAAGAACCAAAGAAAAGCCATGTTTCTCATATTCTAACTCGTTCTTCTGTTAATGTTTAGTGTCTCACATGAGGAGCTGCCTGTAAACCTCTTCTGTTTACATCACAGACCGTTTACCAGCACACACGGGCTTAGGTATGCCTTTTCCCATGATGCTTTGCTTCGTTAGATCTCTGTCTATGTGTAAATCAGTAAACAGTTAGGTGAGTGTTGTGTTGAACTCTGTTCATATGCTGCACTGTTACTTTTATTGTACATAATAGTATTTTTTGGTATTTTATATTTTATATTTTGTATTTTATATTTTTGCTCCACCAAAACAAAATTAGAGTCTATTTTTAAGTCTATTTCTAAATTATTATTATTTTTTAGCCATTATCTATTATCTTGTTTTATTGCATGTTCCATTTTCCTGCTGTTCTTGAACTGTGCGTTGCAACACTGGAATTTCCCCACTGTGGGACTAATAAAGGCATATCTTATCTTATCTTAATGGCAGAAATATGACTTATCACATGACTGTTCCTTTGTGTGTGAATGGGCTCTTCCTGTCCTGCTCTGAGCGAAATCACATGTTTAAAATCGAATTAGTTTGGGGTTTTTCTCATCAAATGTTCTGGAATAGACTGGCATCTCTTTGTGTGTTAAAAGAACAAATTGTGCGTTATTGTTATGTTGCTTTATTATGCTTTTTTCTGATCTATTTTATAGTTATAATGTCGTTTCCTCATCGCAGACAGACCTGCAGTTTTGTTTCATTCACACAAAACACACAACCCTGCGTATTTAGGCTCTCAAAGTTCTTCTCTCAAACTGAAAACACTCTGTTCCACCTTGTGATGTCATGCGGTAATACAGAAAGTGCTCCACTGTGTTTTAAAACTCCACGCACCTCTACACACCACTAGTTTTTATTATTAGTCTGTCGATATCTCCAAAGCTCAGAATACTCTGTTCCACCTTGTGATGTCATGAAGCGTTAGTTTTAAAGTTAACAGCTCCTTTTTTACCTTTTATTCAGTAGCAATTGGCAATTCCAGGGCTGAAGTCATCCAACTCATTCTAGTAAAGGTGTATGGAGCACTTCCTGTATTACCGCATGACGTCACAAGGGGGAACTCAGCCTAAATCTGCAGGGTTTGTGTGTTAAACATGTGCGAATGAAACAAAACGCAACTCCAGGTCTGTTTGTGATGAGGAAACGACAGAACACAGATTTGTATTTCCTCTTAGAAAGCCCGGCTCGTACATTTGCATAAACCACAGTTGTGTCACACTAAACAGACTGTGGCTCTGTGCACTTCCTGTTCAGGTGGTCACTTCCTGTTGTGTCTCTCCTGCTGTCTGTCCTTATTTCACCTCTGATGTCATTACCATAAGTACAGGCTGTGTGTATTTTTTAGGCCTGAATGATTAAAGAAAAATCTGTAATTGTGATAAAAAATATATTTGTTGAGATCCCTCTAAAGCTTCAAAAGGAACGAAATTCAGAATCGCCATCATTTTTAAATATATAAAGTGTTTTAAAGGTCCTAAGTTACGCAAAATTGTGAGGTTGTGAGGTTTTAGTCATGTTATAATGTTGTTTCCTCCTCAAAAACAGACCTGGAGTTGTGTTTTGTTTCATTTACACATGTTTGAGTAACTTTTTATTATTAGTCTGTGACATCTCCAAAGCTCAAAACGCTCTGTTCCACCTTGTGATGTCATGTTGTGGTAATTGTTAAGTTGGCATCTTTGTTTTATCTTTAGTTCAGTAGAGTTTGGCAATTCCAGAGCTGAAATGATCCAAATGATTCAAGTGAAGGTGTGTGGAGTTTAAAAACACAGTGGAGCACTTCCTTTATCACTACGTGACATCACAACGTGGAACGTGGAGTGTTTTCTGTCTGAGAGGAGAACTCAGCCTAAATCTGCAGGGTTTGTGTGTTAAATAATTATGAAAAAATATGAAATTGTGATTGAGATTAGATTTCCAATTTTATGTTTTAATATCAGGATTCTGTTCAAAGTTCATTGACAAAAACAGCCCGTGGAGACACTGGGAGGGCATCTGACACACTGGGACATTTCAGAACATGTTTGTACAGATTTAAACTACAGGGTTAGCAGTTTTAAAGCAGAATAAGACCGGAGATTGTGGTGTTGGTGGAGGAAATTATGGCATTTCAAAGCCTATTTAAGTTTATTGTGTTAATTCAAACTGTGATTCAGTAGTGATTAATGTGGCAGATCTTGTTGTTCCTAATTTTGTGTTTATACTGTGTGCACAATTAGGTATTTATTTTGACCATATCATGATTTTTCTGCATATTCTCCCACTCTAAGCTGTATAAACTTGAATTCTTAAAGGATTTAAGCAGATCAGGTGATGTTTAATTGTCTAAAGAACGAGGCTGTGGCCTAAGAAGATCAACACCGGCAGCTTCTTTTCCTCTAGCAAAAACAGAAAAAAGAGATTTAACTGACTCTGAGAAGTCAAAAACTGTAAAAAGTCTCTCAGAGGGATGCAGCATTCTTGAAATTGCAAAAATACTGGCGCGTGTTCACAGAACCGCCAAACGTTTTGTTGCAAATAGTCGACAGTGTTTCAAGAAACGTGTTGAGAGAAAAAAAGACGCAAATTAACCACAGGAGATCTGAGAAGAACTGTGTTACTTAAGTAAAAGTTCAGATTCAGGGCAAAAAGTTAATCAAGTAAAAGTATCACGTGAAAAAAAATCTTCTTAAGTATTAAAGTACCTGTTTAAAAATGTACTTAAAGAGTAAAAAGTAAAAGTGTTTTGCAGAGAGTTTAAGAACAATTAAAGGATGAAATGCAGTGATTTTGATGAAGATTTTAGCAGATTTTAAGTGATTTAATTGATTTGTAAATTTTTCTCGCTGTTTTTGTGTATTTGTTTTACTCAAAGTGGGGACGTTGACTCAAATTAAATGTGCTAAAAATAAGCCTGAGCCTTTTCAGCAGGATTCAAACCATGAAGAAAAGCACTTTTTAATTTTATACAGATACACGCTCTCAAATGAACTAAAAGTAAAAAGTATCTATTGTAAAATGTACTTAAGTAACGTACAGATACCTAAAAATTGTACTTTTACTTTTGTACAGGTACAGTCAAGTTAGTAAAAAGTATCACATAAAAACACATCACAAAAAATCGCTCTTTAAGTAAAAATATTGAAATACCGCTTTAAAAATGTAGAGTTAAAAAAAACAAAAAACTTCCACCACTGCCTGTAACTTGGCCTGGTTTTGCCATCTGCTTATCTCCATGGAAACAGACAAGTTTAATGCTATACTGTGGAACATGAACATCTAAACAAACCACTAAACGCTGTTCTGTTTTCTCGTTTCCAGGTCCATTCCGAGCGGAGGTGTGGAGGGGACAGGTGAGGGGGGCAGCCGTCGACCTCCGTCTCACCGCTGACCCCTAGTGGCCGGTCCCAAACATGGCGGACCGCGCGTCTCTGGGCAAAGTGAGCGGCTCCACGGAATCTGTCGCCACGGTGACCAGTGAAGAGTTCGTCCTCGTCCAATCAAACGCCGGGTCTCCTCAGAGTTCAGAGGGCAGGCCCAGACTCAAGGTAAAACTCCAGGGTGAAGAAAAGGGACTGTTGGGTGATCATGTGACCTCTGGGTCCAAACGGGCAGTGGTGGAGGGTCCGTCACCTGCTTGTTTCTATGGATACGCCATTGCTCTGCCTGAAATGTTCCACAGTGTGACATTAAACGGCTCTACTTTACATTTATTCAATTCCAGGTGGTTTTAGAGCTCAAAAATCCCTAGAAAAACAGACATTCTGACTGTGAGCGGGATCGCCTCTCCACAGATCTGACCCTGTATCTTGGTCTGGTTTGCTCTCCTTGAAGATAGAACGGTTTAATGCCATACTGTGGAACATTCCAGACAAAGCAATAACATCTCCATGGAGAAAAGCATTTCACAGACACTCCACAAGAAAAGTTAAAGTATTTAAGTATCCCTTTAAAAATGTACTTAAAGAATAAAAAGTTGTAAAGTATTTTTGAGATAAAAAGCTAATAAAGCTTCAGATGTAGTGATTTTGAACAGAAACAATTGAAAAGGTATTTTTTTCTAGTCGTGTTAACAAAAAATACTTACTTTTCAGTCCAGTTCAAAAATGTAGTGGAGTAGAAAGTACAGATACCTGCTCTCAAATGTAGTGAAGTAAAAGTAAAAAGTAAAAGGTACAGTATTTTACTACTTTTACTTCTTTACAGTATGTTCCTCCACTGCAAATGTCAACAGCTGGACCCGCTGATTTGTTGCTTTGTTTGTGTTCCTTATTCTTCAAACCAGAGACAATCACATTTCCAAAGTATTTAACCACAAACTGTATCAGAAGTGTAAATAATGTAGTAATAATTATAATAACAGAGGATTAGAGAGTGTTTATGTAACTGTTACTCACCGCTAACGTTCTTTTAGCCCAGCCCAGCTTCTTACCTCAGCCCTTTTTTATTTTCCGTCACACTTAAACTACTGCAATCTCTTTAATGTGAGAGAAAAAATAAAAAAAAACAGAAAAGTAAATTATAAACACGTAGAGTTTGTTCTGTTTGTTTTCAATGAGCTGACGCACCTTTGACCGTTTAAAGGTGCACTGTGTAACTTTTCCGGTGGAGGGTTCGTCTAATGCTTGTCTCAGTGGAGGTGTTATAGCGTCGTCTGGAATGTTTGTGCACAAGAACAAAACAGATGCACACTACAGTTCTTTGGAGCTCCCGGATTTTTATTTTAATGACACCAAAATGTGACGTTTCGCCTTCTTCAGACATGAAAGATCGAGTTTTAACTTAAAATAAACTTAAACTTTCATGTCTGAAGAAGGATGAAGGTTAAATTTTAATGTTGGACGCAGCAGTCGCGACTTTATTCGATGTGCATGTGTGTCTATCTACCAGTATTGTCTGGAATGTTTCACAGTATGGCATTAAACCGTTCTATCTTCATGGAGACCAAACCAGACCAAGTTACAGGTCAGATCTGTGGAGAGGCGACCCCGCTCACAGTCAGAATGTCTGTTTTTCTAGGTATTTTTGAGCTCTAAAACCACCTGTAATTGAATAAATGTAAAATAGAGCTGTTTAATGTCACACTGTGGAACATTCCAGACAGAGAAATTACCATATATCCATAGAAACAAGCAGGTGACGGACCCCCAACCAAAAAGTTACATAGTGCACATTTAAGTAAACATAAACACAAAATATACAAATAAAATCAGCTGGAAAAAATATATAATTAATTGTTTCTGTTGAACAAAATTCAGCTCAAATCTGTATCAAAATCACTACATTTGAAGCTTTAATAGATCTCAAAAATACTTTAACTTTTTACTCTTTAAGTACATTTTTAAATGTGTACTTTAATACTTTTACTTAAGTCGATTTTTTCATGTGATTCTTTTACTTTTACTTAAGTATTTCTTTGCTCCAGTATCTGTACTTTTACTTAAAGCTGCATTGCGGAACATTTCTGGTGGAGGGTCTGTAAAATCCTTGTCTCCATGTAGATGTTGTTGCTTTGTCTGGAATGTTTAAACCTTTTAATCATCATGGAGACCAAACCAGACCAAGTTACAGGTCAGATCTGTGGAGAGGCAACCCCGCTCACAGTCAGAATGTCTGTTTTTCTAGGTATTTTTGAGCTGTAAAACCACCTGTAATTGAATAAATGTAAAGTAGAGCTGTTTAATGTCACACTGTGGAACATTCCGGGCAGAGCAATGACATCTCCATAGAAACAAGCAGGTGACGGACGCTCCACCGAAAAGTTACACAGTGCACCATTAAGAACCAAATTAAAAACTTAAACTTAAAGATTCAGTACTTTCTGGAGGTGGTTTGTCACCTGCAGGATGAATGAATCACTTTATTTGTCAGTTTCTTCACATGTACCGGACATACAAAGGAATCAAAATGGGACCTTCTTACTTTACGAACACAATAAAAGAGCAAGAGGAAAAAACAACAACAATACAACATAACATGAGGATGGGGGGAGGAGAAACAAAAAGAAAACAACCCCCAGACGGTGCTCCTGTCGAGACAAAATATGGGACCAGTAAACAAAAAAACATCTCCGCCACATCAGCTAACACAGTCAAAACACAATACAAACATTATGACTAGACTTGCAACGAGGAGGAGAGAGGGGATGGAGTTAACCCAACGTAGGTACACAGCCGTCCAGATCCTGCAGCCACATGGGGGCGCTGGATTCAACAGACCCGCCTGCCATACTGGGGAGGAGTGGAATGGGGCGTGGGCCTGGAGAATCGCTCCGCCTGGCGTCTCAGAAGAACTCAACATCCACCTTTCATTGAAAAAGAAATTTAAAACCACACCATGGACATACAGAAGCTTAATGCCACACTGTGGAATATTACTGTGGGAGAACTTTTCCATGCCCCAGTAAGGCCGCATGTTTTTCAGCGTAGTAAACAGAACCAAAATGAATAAAAATAAGCTTTTATTTTAGTCTGTTTTTACTGAGAAGTTACATACTGTGGCTTTTATATGAAATACACCCATTTTAGGCAAGGCAAGTTTATTTGTAAAGCACAAGTTGTACACAAAGTAATTCAAAGTGCTTTACAGAATAAGAAATACATTAAAATCACAATACAAACAAATCAAAACATAAATAATTATCAGAAAATTAAAAAAAGAGAGAGATATTAAATGAGAAGAGTGCAGAATGAAAACCTTTGAGTCAGACGCAGCTAAACAGAACAGTTTTGTCAATTTCAAGCAGAGCTGCTTTAAAGTTTATTCTCTGAGCCACAGGAATTTAATAATCAGAACTGTGAGTATATCAAATGTGGAGCATAAACAAACACCAAAACTGTGCTGTCAGTGAACAATTGCGTAAAATATACAAATAAAAAAACACAAAAAAACCCTAACCCTATATTGATACTTAAGTCCCCAAAATCGATGCTGTGTCACCAAATTTAGTATCACGATTTGAACAGGTCATTTTCATCCAAACTTACTGTGTGCACATTTGATTTTTATAGTTAAATCCGTTTTTCCGTGTGTCTCAGATGTCCTGTAACGGAGATGAGCAGCTGGAGAAGGCCCTGGAGGAGGTGCTGGACGACGATGACGATGATGAAGTGAAAGAAGAAAAGAGCAGCACTGAGAAGATGGAGAAACACGAGGAACCAAAGAACCAGGCCCCGAGACCCTCTGCTCCAGGTAAACATCAGACCAGAGCTGTGGCCTCCTGCACCGATACCGATACTGGAATCGAATATCGGCGCGGTTATTGAAACTATTGAAAAGATATTTTTTTCCCAGCTGTTTTTCTTTGTATGTTTTTGTTTGTTTAAACTACAGATGTGTTAAAAATAAACCCTCAGCCTTTTCAGCAGGTCTCAAACAATAATAAAAAATACTTTTACTGGAGTAGAAAGTACAGATACCTGCTCTCAGATGTAGTGAAGTAAAAGTATCCGCAGTTTAGTTCTCAACTAAAGTACAAATACCTACAATTTATACTGAAGTACAGTACTTCTGCTTCTTCTACTACTTTTACTTCATTATGTTCCATCACTGCAAATGTCAATATCTGGAGCTGCTGATTTCGTGCTTTGTTTTTGTTCCTTATTTTTCAAACCAGAGACAGTCACCTTTGTGTTGTGTTTAACCACAAACTGTTCTCAAGACGTGTGTAAAATCCCTCAGTCGTCCAGGTAGAATCCACGACAAAGGAGAAATTCTATTTGTCAACTGGACAAACGTTTATTTTGGTCGAAAACGTTTCGCAGCTTCTTCAGTTCTGGTCAGACGCTGGTGGACTGGACAAAAACTGGACAAAATAAACTTTTGTCCAGTTGACAAATTGAATTTCTAACTTGGCACAGCCTGGTATCGAATATCGGTGTGGTTACTGAAACATTTCTGGATCAGGTATCGGTTTCATGATATCGGTTCAGCCCATATCCTGATTGGGTTTTTAATTAGATGTAAAGACAAATAAGACAAGATCTCACGAGACAAAATTGCCACAAGATCGTGGACACATGCTGAAAATGATCTCGTGACATTTTTCCACATGTTTTTACGTTTGGATTGAATAAAAAATAGACGGAAATGGCGAGTTACATTTTTTGAGAAGCTGTGGTCCCTAAAAGCAGTTCTGACAATGACGGCAGAAATCAAATCAAAAATTGGAAACTGGATTGCACAATTTATTTTTTCTAAACAATGTCAAAATCTCGTCTTGTCTCGTTCTCGTTAATCCGATCTCGTGTCTCATTTCGTCTTGTGGAAATTGTATCTCGTCCCAACCCTACTATTTACAGGTTGATCTTGGCCTAGAACGTATCATAATGTTTGGATTTTTATTCAAATTAAGCTGTTCAGTGACGATCTGAAGGGTAAATAACAGTTACACAACACAATTGGATCTTTTGTGTAATAAATTAGCAACACACTGGTATCTGTTAATATCGGGTATCAGCAGTAGAGATGTGCAAAAATATTGAAATATCTATGTATCGTATTGTTTAATGTGGTGATACAGTATCGATATCATGGGCTGCTGTATCGATATATCGCCAAGAGTATTTTTGGGTATATTTTACTACATTTTTATGTTACAGAGCCTCAGTTTTATTGCTTGTTTAGAGGAAGGAAACTTGTTTATGCGACACATTTGACATTTTCACTGTTTTGATGATTAAGATGGACGTGTTTCATATGAACTTTGCACAAGAAGTGGTGTAACACTTTTAGTATCGCAGCCACGATTTAGCATTTATTTTTTATTGAACTGTCTCGAATCGATTTGAAATATATCGTATTGAATCGAAAATTCTCTGTATCGAGATATGTATTGCATTGTGGCCTATGTATCATATCGGGAACTTCTTAACGATACCCAGCCCTAATCTGCAGGTAAGTAAAAGTATCGATATCGGTATCAGGACTCAGAAAGCTGGATCCCGACACACAACATCAGGACATAGTTAAACCAGAGCTCTCAGGTACAGTTTATTGTGTAACTGTCAGATTACAGATTTGTTGACCTGGTTTATGTTTCATATTTCTGTAATCCTTGGGCCTGTCCACGTGAAACTGGCACAAAGTTCAGCGTCTTCACTGTCAGCCAAATGACTTTTTCACAACAGCTTCAGGAAGTGGAGCCGTTATTCGACTCCAAAGACGTGGGTGTTGTCATCTGAAAGGAGTTTAAACCACAAGATGAATATGACGAGTTTGTGGAGATGATCCCAAAGAAATAATGAGAAGGAGAAACATTTGTGGATCTGAAGTTTGGAGATTTCTTTCCAAAACAGTGAATATCTCATAGAGTTAAATAGGCCCTGCCCTCCATCTTTATCTAAAATGGGGCAGTCAGATTTTCCCTATTGATTACACTGTACCATGAAATATCCAAAAGGTAGCTTCACAATTTTTATTTTTATTTTTATTTTTATTTTTATTTTTATTTTTATTTTTATTTTTATTTTTTTATTTTTTTATTTATTTTCAATTAATTTTTTTTTTTATATATATATTTTATTGGTGGTTTTCAGATTCTAGAATGTGACGAATGGCTGAATCAGTACAATCCTTATGAGAAGTGGGGTTTTTTTGTTTTTTTTTGTTGTTTCCATGAAAGTGTTTGACTCATATCATGTACTACGACTTCTTCTTCTGTAGCATTATTTCAGTCAGTCCGTTTTCTAAAATGGGAAGTGTCAGAGGAACTAGAAGTACTCCACCTTTCACTGATATCTGTGGTGCATTCTCAGCTTTTCAACATATTCTGTACATTTTGTAATAGTCGTATTGAGTCTGGGGGGTTTAGTTTCCCTTGTATTTAGCCAATATTTCACTGTATCTGTGTTTATAATGATGTTTCCTCATAAAAATAGAGCCAGAGTTTTGTTTTGCTTCATTCACACATGTTTAACACACAAACCCTGCATATTTAGGCTCTCTGTTTCTTTTCTCAAACTGAAAACACTAATACAAGAAGTGCTCCTCTTTGTTTTTAAACTCCATACACCTTCACTAGAGTAATTTTGATGATTTCAGCTCTGGAATTGCCAATCTGGAACTGAAAACCACCGCTTCATGACATCACAAGGTGGAACAGAGCATTTTGAGCTTTGGAGATGTAGACAGAATAATAATAATAATGATAATAATAAAGTGTTACTCAAACATGTGTGAATGAAACAAAACTCAACTCCAGGTCTGTTTTTGAGGAGGAACATTTTAACACGGCTTAAAGCTCACCAGAGTCTATATTGGGTAATATGGGACCTTTAAATACATTTGCTCACTCAGAGGTTTGTGCAGTAGCTTAAGGTCTGTGTTTGTGCTGACTGAACACAGGGAAGTGGAGAGAGCGACTCAGCAGTGGAAGTGCCTCATTGTTCTACTTCCTTTTGGTCTAGTGTGAAACTGAGCAGTTAAAGGTCACACCAGAAAAGCATCAAAAACATCCTCTGTGTGTTTCACATTCTGTGGTTTGGGTTAAATGTGCTGATTTTAGTCTGAATTGAGCTACAAAACCTTTTGTTTGACTCATTTCACTCACTTTATTCTGGGGCAGCGTTGAAAAACTGAGGGCCAAAGTTTGGACCCCTGGTCTAAAGGACCTGTGTCGCAGATCGGCAGCCACACTTAAGTCAGGGCAGCTGTGGCTACAGAACTGGCTGCCATCACTATGAGAGGATAAATGACTTTGTGTAGTTCGTTGAGAAGCAAAGCTCAATACAAATGTATTTGGTGTTTTTATATCAAACTGGTATCTGAAAACAGTCGTTTTAACCTGCCCTCTCTTCCACAGACCCGGCCCCTGCCTCGGCCCCTGCCCAGGCCCCTGCCCAGGCCCCTGCCCAGGCCCCTGCCCAGTCCTCTGCCCAGACCCCTGCCCTGGCCGTCCCAGAGGAGGACAGCGTCCAGTTTAATAAACTCTTGTATCTGGGCTGTACTTGGGTCAAAGCTCCACGGAACGAGGCTGAGGCTCAGAGGGCCATGGCCACGCTGAGGGCGGAGAGCGCCGTGCCCATCCCCGTCATCCTCCACGTGCCCTGTGGCCCCAACGGATCAGTCAGGTACAGGCTCGCACCTGTCTGGTACAGGCTCGCACCTGTCAGGTACAGGCTCACACCTGTCCAGTACAGGCTCTTACCCTTCGTCTGTAAATATGTAAATGAACCTTGCACAGAAACACGGATTCTCCAGAAAATCATGAGAACACATCTGCTCCCTCTGGTTGGAGTCACCATGGAGAAAGATAAGTTTAATGCTTTACTGTGAAGCATTCCAGGAGACACAATGAAATCTCCATGGAGACAGGCGACTACTAACCTCCAAAAAGTTACATAGTGTATCTTTAAATAAGCTGTGTCCTTTTACATCTCAGTGTTTAGCTGAACAGAAGTGTCAGTGGAAGTTCATAAAGGAAGTGGAGCTTTTGTGTGATAACTGTAGAGTCGCAGCGGTTTTATGGTGTGAGACTCTGTGAGACCAGAAAGGACCATGTGTTTGCTAAAAGTAAAAAGTAAAGCTGCATTTTGAGCTATCGCCTTTTTCCACTGTATTGATACTTTAACTCTGATGTCAACAACATTCCCTGACTGTGTGAAGCTACCTGTAGGCACTGCTCTGTCTGAATCTAAACCAGGTCTAATCTAGGGCTAAACTCGGTTGCCAGAGCCTAAACCTGAGTCCTTTTAGGTTTAAACCAACTGGATTTCAGCATTGACCTGGCAACCCAAATAAGAGTCATGTGAGGCTTTCTGATTGGATAATTGTCTAGAAAACGCCAAATTATAACATCAACACCTTGGCTTCATGTCCAACATTTTTCGGATTAAGAATAAATCAGAATTACAGTATTTATCATTAAATAACCTTGTATCTGGAAACACAGTTAAATGATGTTTATGTTTAATTTAAAATGGAAATCTTACTCTCTTAAACATACAGTGAATTGGACCAAATAATAATTCATGTTAACTACTTTTACCACTTTGCTGTGACAAAAACAATGCATTTTTGATAGAGGAGTTTACTTAAAGGTGCACTGTGTAACTTTTTGGCTGGGGGTACGTCACCTGCTTGTTTATATGCGTATGTCATTGCTCTGGAATGTTCCACAGTGTGACATTAAACAGCTCTACCTTACTACAGTTTTTCAATTACAGGTGGTTTTAGAGCTCAAAAATACAGATAAAAACAGGCATTCTGACTGTGAGCGGGGTCGCCTGTCCGCAGACCTGACCTGTAACTTGGTCTGGTTTGGTCTCCATGGAGATAGAAAAGTTTAATATCACTTTAAATAATGTATACCCATGTAACCTCCTCTGTATTATGTTTTTGTAGGATTGTGGAGCAGGCGTCTGGCACAGAGATCGCCTCCTTCCCCATCTACAAAGTGCTGTTCTGTGCCCGGGGGAAAGAGGGCGCTGTGGAGAGCGACTGCTTCTCCTTCACTGAAAGTTACAGGAGCTCAGAGGACTTCCAGATCCACGTCTTCTCCTGTGAGATCAAAGAGGCTGTAAGTCCTGGCTTAGTCCTGGCTTAGTCCTGGCTTAGTCCTGGCTTAGTCCTGGCTTAGTCCTGGCTTAGTCCTGGTTTAATCTTAATTTAGTCACAGTTTAGTTTAGTCCTGATTTAGATCCATGTCTTTTACTGAGAAATCGAAGAGGCTGTGAGGCTGGTTTGATTTAGTCCTGGTTTAGTCATGATTTAGTCCTGGTGTTGTCCTATTCTAGTCCTGTTCTAGTCCTGTTCTAGTCCTGTTCTTGTCCTGTTCTAGTCCTGTTCTTGTCCTGTTCTTGTCCTGTTCTAGTCCTGTTCTAGTCCTGTTCTAGTCCTGTTCTTGTCCTGTTGTAGTCCTGGTTTAGATCCATGTCTTCTGCGAAATCAAAGAGGCTGTAAATCCTGGTTTAGTCCTGGTTTAATCTTAATTTAGTCCTGGTTTAGTCCTGGTTTAATCTTAATTTAGTCCTGGTTTAGTTCCACGTCTTTTACTGAGAAATCGAAGAGGCTGTGAGGCTGGTTGAATTTTGTCCTGGTTTAGTCCTAATTTAGTCCTGGTGTTGGCCTGTGCTTGTCCTGTTCTAGTCCTGTTCTTGTCCTGTTCTAGTCCTGTTCTTGTCCTGTTCTAGTCCTGTTCTTGTCCTGTTGTAGTCCTGGTTTAGATCCATGTCTTCTTCGAAATCAAAGAGGCTGTAAATCCTGATTTAGTCCTAGTTTAATCTTAATTTAGTCCTAGTTTAGTCCTAATGTAGAAATCGAAGAGGCTGTGAGCCAGGTTTAATTTAGTCCTGGTTCAGTCCTGGTTTAGTCCTGGTTCAGTCCTGGTTTAGTCCTGGTTTAATCCTGGCTTAGTCCTGGTTTAGATCCATGTGTTCTCCTGCAAAATCAAACAGGCTGTGAGATTTGTAATTTTTAAAACTAAAATTCCAAATCTAACCTCTCTTGCAATATTGGAGAGAAATTTTGCAATTATTTATTTATTTCTAATTTTTCAGCCCAAACATGAAACCAACTTAAAAGAAAATACGACATATCCTTGGCCCAGTATTAACTTGCACTTCAAAAACAGCAGATGGCGCTGTTGTTCTTCCAGTAAACCGGTTTTCCCTCTTATTCTTCTGCTGCTCTTGTATTTGAAACAAGATTAAAAGAACGTATGCAGTTAATTATATTTCCAGGTTAAGCAGTACGGGCGTGTGGGTGTGTTAGAATAATAATGAGACTAATGTAATGAAAATATCACGCCGGGGGTGTTCTATATGTATTTCTTTGGTGGAATTTTCAGGAGTTACCATGGTAACACCAGGCATGCATTAGCAAACACTGCCAAAAAGTTTTAAAATAGTCTGAAAACTCAAGAAAAAATACAAAATGGATTTAAAGAGCACATTTTCAGGAGCCTGTGATAAGTCGGACATGTTTAGGAGTTTGATTTTCAGCAAAAAGGCGAGAGTGACAAAGCTTCAGACAGAGCAGTGCCTACAGTTAGCTTCACACCCCCAGGAAATGTTGATGATTGAGAATTATCAATAGAAAGGACATAGTTGATTGTTAAAGGTGCGTTGTGTAACTTTTTGGTTGGGGCACCGCCACCTGCTTGTTTCCATGGAGATGTCATTGCTCTGCCTGGAATGTTCCGCAGTGTGACATTAAACAGCTCTACTTTACATTTATTCAATTACAGATCAAAAATACCTAGAAAAACAGACATTCTGACTGTGAGCGGGGTCGCCTCTCCACAGATCTGACCTGTAACTTGATCTGGTTTGGTCTCCGTGAAGATAGAAAGGTTTAATGCCATATTGTGGAACATTCCAGACAAAGCAATAAGAAAAGCATTTGTTTCTACACTTTTGTACTTTATAGAAATTGAAAACCACCATTATATTTTATTTTTGTGTTTTTTCCTCAGGTCAGTCGGATCCTGTACAGCTTCTCCACAGCTTTCCGGCGTTCGTCTAAACCCACAGACTCAGTAGATCAGCCCCACAGCGCCCCCTCTGACAGCGACCTGTACCACTTCACTGTGACTCTGGACATCAAGGAGGACGACGGAAAAGGAAACTACAGGTACTAAAGACTGCAACATTTTCAACATTAGATGGTAGTACTTTCTTTTCTTTTCCCATGTGTAATCCCTCAATGGTCCAGGTCTAAACCAGGTCTAAACCAGGTCTAAACCAGGTCTAAACCAGGTCCATGGGCATATGCTAGTCTATGTGCTCTTATATTTGTTCTGATACAGCTCCAGGTCATTCTAAAGACATTCAGGAACATTTCTGTCCTGTCAGTGGGACGTTTTTAGTATCAATACCTGAGAAAAATGAGTATCTAGTTTCAATACTAGTTTTAGTATCGATTTAATAGCTGATTTTCAATACTTTTGACAACCCTATGACGGACCACAACAGAAATACAAATATCTTCTGAAATGGTCCTTACTGGATCATCCCGTCCTGGTTTAGTCCTGGTTTAGCCCTGGTTTAGCCCTGGTTTAGCCCTGGTTTAGCCCTGGTTTAGTCCTGGTTTAGATCTATGTGTTCTTCTGTAAAATCAAAGAAGAAGCTATGAGGCTAGTTTAGTCCTGGTTTAGTCTTGATTTAGTCCTGGTTTAGTCTTGATTTAGTCCTGGTTTAGTCCTGATTTAGTCCTGATTTAGTCCTGGTTTAGTCCTGGTTTAGTCCTGGTTTAGTCCTGGTTTAGTCCTGGTTTAGTCCTGATTTAGTCCTGGTTTAGTCCTGGTTTAGATCCATGTCTTTGAAATACAAATATCTGCTGAGTCCTTACTGAATGGTCCCTGTTACATTGTACTTGTGTTGTTTGAGTCCTTGTATGTGTAACGTTGGTTTCTCTCTCTGCTCCTCAGTTCGGTGCCTAAAGATCGAGACAAGTTCTACTTCAAACTGCGTCAGAGCGTCCAGAAGAAAGTGATCGTGTCCGTTCAGCAAATCACCAACAAAGAGCTGGGCGTCGAGAGGTAAACAAATAAGAGAAATAAGGCCATTTTCAGTCATGTTGGTGCGCTCTCTGGACCCACCCCAGTGGCATTAGATTGAAGTCAGTTTACGTCACATTTGTTCATTCTCCCCTTCATTCACTTCAAACACACCAAACTTATTTCCATGACAACGCACTTCAAAAGGACAGGTCCTCACTTCTCTGGCGCTGTACGCAGTGGCTTTTTCTCTCACCGGAGGCTAAACACATCGTGAGGACCCAGACTCCAGCGTGAGGACCCGGACTCACCTGCGCAGACGGACCCGGACTCACCTGCGCAGACGGACCCGGACTCACCTGCGCAGACAGACCAAGACTCACCTGCACAGACAGACCCGGACTCACCCGCGCGGACGGACCCGGACTCACCTGCGCAGACAGACCCAGAGTTGCCCGTGCAGACAGACTAAGACTCACCTGCACAGACAGACTCGGACTCACCCGCGCGGACGGACCCGGACTCACCCGCGCGGACGGACCCGGACTCACCCGCGCGGACGGACCCGGACTCACCCGCGCGGACGGACCCGGACTCACCCGTGCAGACGGACTCGGACTCATCTGCAGACTAAACCAGGACTAAACCAGGACTAAACCAGGACAAGAACAGGACTAAACCAGGACTAAGTTTGGTGTTTTGTATAATGTTAACTTTTAGTGAAATGAGTTTAAGAATATGAAAATAACTAGGATTTTATTACAGTACAATTTTATTTTTATTTTTAGAAAGAAGCACAGTGTAACATTTCTGATGGAGGGTTTTCATGCAATCCGCTCGTTTCCATAAAGACTGTCTTGCCCCTGAAGTGTTCCAGCATATGGTCTAAAATGTATCTCCGTGGAAACAAGACGATGACACCACCGGGGCAAGTTTAGTGAAATGAGTATCTAACCTGCCCTGTTCATTTGTATGGCGCAGTAATGGTCCATAGGTGTTTTTTCTCACTGTCTTCCCTGCGGAGGCTGTGTGCCGTCTCATTCGTGAAGCAGCGTGGCGCCTTTAAACTGGGTCACGTTCATTTCTGTGCTCGCTCCCCCGCCTCTCTCGCCTCTCTCACCTCCAGCGCAGCGTCTGTCCTTTTCACATCCACACCGTCAGCACAAACCCACCTCTGTTTGGGCCAGAATCTGCTGAGAATCCAACCTCCAGTTTGATAAATGCGCCTTTTAATACGAGTTTTGTTTTTAAAGGGTCCGTATTACACTGTTACACTGTTTCTGATCTATGTTCTAATCACAAACACGCCTAGAGTTGTGTTTTGTTTTGTTTCATTCACACACGTTTAACACACAAACCCTGCAGATTTAGGCCGAGTTCTTCTCTCAAACTGAAAACGCTCTGTTCCACCTTGTGATGTCATCAGTGCTCCATTGTGTTTTTAAACTTCACACGCCTTCACTAGAATCACCTGGATGATTTCACTCCTGGAATTGCCAGTCTCTACTGAACTAAAGGTAAAAGGTGTTGTTAACTTGAAAATTACCGCTTCATGACATCACAAGGTGGAACAGAACATTTTGAGCTTTGGAGATGCAGAAATGGTTACTCAAACATGTGTGAATGAAACAAAACACAACTCCAGGTAAGCAAAATGGACTCTTGTGAGTTTTAAACCAGGTTAAAATGTTGTTTCCTTCTCAAAAACAGACCTGGAGTTGTGTTTCGTTTCATTCACATGTTTGAGTAACACTTTATTATTCGTTTGTCTACATCTCCAAAGCTCAAAATGCTCTGTTCCACCTTGTGATGTCATGAAGCGGTAGTTTTTAAGTTAATATCTACATTCGACCTTTAGTTCAGTACAGATCGACAATTCCAGAATCATCCAGAATGATTCCAGTGAAGGTGTATGGGGTTTAAAAACACAGTGGAGCATTTCCTGTATTACCACATGATGACATCACAAGGTGGAGCATGGCGTTTTCAGTTAGAGAGAAGAACTCAGCTTCAGTATGCAGGGTTTGTGTGTTAAACATGTGTGAATGAAACACAACACAGCTCCTACATTAGAACTTGAACAGATAATGGCGTAATACGGGCCCTTAAATCCCGAAGACAATTTCTGTGAAGTAAATGTAATCTTACGTAATACACTGTCAGCCTGATGTTCCCTTAGTGAGCAGTAGGGGGCGCCTTCACTCTGATACAAAAGCCCTGACAGCCGACTTAAAAATTACTTCTCGTTTCTTGCAGAGCTCAGAGAAAACCTTGAAAAGTGTCTGAACTTTGGTGACAAACGGCCCGAGCTGTCACAAGTTTTAGCTGAGTAAATGTTCCCACTGGCCTCATGTGGCTCTGCGCTTTTAATAATAATAAAATAAATATTGAAATGACACAATTCTGGCAGTGTGAATAATGTTCAAAAAGTAATTTCCAGGTTTTCTACTTAATAAGTGACTCCAAAAGTGACATTAACAGAAGTGTTTTCAAGTGTTAATGAGTTGAACACAAAGCTCTGAAGAAAACGAAAATAACCAGGAGTTTTTACAGTACAATTTTATTTTTAATGACGTTTTAAAGAAGCACTGTGTAACATTTCTGGTGGAGGGTTTGCCCTGTGCTCTTCTCCATATGGCTTAAAATGTATCTCCAATGTTACAGGTCAGATCTGTGGAGAGGCGACCCTGCTCACAGTTAGAATGCATGTTTGTCAGCATAAAATACTTTTAATTGAATAAATGCAAGACAAGTACATTTAATGCCACATTTTGGAACATTACAGACAGAACACCAGCATCTCCATGGAGACGAGTAGGTTATTCCCAAGTCTAAACTCTGCCACACGTTTCACTGATCCAGTTTCAGTTTCAGTTTCTCCCAGCTGATCGTCAGTGCGTAAACAATTTGATCACAGTTTGATTAAAATTCTGTTAATCTCTCAGTTGTAAATTTAGTTTTGAATTTTACTCACCTCTTCTTGCATCGTTTTAAATATTTGTGCACTGAAATTAATATTACCCCACACTGGATTGAAGTTACATTTAAACAACTTAAAGATAATTGTGTTGTTTTACTTTTTAAAGCAGACCTATTCTGCAAAATTGACTTTTCAGAGTTTTTAATCATATTATCGTTGTTTCCGTTCACCGTTTACTCACCCGACGTTGTATTTGGACTGATTTGTGCTTTAATCACTTATTTTTGTATATTATTTGTATATGTATTTGTGTATCTTGTATCTGTTTATTTTGTATATTAATTATTGTATATGATTATTGTTTCTGTCTTGGCACAAACTCGAAATAAATACGAATCAGTCAATCAATTTTCAAGATGCTGTTTTGCTGATCTACTCCCGTTTTCACCTCCACCGGTTCACGCCCACTGTGACGTACGCACATTCTCCAGTTTTATTTTCTTAATCTGTGATACGACGTTTATGGCGACATCAGCCCGGACTTCTTTCTTTTATGAAGTCATTTTAGATGAATATTGTGATTTAAAATGTCCAAATTATAACAGAATGCAGACGGACCCGGACTCACCTGTGCAGACGGACTCAGACTCACCTGTGCAGATGGACCCGGACTCACCTGTGCAGACGGACTCAGACTCACCTGTGCAGATGGACCCGGACTCACCTGTGCAGACGGACTCAGACTCACCTGTGCAGATGGACCCGGACTCACCTGTGCAGACGGACTCAGACTCACCTGCAGACGGACTCAGACTCACCTGCAGACGGATGCTAAACTGGTACAGATTTTAAGAAGCTAAATACTAAAGACGCTGTAGAAATGTGGAAATAAGTCGAGAAGAAAAGTACAAAAATACAGGAAGTACAGGAACTTCTAAAACAGAATCCATCTGCCTATGTCATCAAAACAGAAAGTTCTATCCAAAATACAAGTCCAACCAGGAAATAAAATTATAAAGATCACCTAAACAAAAAAATAGAAAAAAAACAGGACTAAACCAGGACTTACAGCCTCTTTGATTTTGCAGAAGAAGACGTGGATCCAAACCAGGACTAAACCAGGACTAAACCAGGACTAAACCGGGACTAAACCAGGACTAAACCGGGACTAAACCAGGACTAAACCAGGACTAAACCAGGACAACAACAGGACTAAACCAGGACTAAGTTTGATGTTTGGTATAATGTTAACTTTTAGTGAAACGAGTAGTTGTATTTGGAGTGATTTGTGCTTTAATCGCTTATTTTCAAGACGCCATTTTGCTGATCTACTTCACGTTCGCACTTCATTCTCAAGTTTTATTTTCTTAATCTGTGATACGACGTTTATGGCGACATCAGCTCAGACTTGTTTCTTTTATGAAGTCGTTTTAGATGAATATTGTGATTTAAAATGTCCAAATTATAACAGAATGATCCACGAGTGTCATAGATTATAATTATAGAGCAGATACAAGCGCTGTATGTCTTATATGTCGGCTTTAATCCAGTCAGACTGTTGTCAGTGTGCGAGTTACTGTATATTATTAATGTTATTTTTATAATTTGTGTAAAGACGTTTTATTTTGTCTTGCAGGTGTTTTGGGATGCTGCTGAGTCCGGGACAGAAAGTCAGCAACAGTGACATGCGTCTGTTAGAGATGGTGAGAAACATTTAAATGTAAAAATGAAACCAGTGAATCTGAACATTATACTTAAAAATAAATGTGTCCACAATTAAATCAAATGTGAAGTTTTTAGAACACATTTAACTAGGGCTGGGTATCATTAAGAAATTGCCAATACTTTAGAGACCTCGATACATAGTCCACGATACGATATTTATTTCTCGATACAGCACACTTTCGATTCAATATGATTCAGTATGATTCGGTTCAATAAAAAGTAATGGCTAAATCGCGGCTGTGATGCTAAAAGTCTTTATTAAATCACTACATCTGTGCAAAGTTCATATGAAAAACATCCATTTTCCTCATCAGAACAGTGAAAATGTCAAATGTGTTGCATAAACAAGTTAACATTCTCCAAACAAGCAACACAACTGTCGTTCTTTCACAAAATAATTTAGTAAAATAAAATAAAATAATAATAATATAAATAAAAAAATAAATAATAATAATAATAATAATAATAATAATAATAATAATAATAATAATAATAATAATACAAATTCTGTTGGTAAAATATTGACACAGCAGCCCATGATATCGATACTGTATCATCAAATTAAACAATATAATCAAATTAAACAATATATCAGATTGTGGAAATATTGATATTCCAATATTTTTGCATGCCCCTACATTAACTACTCTACACTGGACTTCTCATTATTACTGATACTTTGCAGTGCCGTTATGCTGGGGGCATTCTGTATGTATCCTTATGGTGTAATGTTCAGCAGTTACTATGGAGACACAATGCACACATTAGTAAACACTGTCAAAAACATTTTCAGGAGCTTGTGATCAGTCCGAGCGTTCATGGTCCCGTTTCCTGTCCTGTTGAGACTTAAACAGCACAAATCGGCTCACCTGTTGGAGTTCCAATTAAGTCAACTTTTTCACAGAGCTGTAGACAGAGCAGTGCCTCCAAGCTGCAAAGTATCAGTAATCATTCTCTTTGAAAACAGGAGTCGATGGGGAAGAGCTCTGACGGAAAAGCCTACGTGATCACAGGGAAGTGGAACCCCAACACGGCCGCCTTCCAGCCTCTGAATGAAGACACGCCCAAAGGTAAGAACGCGTTTAAATAAACTGTTTTATTCATAATTACTAAAATACTTTTGTGTTAACGTGAGCCAAGTATTTACCAGAGCCACATTTAAAGACCCTGTACTCGATATTTTCCATGTATTTGAGCAAAACTGTACAGATATATTATATAAGGTAAAAATAAGTCCGCTGTGTTCTGTCTGCATGTAAATAGAGTATCATTGGTCGATATTCAGGAAGTGGGCATTGGCATGCTAGTTGTTGTTAGCCTTGCTGTCATGGCAAAACTCTAGTCTCTGAAAGTTGTGAAAAGTGCTGAAGAGTTCTTTTAAACTCATCATGGTGAGGAATTAGGACACTCTGAATGCATAAGATAAGCGACGAATAACTTTGGACCACCGCAAACTGTTTGAAACAAACTACCGTAATTTCCGGAATATTGAGCGCGCTTGAATATAAGCTGTATCGACTACATTTTAAAAGAAAAAAAGCATTGTACATATATAGGCCGTACTTGTCTATAAGCCGCAGGTGTCCACATTGTACGCATAGAACTATAAATACTAAATATATACTTATTATAGATCCACAGTTGTACGTTGCTCTTGCACGCCCCCTGGAGGCCTTAGCCCGTAAAAATCTATCGAGGAATTATCAGATTCACTTTACGCTGTACTGCGCATGTCTCCTGCAGAAAGAGCCGCTGTCCTGTCTGGGATCATGTCAGAGTCTCGTAGGATTTCAGCAGATTTCAGGCTCTCAGGGGGCGGGGCTAGGTGTGTCCATCAGGTATGAGTGGATGTCCCGGGGGCGGGGATAGGTGTATCGATCAGGTATGAGTGGATGTCCGGCTACTGAAGTTTGAGACGTTTCTTCTCGTCTTTTACGCCTCACCTGATTTAACACATTTAACACATAAAAAATGAGTGTTTTATAATCTGGAAATTACGTTCTATTTTTCACATTTTTAAGACAGTAAAAATCCGCAGTTTTCTGACCTGCATTGTGCTTGCGTAATATCTCAATCAAGACAAGCAGGCAACGGGCTCTCCATCAGAAAAGTGACAGTGTATCTTTAATTTATAATCTGGCGACCACTTTGGAATGAAATGAACATTGAACACAGACCTGAGTGGTAGAAGTGGAGTTTTCAAGTTAACAGTTTCCTTTTACCTTTTGTTGAGTAGAGATTGGCATTTCCAGGTCTGAAACGATCCAAATGATTCTAGTGAAGGTGTGTAGAGTTTAAAAACACAGTGGAGCACTTCCTACACTGAGTTTAAGAGAAGAACTCAGCCTAAATCTGCAGGGTTTGTGTGTTAAACATGTGTGAATGAAACAAAACGCAACTCCAGGTCTGTTTGTGATGAGGAAACGACATTAGAACAAGATCAGAAAACAGTGTAATATAATATGGGCCCTTTAAAGTTTGAAAAGCCTTCAGAATGTGGCTTTTCTGTTCCCCGGGCGACAACCGAATCGCAAATAGGCTTTATTTTGAACTTGCCGACCAGAACAGAACCGACTCCAGTTTAATTCACTTACAGAAACGAGGCAATTTGAACGTGTAAAAAAAGCGTTTTGCACTTGGATTTTCCTCTTCTGCTGTTGTGACAAACGAGCCGAGGGAACTGACGCCGCCCAAGGTCGCGTCGGGGGGTTTGCGCGCCGCCAGCTCGCCGTTCGGACGTGATAATTGGATTCATCCATTTTCCCGCCCCCCTGTCTCTCCGCGCGCCGTGACCTCCGACCCCGGCCTGTCAGTGCGCGGCGTATTTTCACACTTCGAGCCAGAAAACGGTAATGTTCCAGGGCGGAGGGGTCTCGGAGCTGCTCACATCTCCATCGCACATTATTGAGTTTGTGCTGAAAACACTGTAATAACCTCCACCCCATCTGTTATTATTAAACACTCTTACTTTGCTGTGGCCTGACCCCTCAAGGCCTCAACAACAGCTTTTGTTTAATACAGAAATAAAGCCACTCTGTTCACTCTCACTCCTAAAACTGTATTTCCACACTCTTTAAGAAGACTAAATTAACTTTTAAACAAACTAATGTTCCTCTTTTTATCGCCTTGTGCATTCAGATCATCCAAACTATTCAGTGCAATGAGTTTATAAGTGCTTTTGCATGCTAACCACACCCTTCCTGATTATTCCAGATGTTATTCTTTAAAGGTACATTGTGTAATTTTACTGGTAGAGGGTCCATCACCTGCCTATTTCTTTGGAGATGTAATTGCTCTGCCTGGAATGTTCCACAGTATGACATTAAACAGCTCTGCCTTACATTTAGCAAGTGTATTTCTACTGGTGTTTCAGATAAACAGGTGTATTTCTTGTGTGTTTCAGGTAAACAGGTGTGTTTCTTCTTGTGTTTCAGATAAACAGGTGTGTTTCTTCTTGTGTTTCAGATAAACAGGTGTACCTGACTGTAGCTGTGGACCTGGTGGTGACGGAGGTGGTGGAGCCCGTTCGGTTCCTGTTGGAGACTTTGGTCCGAGTTTATCCGACGAACGAGAGGTTCTGGTACTTCAGCCGAAAGAGCTTTAATGAGGACTTCTACCTCAGACTGAGACAGGTGAGGACTCGGACTGAAACAGGTGTGACAGGTGAGACGTGAGACAGGTGAGGACTCGGACTGAGACATGTGAGGACCTCAGACTAAGACAGGTGAAGACTTCTACCTCAGACTGAGACAGGTGAGACAGGTGAGGACTTCTACCTCAGACTGAGACCAGTGAGACCGGTGAGGACCTCAGACTGAGACAGGTGAGCTGTCATGATTTATTTTTAGAACACATTTAAAAAAACAACAGTGGTGGAAGAAGTATTCACTTTTGTTACTTAAAGGTGCATTTGTGTAGAATCTCTCAGTCGTACAGGTAGAATCCATGGCAAAAGGAGAAATTTAATTTAATTTAATTCAGGCAGATATAAAGCAGTGTCCGCCAGCATCTGACCAGAACTGAAGAAGCAGCTTGGATGAGCGGTTTCTATGGATATGTCATTGCTCTGCCTGGAATGTTCCACAGTATGACATTAAACAGCTCTACCTTACATTTATTCATGGAAAAAGGGCAGGGGCCATGCACTGTAAAGGTGAGAAACCAGGACTAAAACTAGACTAAACTGGGTCTAAACTGTGTGTAAACCAGGTCTAAACCAGGTCTAAACCAGGTCTAAACCAGGTCTAAACTAGGCCTACACTGTAAAAACTTTGCTATCATTAGTATAAACAGTTTCTAAAAATTTCTGAGATTCCACCCACATTTTCAAGCCCCCTCCTATGGCCTCCCGTCTCCTCCAGATGCTCGAGGCTGCAGAGAGAGTCAGATCCGCGGGGAGGAGAGCGAGTGGAGTGTGCCGCGTGCTAAAGGAAGCTCTGACTGTAACGCGTTAATGAGAGACTAGCTCCTCGTTATTGGCCCGTGCTTAATTACCCCAGACTCTGAACGCTGCGCTTCACCGACTCCACTGTTATCTGCGGAAGAGGGAAACGGACGGGAGCGCTGCCGAGAAGCTAATTAAAAGATAATATTGTAATGTGGTTTTGAGGGAAGATGGGATCACAGGTAGAAAGAAAGATTTTATTTTATTTTTTTATTCACTTTTATAAGAGTGGAGTTATGTCAAAAACAAAATTACAAATGTATTTCCCTCATAATAAAGGCGCACTGCGTGACGTTTTGGTTGGGGGACCTTCACCTCGCGAGACAAAATTGCCTCAAGATCGTTGAAAAAATAGAGTTCTGGCGAGTTACTTCCCAGAACCAGAGCTACAATGACAGCAGAAATATTAAATTAAGTGAAAATGGCGAGGCTAAAATTGGGAACTGGATTGCACAATGTATTTATTAAAGCCTAAACGGTGTCAAAATCTCGTCTTGTCTCGTTCTCGTAGGTCCAGTCTTGTGTCTTGTGGAAATTGTATCTCGTCCCACTCCTAAATTCCACTTTCTCGTTTGAAGGATCACAAGTTGCGCGTTGGTTTTATTTTACTTTTTTATTTATTATCAGCTCTTTTTGCAGTTTTTATTGTAAGCGATTTATTCCTCCTCCGCTGACAACTTCCCCTGAGACATTGCGTTTATTTCTGAGGACCTGAGGTAGCGGTCCTCAGAAGTGACACTCTCCCTGTTAGAGTTTAGCCGCTCAAAAAGTTCCGTATTATGACTTTAACCTACTTAAATGCGTGTGTTTCTTTCCAAGTACTTACATATACAGTGTAGTAGAATCTCACGTGTTGTTTTGTCTCTAAATAAAGTGTTGGCTGAGCCTCACATTTGCGCGCTCGTCTCCTTCGGGCGACTCTTTAGTGGACGGATCAATAAAAGTCATTGATCGGTCCAGGTGAACGAGGAGGAAGACGAGGAGGAAGAAGAGAAGGAAGAAGCGGAGGAAGAAGAGGAGGAAGACGAGGAGGAAGACAACAGCCCCAGTAATTGAATAGACTGGAATAAATAGTGACTTCTTCTGCCCAAGGTCACCTCTGATGGGCTCCTCGCCATTCGATTTCATACGATCATGACTCTATAATGACTCAGCTATTACTAACTCCCATTTAGGCGGCGCAGTTGTTAGCACCCTCGCCTCAGAGCAAGAAGGTTCCCGGTTCATGTCGCGGTCATGTGGTATACTGTAGCTGAAAGGTCCACTTTTCTGATGGAGGGTCCGTCAAACGCTTTTCTCCATTTAGATTATTTGATTGTTGCTTTGTCTGGGATGTTTCACAGTACGGTGATGATTAAACCTTTCTATCTTCATGGAAACCAAACCAGACCAAGTTACAGGTCAAATCTGTGGAGAGGCGACCCCGCACACAGTCAGAATGTTTGTTTTTCTCAGTATTTTTGAGCACTAAAACCATCTGTAATTGCGTAAATGTAAAGTAAAGCTGTTTAATGTCGTACTGTGGGACATTCCAGGCAGAGCAATGACATATCCATAGAAACAAGCAGGTGATGGACCCCCAACCAAAAAGTTACACAGTGCAGCTTTAAAGTTGAACTGCTGGGTCAGAATTCTATGGTAGAATTTGAAGTTTCAGATGTTTTGTATGTATTCTCAGAGCTTAAAACTTTGCTATAGCTGTTTCCCCTCATCATTTACACACATGAAGTTGTATTTGGAGTGATTCGTGCATGTTTGAGTCATCTTTAATCACTTATTTTTAAAAAAGTTGACACAAAATTGACACAAGATCGTGCACACATGAGAAAAATGATCTCGTTTTCTTGTTTTTCTCCTTGAATTTACTTTTGGCTTGGACAAAAAAGAGTTAAGAGCTGGTGAGTTATGCAATTTGAGAAGCTGTAGTTCCAAAAAGCAGGAGTACAATGATCACTCAAGTGTTACGTAAAATAAATGAAGCCAACATTGGGAAACGGTAGCACTACACTACTACACAATCTCGTGGTGTGTCTCGTCCCATCCCTACTTATTTTCAAGACGCCATTTTGTCGATCTACCAGTTTTCAGCTCCACGACGCGCCCACTGTGACGTCCGCTCTTCCTTCTCCAGTTCAATGTTCTTAATGGGTGATACTCGTAGGATTGGGCAGCATCGCGTCGTCGTTTTGGTCCAAATGTAAAAAATTGTTGCAGCTATCCACAGCAGGCGCTTTGTTGTGACGATGTTTACGGAGACGTCAGCTCCCGTTGTTTTCTAACGTGGAAGTCAGCGCGCTTGTTTCGTTTATTAAGTTGTTTTAGATCAATATTGCGATTTAAATCCAATGGGAGTCAGAGATTATAACTACAGAGCAGATACAAGCACAGCTGCAGGAGGATTAACGTTTGAGAGAAGACTGAAACATGAACTGATAAAATAATAGAAGAATTCCTTGTATTTCAAAACATGTTATTACAGACACAGCATATTTTTTTCTCTAAAAAAACAGGATATATTTATTATTTTAGTCAATGTTTCCTCCTAAAACGTGCACATCAGGCTGCCCCTCTGGTTTTAATGAACGGGTCAAACGCAGAGGACACATTTCCTAAAGACACTTCCTAGGTCACTGGAACTTTTTGATTGTTTCTATGGATATGTCATCATAAAGAAATAAGTAAATAATAATTAACAAAGGGGTTATAAAAGCAGAGGAGAGGAAGGAGAAGGATCAGGAAAAGAAATGGAGAAAAAATAATTATCGTTAATTACAAGAATAATTATTTTTTCCTTCCTTATTTTTTGCTTTGTTGATGTTTGCACTCCCTATTCCCTCAAGTCAAAATGTCTAATGTTTTTTACTGTTTGTATTGTCTCTAATATCACAATAATAAAAAGAAAAGGATCATCGCTCTACCTGGAATGTTCCACAGTGTGACTTTAAACATTTCTACCTTACGTTTATTCAATTACAGGTGGTTTTACAGCTCAAAAATACCTAGAAAAACAGACTTTGACTTGGTCTGGTTTGGGAAGGTTTAATAGCACATTGTGAAAGATTCCAGATGAAGCAGTAACATCTCCTTGGAGAAAAGCATTTGATGGACCCTCCACCAGAAAAGTTACACAACGCAGCTTTAACTTCTTGCGTCATTTAGCCTAAGTTTCATATCCACACATGTACGTACGGTTGTCTTTCTTCGTTTTGCAGCAGTCTCCAGAGCAGCAGGGTCAGAGTGACGCTGTGTTTGAGGTGGTGAGTCTGCAGAGAGAGGCTGAGAGGAGCAGTGAAGATAAACTCCAGCCAACGTCACCCACTGAGGAAGAGGAGCAGGATGAAGGTCTGAACACACAACACACACCTCAGGGTTTTAATGAGACTTAAATTATGCAAAATTGACTCTTGTGAGCTTTAAGTCATGTTATAATGCTGTTACCTCATCAAAACCATATCTATATAATCCTTTTTTATTAGTCCGTCTACATCTCCAAAGCTCAAAACGCTCTGTTCCACCTTGTGATGTCACGTAGTTGTAGTTTTCAAGTTAACAACCACCTTTTTACCTTTAGTTCAGTAGAGATTGGCAATTCCAGGGCAATAATTATCCACATAATTCTAGTGAAGGTGTGTGGAGTTTAAAAACACAGTGGAGCACTTTCTGTATTCTGTTTGAGAGAAGAACTCAGCCTAAATGTGCAGGTTTGTGTGTTAAAAATGTGTGAATGAAACAAAACACAACTCCAGGTGTGTTTGTGATGAGGAAACAACATTAGAACATAGATCAGAAAATACTGTAATATGGGCCGATTAATAGTAAACTTCATTTAACTTGATTAACAAGAGCCAAAAATAAACAAATGAAGTCCTTATCTCCTGTGAACGTTATGCTAATAGAGCTATGCTAATAGAGCTATGCTAATAGAGCTATGCTAATAGAACAGAGTTTGTTGTGAACACAGTTTGACCCAGAGCAAATCCAGTGATAGTTTATTGACTTAAAAACTGATCGGATTTTTACCTGTGCTGCAACAATTCGGGCAAAATGCAAATTGAGCATTTCTGAGGCTAAGAGAAGACCACTCTGTGTGAATGGATTAATGAAAGAAAGAAGCATGAATGAAGCAAAAATACAACTCCAGCTGTGTTATCGACGATGGGCCTGTTACAATAATCACTATATCGACTTATCGACATTTTTTTTTTTTATTATTAAGTTAGATAAATACACAAATTCATAGACAATTTATAAAAGGAAAAAAAGAAAGAATACAGTGACATCTAGATGAAGAAAACCGGGCCATTTTCTCAGTTTTCCCAGATTTTGTCAGAGTTCCTATTGCCGACAGAGCCCAAAGGAAGTCGTCGTCCGCATGTTTCCAAACGTCTGCCGGTTTTGTGATGGAAGCGTGAACAGAGCCCAGAAGATAAGATTTGAGCTGTAGGGGGTTGAATAAGTCACTTTTATGGCTAATTATTGGTCCATTCTGTTATTTATTTGTGCAGCCCAGGCTTTTTATTGAGACTGTCTATTTAAAAATGGTTTAGTGGGATTATCCTGCTTTATTTTAATTATCTCAGTGACATAAAGTAGCTTCAATTAGGGTTGCTCTGATATCGATACTGGTATTGGCAAAGGCTCCGCACATTTTTCAGGTATTGTATTGGCGAGTACTTTTCCACAGTGAGGACCTGTAGATGCGAGCGCGGCCAAAGCAGGTTAAGCGTAGACTGTGGAGGTTTGCAGACTCTTAAAACATGCTGATAATGACAGAAACGACATTCCTCTTTGTTTCCTCTTTGATACCTTCATTTAGTGTGAACTTTGTAGAAAAACTGCACTACGGAGAGCGACGACAGCGATAACTCGGACTTTGTTTACTCTGCAGAATTAGCCATGTGCTCCGAGGAAGAGCATCTTTTTACAGGCCTCACTGTTGGTTTTATCCAGGCTGTGGTAGAAAATAATGAACTAGAAAAGTATAAGTGCTTAACTCAGCACTACGTATGGTCAAAATCATTATATATTTGACTCTTAACACTTAGTTCTCAAAATCTAATTTATTATTCTAGATTTTCTTTAAAAATAGCCTTTTAATAGGTTTATTTATTGCTCTTGTACTGTAATAAAATTGAAAAGCCTTAGTCTACTTCTCTATCGGCAAGTACACTAAGGCCAAGTATCGGAACAGATCCCCCAAAAATGGTATCTAGACAACACTAGATTCAATTTTATTTATCATAATATTTCTCTGTAGCGATATATCGTGCTTCAGAGTTTATTATCGTGACAGGCCTATGAGGGGACAACAAAATAAAATGGTTAAAAGCTCAAAAAAAAGTCAATTTTGTGTAATTTAGGACCTTTAAAATCTGATTCGTCATTGCACAGCTCTGAGTCTGCCTCTCCCTTGTCTCCTGCCTCCTCCTGTGCTGAAGATTGCAGATGTTCAGGGTCACCTCATTGTGTGTGAACTGAATGCTTTTGTATGGGCCCTGAGCGAGCACGCAGGCCCCTCCCCCTCGCATGTCCCCTCGCCGCGGCGGTGGCGTTCTGAGCCTTTACGGCGCTTTGTGACGCCTCTGATTGTGTTTTCGCTCCATTCTCCTCCAAAGGCACAGGCCATTATGAGAGGGGAGCTGTACTGTAATACACGGGCACAATGGAGGTACAGATGAGGCAGACCTGAGCCTCTGTGTGGGGATAAAAAGGCTGGAACAGTCCAAACGACAATGTAAACAGAACAGAAAAATGATGATATAAGAGGGAAAACAGAGGACGGAGGGTACTGGCAAATCTTCACATTTTTTATTTTATTTTATTATGACTTGTACATAGACATTTATATAACTATGCCTTATTTGCTATCTTTTTTGTTACTTATTTATTTTTATACCAGATGCCCTTTCAGTCACAACCCAAAATACAATTACAATCCAAAGCTCAAAACTCTCTATTCCGCCTTGTGATGTTATAAAGTGGTAGTTTTCAAGTTAACAGCTCCTTTTAGCTTAAGTTCAGTAGAGACTGGCGATTCCAGGGGCTGAAATGATTCTAATGGTTCTAGTGAAGGAGTGGGGAGTTTAAAAACACAGTGGAACAGTGTTTACCGTTTGAGGGAAGAACTCAGCTTAAATCTGCAGGTTTGTGCGTTAAACATGTGAATGAAACAAAACACAACTCCAGGTCTGTTTGTGACGAGGAAACTACATTAGAACATGGAAAATAAAAGAAAATACTGTAATTTGGGCCCTTTAATTAACGTTCACTTTATTTTTATTGTTGCAGAAAGTGACAATGAAATCTCCAGTGGAACCGGAGACGTGTCCAAAGATTGTCCCGAGAAGATCCTGGAGTCCTGGGGAATGATCCTGAACAGATGGTAAAGCTAATATCGCTACTCTGCTTCAAAAAACTACAGATTTTTTTATTTTTAGCACAATTCTTACTGGTAAACATGAAGTTATTGCAGTCAGGCAACTTAAAAAAAAATATCTTTGCTTAGAACGACCTGATTTTCCCAGTTTATGGCAGAGTGAGGTGGGGTCGTTGTACTCGAGACGGGTCTTGTTCGCAAAGCAAAAACTAATCCAAATTTATGCTACAGTAGTCAAGACCGCACTAATCGAGACCAAGACCAGACCGAGACCACAGGGTACTGAGACCGAGGCAAGACCAAGACCTCTGAGGGTCGAGACCGAGACCAAGACCACGGCCCATCGAGACCAAAACGAGACTATTTTCTACATTTATTTGCATTTTACAGTTATTTTGGCACATACTATCAAAGTTTTTATAGATCTGTCGCCATTTGATGTGATTATTGTTAATTTAGGTTTAAAATGAATGAAACGAACATTAATCAGATCAAATGGGGACAGATTTATAAAAACATTTGATATATATGTGCCAAATTAACTGTAAAATACAAATAAATGTAGAAAATGACAAAGAAGTTCTTCATTTGTTCTCGATGGGCCGTTGTCTCGGTCTTGTCTCTGTCTCGGCCTTTAAAAGTCTCGGTCGTATCTCGGTCTCGACCCTCAAAGGTCTTGGTCTTAAGTGTTAACATTTGGATTAGATAAAATAAGGTCACGTGTTAGTGAGTTACAACTTTTTATAGTTCCAAACAGCAGTACTAGAATGGAAAGAAAAATATTAAATCAAATAAATAAACAAACTTGAGACTGCATTGCAAAATGTATACTTATATGTAATAATGTTAAAACCTTATCTTATCTTGTTCTCGTGGACCCAATCTCATATCTCGTCTCGTCTTGTGAAAATTGTGTCTTGTCCCGTCCCTAGTGAGGTGTATTTTAAACGTTTGTCTGTGGGTCTAACTGGCCCCTGCTGGCCCCAGTTTGAGCCAGAGCCGTATTTGCATCATAATGTCTCTCTGCACATGAGCAGATTCTTGTCATTTGCTACGGCAACACACGCACGGACAAACTACATCTAATATGCTGTCAATTAGCTTAATTCTTTAAATGAAATCTGAGCCCGACGTTTGCGTAAACACCTCATTTAACAGCTAAAAACCCCGAGCGAACAGATCAGAGCAGAGAAACACTGACGCTAACTGACTTCAGTGTAATATAATGTAATAAAGGGTGGTTTTCAGACTCTAGAATGTGATGTGATAGTTTTTCCTATTTATCACATTGTACTTTGCCCTAAAATATCCGAAAGGTAAATTCCCAAATATGGAACCTGATCATTTTTATTACTGACTAGACCCAAGACTAGACCTGTGCATTGTCCAGTTCCTGGGCCAAATACGGCCCTTTAGTCGACTCTGACCAGCCCGTTTAAGCTAATTTGTAATTACAAAATAAACATTTTATAATTTTACTTCATGCATGGACTAAAGCTGCATTGCTTTTATTTTAGAGGTGTGTTTTTATGTTTTTTTTGTAAGGCAACCTCACTTTTTCATTGCTTAGTCAGAACATAAACTCTTACCAGTCTTACCAGCGCATCAAAACAATAAGATTTACTGCTTTTTATATCCATCAATCCATCCATTTTGTTCTGCTTATCCGGGGCCGGGTCGTGGGGGCAACAGTCTAAGCAGGGACTCCCAGACTTCCTTCACCCCGGACACTTCCTCCAGCTCCTCTGGGGGGGACCCCAAGGTGTTCCCAGACCGGCCGAGAGACATAGTCCCTCCAGCATGTCCTGGGTCTTCCTCGGGGCCTCCTCCCAGTGGGACATGCCCAGAACACCTCCCGAGGGAGGCATCCAGGAGGCATCCGGAACAGATGCCCGAGCCTCAGCTGCTCCTCTCGACGTGGAGGAGCAGCAACTCTACTCCAAGCTCCTCCCGTGTGACTGAGCTCCTCACCCTATCTCTAAGGGAGCGCCCAGCCACTCTGCAGAGGAAACTCATTTCTGCCGCTTGTATCCGCGATCTTGTCCTTTCAGTCATTACCCAAAGCTCATGACCATAGATGAGGGGAGGAACATAGATTGGCAGTAAATCCAGAGCTTTGCCTTTCGGCTCAGCTTCTCTTCACCACAACGGTCCGATACAGCGACCACATCACTGTGAACGCTGCACCGATCCACCTGTCAATCTCACGCTCCATCCTCCCCTCACTCGTGAACAAGACCCCGAGATACTTGAACTCCTCCACTTGAGGCAACTGCTTTTTATAAAGAAATACAATTAATATTGTACAGAATTATGAGTTAAGCATTTTGGCTATTTTCTGTTTCTCGTGTGGCCCCGTGGAAAAAATAATTGCCCTCTCCTGCCCCAGTCCGTGCTGTATTACAACAAAAATCTGCAGTTGAACAATACACATTTGATCTGCCCCCATTTGTATTAAATAATATTGTCCTATAGAATGTTGTGACGTCATCCGAAACCTGCCTATGTAATGTGTTACAGTATTTTAAGTGTTTTTCTAATAAATACACAACTAACTTAAATGAAAGCGAGCCAAAGTTTCAGCTGAAAGATTACATTTTTTACAGTTTCTGGTGAGTAACACAATGAAATGTTAAAATTAAATACAGACATTGCACAGTGGCATGTTTTTGTCTCAGAGTGGTGCTTTTACGACATATTCTGTGGGGGAAAACTAAATGTGATAATGTAAATGAAAAATGTTAGGTACCTTATAGATCTAGAATAGTCACACAATTACCCTACTCATTTGGTATTGTCAAATTTAATTACACGCAAGTTATTATGTCATGAATCTCAACATTTTTACACGATACTTTATCTATTTACTATTTAAAGCACATATGTCAGAGTCAAGGCCCGCGGGCCACATCAGGCCCCCGAGAGGGTTTTCTATGGCCCCCGGGATGATATTGATTTATTATTAGAACTGGCCCGCAGGCCGCAGATGTTTTACACGCACCAATACTACATTTCCCACAATGCAACGGTGACGCACCGAGCGGGAGGCGGCTTCATTTCATTATTTATCAGCAGTCATTAGCATAACAGCAAAAGTTAACTTTCAGATACCCATACTCCCCCTTTTGACCCACACGCTCTTCCGGGTCTCCCTTGGTGGCCGCGCTGTCCTCAGCTCAGGTAAAATCGCAAGCTTAAGCTCCAACGCACCTTACAGTCATACTTACGCCATCACCTCTTCTTTTAGTGCCGCTGCTCGGCCGCAGCTCAGCGCCGCATCGGTCCCTCGCTCCGTAGTGCGTAGCACGTAGTGCGCGCCCCATTCCTAATGACGGGAATGCACGCCCGATACACCCATCACTTCACCCATGCCTAAATTCTTATACGTTTTTTCTTTAGTTGTTGCACAGTTTGCACCTCACTCCACTAAGTTTTGCTGTTCGCTGCTGTGTCTCCCAAACCGTGGCGACAGTGCGGCGTGTGACTGGCGACCCGTAAAAGGGGTCTGGCGTTGATCCGTGTTTGGACCACGTCTGCAGCAGTAATCGGTGCAGTTTTGCTTTTTACACAAGCCTGGGATTGCGTGCCATTTCCACCGTGGTAGTTGCCTGGAAAAATCCAGACTCATTGCTATGGATCTGTATTACAAATACAGAGAGATATCCTTCTGGATTTCCAGGCAATACTGATGGTGCCTTGAATAATACAGCTTCATTCATTTAATGAAGAAAATATTGCTTTATTTATCCGATCATATTGTAATATATTTGTTAGGTTTTCAGTAGGTTCAATTTGGTTCACTAGACTATATGCGGTAATTTTAAAATTTTTCAATGAACATTTGATCAGTCTGGCCCTCGACTTGTAGCTAAATTTTTTATTTGGCCCTCCGTCCATTTGACTTTGACACCCCTGATTTAAAGGGTTCATATTACTCTTTTTTTCTGATCTACGTATGTTCTAATATTTCCTTGTCACAATCAGACCTGGAGTTGTGTGTTTTGTTTCATTCACACATGTTTAACGCACAAACCCTGCATATTTAGGCTGAGTCCTTCTCTCAAACCGAAAACACTCTGTTCCACCTTGTGACATCATGTGGTAACACAGGAAGAAATGCTCCCCTGTGTTTTTAAACTCCACACACCTTCACTAGAATCATTTGGATCATTTCAGCCCTGGAAATGCCAAACTCTACTGAACTGAAAACTACCGCTTCATGACATCACAAGGTGGAACAGAGCGTTTTGAGGTTTGGAGATGTAGACAGACTAATGATAAAGTTACTCAGACATTTGTGAGTGAAACAAAACACAACTCCAGGTCTGTTTTGGAGGAGTTAACAGCGTTAGAACACTTCTTAAAGCTCATAAAAGCCAATTTTGCACAATATAAGACCTTTAATTTATCTGTTTAATTACTAGTGTATGCCATTCATCCATTCACTTAATAGACACATTAGGTCCTTGAATGTATTTTGCCACGTCATATATTCCGTACTGTGGCATTAACACAGTTTTATCTTCCTTAGCGACACAGTTTTCTCCTGTTTTGTCTCCCATCTGATTTCACAGTCTGTTTCTCCCATTCTCACATCCACACAACACAGTGGCCCTGATACATACATTATGGTGGGTCATTAAAACCAGCTGACGGTGTGTTTTCTGTGGCGGTCCCTCTCTCTGTGTGATGGGCCATAATATAGAAGACTGCAGCGTCCTCTTTGCCAAAAATCATCTGGGAATTACAGTTTTTGTCATTTTGTGCTGTGTTCTTTTAATATGTGGTGCAGACTGTAAGGCCTATAGAAGCAAATGATATCAAAACAGAGAGCGCGTTTACATGTGCACGAGTATCCAGGTTCTGAGTCTTATCCCGGTTCTGAGTCTTATCCCGGTTCTGAGTCTTATCCCGGTTCTGAGTCCTAACCTGGTTCTGAGTCTTATTCTAGTCTTATCTTTATTCTTCTTAAAAATAATTCCGGTCGTTCAGCGCATGCTCGTTGGGTCACCCTTCTGACACCAACATGTCCAACAGTCCTCGCTTTGGACTTTCATCCACTGCTCTTTGGATCGGAACAACTGCGAAAAAAGTTTGGATCACGTTTGTGTCCGCGGCGTAACGACAAACCGAGATGACAAAAAGCCGGTAGCAGCTGAAGTGTGAGTTTTCTTCCGGTCGACGTAAATCCATTCGTGTCCCTGTCCAATCAGAACCCTTCCCGACCCCCAGACGATGAGCGGAATTTAAAAAAGGCGATTTAACGTGTTTTCCATGTAAACCTCAATTCAGAATTATTATTTCCACGTAAACTCGACGGAGAATATTTTAATTTCAAACTATTTAATTCAGAACAATGAATATGGAATTAAAAAAAAAAAAAAACATTATGTAAACGTGGCCATTGTTTAAAGTCTAACAAAGCTTCAGACAGAGAGGTGCCTACAGTTAGCATCACTGTAGGGCCTCTACAGTTAATATTTTAAATTGCAGATTTTTGTTGTAATACAATAAGTCCATTTGCAAAAGGAAACTATCAGGTTCAACATTTGTAATGAAAATGCTGTAATAATTACAGAATATATGTTTTGGTTGACGTTTAAAGCTGCATTGTGTAACTTTCCTGGTGGAGGGTCCGTCAAATGCTTTTCTCCATGGAGATGTTATTGCTTTGTCTGGAATGTTTCGCAGTATGGCATTAAACTTTTATATTGTCAGGGAGACCAAACCAGACCGAGTTACAGGTCAGATCTGTAGAGAGGCGACCCTGCTCACAGTCAGAATCTGTTTTTCTAAGGGTTTTTGAGCTATTTGAGGAAACCCAACCAAAAAGTTACACAATGCACCTTTAAGTATCAGACACATGTGAAATGATTATAAGATCCCACACAGATTCAGATGCTTTATTAGGACTAATTAACGTGTATTATTTATTATGACTATTATTTTAAAGTGGTTCACATTATTTAGTCTGTCTGCCCATTTCTCTTTACAAATCTGATGTGAAATCTTGAAAATCTCCAAAAATAATGAAATAATAGTTGGTGCTGGTTCTGTATGTGTGAGTGGAGGAGCCGTGGCCCATATGTTCCTCTTCTCCGCACTCGCCTCGTGAACCAGAAACCGACAAACTCTGATTCACCAGTGAACATCTGCGACACAAATATTACAGATATATTTTACATTTAATGAAATACTGAACTTATAACAGGGACTAGTTTTGTTTTACACTGTGTGTTTATGAGTGTATGTAGGACTGGGCAATCCACTGAATTAATGCCATTAATTTGTGCTTTTAATCATTTGCAGTTGAGGATTATTATGAAACAGGGTTACTCCTGTCTCTTAAAGCAGGTTATTGTACAAAAAAGTCACAAATACAAATGTAACTGAAGGCAACTGACAGTTTCTTAAATAAAAGGATATGACCTTTCCCTTTAAAATCGTTATCAAACACTGTGTGCAAACAAATCAAAGCACAAAGAATCCAAATATAAAATCAGGCACAAATTGATCTGTTACACCCAATTCTCAGGGTCTAAACATGGCCGTCGGTTCAAGTCAATGGGCCGAGCTCAATGGCGCATGTCTCCAGATGAACCTCGCCCGGCGAGGTACTTCCTGTGGCGTCACGTGACCATTTTGACCAATCAGAGTGAGAGGAGCTAACAATTAAAAAGATGTTTTTAAGACAACTGAAGGATTTTGAGCTGAGAAAAAGTTTGATTTAAAATTTGTTAAAAATCGCCACAAAAGCCGGCATTTTTTTTAAGTTGTAGGTGCCCTGTCAGTCCCTGTCAGCCCCTGTCAACCTCTGTCAGCCAAACACGAGCAGTTTGTGATTACATTGCGCTCTATGGGAAAAAATCCTTTCTGGGCAGGAGGGATTTTTTTGCTGAAGTTCCAGTGAGAGTCACTGCGCCAACTCACGACAGACACAAGCAGCAACACCCTCCAGTTATTTTAATATATCCATGGTTACGCCCATAGTCCGTTTAAATGAATGGACTTAGCTAACGCGATAGCCGGCGCGTTCCAAACAGGAAGTTTGCGTGCGGCTCTTCCTGCTCCTTCTGACTCTGGCTCCCATTGACTTACACTGGAATATTGTGGCTCCTCTCTCCTGTACCTGCTGCTGTGGCCTCGTCATTTTTGTCTTAAGTGCTCGTATTAATCCGCTCTACATGATCCTGAATTTTTCATTTCGCTATTTTGTCCCTAAATCAAGATAAGAACATAAATAACGGACCAATCAGACGCCTTCATTCCCCGAGGTCGCTCCCGTTACCGTTAGCAACAGGTTTGATTGACAGCTAGTGCATGCCGTTGCTAAGTAAGCCCCCTTAATGCTTTCTGGTGAGAAGGGCGGGCACATTTAACGACCTCAATTATGATTGGCTCGTGTGGTTGCTATGATACTCGTGGTCGGATTTCCAAATAAGTGTCACACTTGCTTAGTCCAGCTTTTATACAGACTATGGGAACACCCCACTACTGGTTAACATGTGGTGTAGTAGTTCCCTATTTTAACGTGTGTGTGTTTGTGTGTCTGTTTGTGTGTCTGTTTGTGTGTGTCTGCGTATTTCAGGCAGGGGAACCTGAGCTCTCGTCCGAAGGGCCTGTCCGCTCTGGTCCGGTCGGGGATCCCGGAGCCGCTCCGAGCTGAGGTGTGGCAGCTGCTCGCCGGGTGCCATGACAACCACGACCTCCTGGAGCATTACCGCATCCTCATCACCAAGGTAACGGCGAGTGCGGGCGGGCGTGGGACTGTCGGAACATGAAATACTGTTTGGAGGCATGAGGAAAATTTGTATTTATTATGGCAAAATGTTTCTATGGAACTGCTGGCTGGAGATTTATTGCATTGCGGAGTTTCTAGCCGTTGTGTTCTTGAGCAAGACACCTCAGAGAATGGCAGCCACGTCTCCTCTTGGCTGGCTGTGGACAATGAATTGGTGAATAACTATAAGTATTCTTGTAAAGAGCTATACAAATCTTCGATATTAGGAATGGTCATTATATGTGTGTTAATATCGGTATCGGGGATATCGAAGGGATGACTTTCCAGGTATCGATATCAGTTAGATGTTAACATTTTTGCTGATTTTTTGCACTGATATTTTATTTAGGCTTCCCCAGTCTCTGTTGCAGGAAATGGTTGTAATATTTATTTCCCAGAATTTAAAAAAGTAAAAAAAAAAAAAAAAAAAGTCAATTTGTGGGCCTTGCTGTGGATTTTAGCCACAGTATGGAACTTTTTTTTTTTTTTTTTTTTTTTTTTTTTAATCTAAAATAGACTAAAATAAAAGCCATTTTTGTTGTGTTTATTCCACTGACTAACTTGCGTCCTTACTATAATGGCTCTGACCTTCTACAGTAAAACAAATGTCTCCATGGAGGATTTTCTGGAGTACTGCTCTGTATTTTCCGTACTGTACTTTTAAAATCTTGATATCGGTATCGACAAATATCGGTTGTCAGCTCATAATGAAAAACACAAATATCTAATATTGGTATCGAAAAACCCACACTGATCCTTCCATGTTTTTACCGTTATTATTTCTGTGCATTTCTGAGTTTGGTGTCCTGTGAGTAGTAGTGGTTGTAGTAGTAGTTAATAGTAGTTAGTGGTAGTAGTAGGTAATACTTGGTAGTAGTAGTAGTAGTAGTAGTATCTGTTTTCAGCTGCAGAAACAAACACAAGTATCTAATATCAGTATTGAAAAACCCACACTGAACCTTCCTTATTTTTGCCGTTATTATTTGTTTTTATCGTTATTATTTTTTTGCCGTTGTTATTCCAGTGCATTTCTGAGTTCGGTGTCACACTCCCTCGTTCCTCAGACACATAAACTTCCATCTAAAGCTCATTATTTCAGCCTGAGTATTTCCACATGTTTGAAATGTGTAAATTAGAGCAACAAGAGTCTGATTTCTGCTCCTCTTTTATCTTCCCGTTCATATAAATTCCACGTTTTCCTCTCCGTTTGGGACCTCTGGCCTGATGGATCGCTCCGTACTCCGCTCCAATGTGTCTCTGGAGCCTGCTTTGTTAAACACCATGTAAATAGGCTGTTTTGGTTGGACTCCTGGTGAGACACGTGAACGGTGAAATACGGTGCTGTTTTAACCAAGTTCAGGCTCTGCAAAGGTCAGGAGGTTCTGAGTCCTTCACAGCCCCAAGAAAGAAACTACTGCAATAATGTTTAGAAAGACCGCTTTGTGATTTAAGTATTTTTACACTGAAAACTCGCTGTACCAGAAGAGATGTAACAGTAACTGAAATATCTGAAATATTTAAAATATCTGAAATATCTCAAATATCGGGATATTGTATCGAGTTTGGTGTCATACTCCCCTGTGTGTAGTAGTAGTAGTCAGTAATCAGTAGTAGTAGTAGTAGACAGAAATTGGTAATAGTAGTTGTAGTAGTTGTAGTAGTAGTTACTAGTAATAGTCAGTAGTAGTAGTATTAAATCTTCATGGAGACCAAACCAGACCAAGTTACAGGTCAGGTCTGTGGAGAGGTGACCCCGCTCATACGCCTTTTTTTCAAGGTATTTTTGAGCTCTAAAACCACCTGTAATTGAATAAATAAATAAACTAGAGCAGTTTAATGTCATACTGTGGAACATTCCAGGCAGAACAATGACGTCTCCATAGAAACAAGCAGGTGACGGACCCTCCACCAGAAAAGTTACACAGTGCAGCTTTAAATCCAGCTGAGAGAAAAGCACAGACATCTTTCCCTCCACAAACGCACAAAGATGTTCTGTATTTCTGGTAAAATGTCTGTTGTAGTTCTGCCTTGTGATTGGTCCTGTGCCAAACGTTGCCATGGCAGCAGTGGTGAGTTTGAGTTTGTGAGAAAACTGATCTGGCTGCATAAGGTTACAAGTTTTCGGGATTTTACAAAGAATAAATAATTAAAACTTAATCATTTTGTAATCGTAAGAAGTCTTTAAAGGTCCTGTTGACTCTTGTGAGGTTTTAGCCCTTTTATAATTAGGGCTGGAAGTCGATACGATACATACTTCGATACATAGGCCACGATATGATACATTTTTCGATACAGCGTACTTTCGATTCAATACGATATATTTCAAATCGATTTGATACGGTTCAGTGAAAAACAAAGGCTAAATCATGGCTGTGATACTAAGTTAAAAGTTAATATGAAAAACGCCCATTTTACTCAAAACAGTGAAAATGTCGACACAACTGTAGCTGTTACACAAAATAATTTAGTAAAATACACCTAAAAATACTCTTGACGCTATATCGATATAGCAGCCCACGATATCGATACTGTATCATTAAGCAATGCGATATACCGATATTTCAGTATTTTTGCACACCCCTAGTTATAGTGTTGTTTCCTCCTCAAAAACAGAGCTGGAGTTTTGTTTTGTTTCATTCACACGTTTGAGGAACTCTTTATTATTAGTCTGTCTACATCTCCAAAGCTCCAAACACTCTGTTCCACCTTGTGATGTCATGAGGCGGTAGTTTTCAACTTCACAGCTCCATTTTAACTTTAGTTCAGTGGAGACTTGCAATTTCAGGGCCGAAATCATCCAGATGATTCTAGTGAAGATGTTTGGAGTTTAAAAACACAGTGGAGCACTTCCTGTATTACCACGTGACATCATAAGGTCGAACAGGGTGTTTTCTGCCGTAGAGAAGAACTCCTAAATCTGCAGGGTTTGTGCGTTAAACGTGTGTGAATGAAAAAAGCAAAAGAAAACACAACTCCAGGTCTGTTTGTGATGAGGAAATGGCATCAGAACGGATCAGAACACAGTGGACTTTAATATGGACTTTTAAAAAATAAATAGTAAACATCTGAATATATTAGTTGACCAAATGAACCCTGAATCCCGAAAGCTACACATTTAAACCCTGCGTTTGTGTTTGTGTGGCGAGAGCGCAGCCGTTTCCGTGGGTTTTTCAGCTCTGTCTGGTCTGAGCTCTGCAGAAGATGACTCTGCACCTTTTCCCGATTATCTAACCTGTGCTCCGACCCCCACCGTGCACCTTTCCCTCTCTGTTTAACACCACCACACATTTAAAGGGCCCGTTTTACGCTGGGGGTGTGCAAAAATACTGAAATATCGATATATCGTATTGCTTAATTTGATGATACAGTATCGATATTGTGGGCTGCTGTATCGATATATCGTCAAGAGTATTTTTAGGTGTATTTTACTAAATTATTTTGTGTAACAGCTACAGTTGTGTCGACATTTTCACTGTTTTGGGTAAAATGGGCGTTTTTCATATTAACTTAGTGGACTCTTAGTTTCACAGTCATGATTTAGCCTTTGTTTTTCACTGAACCGTATCGAATCGATTTAAAATATATCGTATCGATTCGTATTGAATCGCACTATATCGAAAAACGTATCGCATCGTGGGCTATGTATCGAGGTATGTATCGTATGGGCGGCAGTAGCTCAGTTGGTAGAGCGTTTGTCCACTGAGCCGAAGGTTGGCGGTGCGATTCCAGCTCCCACAGATGAATGTTGTCATTGTGTCCTTGGGCAAGACACTTAAACCAACCTCGCCCCAGTATCTGCGTACACTGGTGTGTGAACGGGTGAACAGTTCCTTGTTATAAACCTCTTTGAGTGCCTTGAATGTGGAAAAGCGCTGTATAAAAGCTTCTTAATGATACCCAGCCATATTTACACTATTTCCTGATCTCTGTTGTTTTTTGTTGTTGTTTTTGTTGTTGTTGTTGTTTCCTCGTCACAAACAGACCTGGAGTTGTGCGTTTTTGTCATTTTTTCATTCGCACATGCTTAAAACACAAACCCTGCATTAGACTTAGACAAACTTTATTGATTCACAAGGGAAATTATTTGGACACAGTAGCTCAAACATCACAATATAATGTAATAACAAAGAGTAAAAAATAAAAAATATAAATGGTAGTATTAAATTGTAAATAAGTAGCAAAAAAGACGGCAAGAGAAAGGTGTCAAATAAGGCATAATTATATAAATGTAAATGTACAAGTCAAAATAAAATAGAAAAATAAGTAATAAAAAAACTCATGTCATAAGGAAGACAAAATAGACATATTTAGTGCATATTTAGGCTTTACACTCTGTTCCACCTTGTGATGTCATCATGTGGTAATACAGGAAGTACTCCAGTGTGTTTTTAAACTCCACACACCTTCACTAGAAGCATTTGGATCATTTCAGCTCCTGGAATTGCCGATCTCTACTAAAGGTAAAAGGAGCTGTTAATTTGAAAACGACCGCTTCCACTTCATGACATCACAAGGCGGAACAGAACATTTTGAATTTTGGAGATGCAGACAGACTGATAATAAAGGGAATGAAACAAAACAAAACTCCAGGTCTGTTTTCGAGAAGGAAACGGGATTATAACACAACTTAAAGCTCACAAGAGTCCATTTTTCATAATGTAGGACCTTTAAAGAAGAAAACAGTTTGAGTCCATGGTAATTGCACATTGTTGTTCCTGTTATACGGACCCATTTTGAGGACAGCTGACAATTCAAAAGATATACTAATTTTTTGAATTATCGCCTCATTCTGAAACCGACAGCTAGCTTAGAACGGCCTGTACCTGATTTTGAGCTAATTTTTGTCTTTCTCCAGCCCAGATATCTTATAAAAGCAGCTCCTGAGGTCAAAATAAGTCCGCTGCATCTAATTAGAAAGTGTTGTATTCTTTGATCATCTCGAAGTGCGCTGTCAGCATGCTAGTTGCTGTTAGCACGCATTACCGTGATCACAAAACTCCACTCTGGTCTCGTCGTGGTGAATAGTTAGGATGTTCTGAATGCACAATGAAGGTAAGTGAGGAATAACTTTGGACCACTTCAAACTGAAAAGAACCAGCTCTGTTTTTCGTAAAAACGACGGGAAAAATCAGGTGCAGGGACTTTAATTGTGACGCACGTTGTCTGTAGTCGCGTTCTCTCGCAGTACGTGATGATGGTACAGGGCAGAAGTGAGAGGGCTGCAGTTTGGACCAGAGAGAAACGTAAACCACAGAGACTCTTACGCGTTATGGAGAATACAGTAGTGGTTTTCTCACAGTTTTCTCCTTATCATCCTCTTCCTCTCCTTCCTCTCCTTCTCTTGCGAGAAGGAGAAGAAGGAGAGGAAGAGGATGATAAGGAGAGGAGAAAGGGAGCTATAAACATGAGGATGAGTCTGAGGAGATTTGGTGCAGGCTACGGCTTTTATGATTATTGTGAGGAGAAAAGCAGTGATTTTACGTGTATTTAATAACATATTTATTACACAAAATGGATGAGCTGGTCAGAACTTGGATGGAGACCACTGGGAACAGGTGCCGCAGTGGGACAGTGAACAGCTGTAGCTCGAGTGGAAACTGTCATTGTGTCCTTAACCCAGGTTGCGTGGTATGAATGTGGCGGATGAGTGACGGTGGCGGTTTCAGGACAGCTGTGGATACAACAGAAGTTTAGTGGAGTGAGTGAAAAATGCACAAAACATTCTAAAAAGACATCTAGAAAACACCTACATGAGGCTACTACATTATCACTGCGTTATTTTATTTGAAAGTAAACTGTCTAATGTCATAAAAAAAAAAAAAAACAGAATTGCTGGGTTTCAGATGACAGCACTGCATTCTATAGGACAATATTAATAAATAAATTAAAATTGTTCAAATGCAAAATAATAAAAATAATAATGTTGTAATATAGTGAGTTCTTGGGTTTGTTCATTCAAATATTAGGTTTAGTATTTGTGCATTTACAGCACCTTTTGCATATTTCAGGACAAAGTGCAACGTAATCAATCGGGAAATCTGTCTGAAATCCACCAATTATTTAAGAGTCTATTTTTTTCTGCATTTGAATGTGGCCCTCGGGACAATGACGAGGACGGGGACGGAGACCAGGACCTTAACCCTCCCTGCTCTGGTCTGTGTCCAGTTTTATCAGTTTTATCAAATCAAACTTTGTGAATGAGAAAGATTAAAAGACTGCAGACTGCACTGAGGGGTACTCTTTGGGATAATGGACCGAATTGAAGTTCTCTGTCTCCTCTGTCTTCTGTCTTTTCTGTGTCTCTGTAGCCTCTGTTTCCTCTGTCTCTTTGTAGCCTCTGTCTCTCTGTCTCCTCTGTTTTCTCTGTCTGTCTCCTCTGTCTTTTGTCTCTTCTTTCTCTGTGTCTCCTTGTAGCCTCTGTCTCTCTGTAGCCCCTGTCTCCTCTGTCTCTCTCTGTCTCCCTGTAGCCTCTGTCTGTCTTCTCTGTCTCCCTTTAGCCTCTTTCTCCCTGTCTCCTCTATCCTCTCTGTCTCCCTGTAGCCTCTGTCTGTCTCCTCTGTCTCTGTCTCCTCTGTCGTCTCTGTCTCCTCTGTCTTCTCTGTCTCTGTCTCCTCTGTCTCCTGTGTCTCCTCTGTCTCTGTCTCCTCTGTCTTCTCTGTCTCTGTCTCCTGTGTCTCCTCTGTCTCTGTCTCCTCTGTCTCTCTGTAGCCTCTGTCTCTCTGTCTCCTCTGTCTCTCTGTAGCCTCTGTCTCTCTGTCGCCTATGTCTTTGTCTTCTCTGTCTCCCTGTAGCCTGTCTCTCTGTCTCCTATGTTTTTGTCTTCTCTGTCCCCCTGTAGCCTCTGTCTCACTGTCTCCTCTGTTTTCTCTGTTTCTGTCTCCTCTGTCTGTCTCCTCTGTCTCCCTGTCTCCTCTGTCTCTGTCTCCCCGTCTCCTCTGTCTCTGTCTCCTCTGTCTCCCCGTCTCCTCTGTCTCTCTGTCTCTGTCTCCTCTGTCTCTCTCTCTCCTCTGTCTCTGTCTCCTCTGTCTCTGTCTCTTCTGTCTCTGTCTCCCCGTCTTCTTTGTCTCCCCTGTCTCCTCTGTCTCTGTCTCCTCTGTCTCCTCTGTCTTCTCTGTCTCTGTCTCCTGTGTCTCCTCTGTCTCTGTCTCCTCTGTCTCTCTGTAGCCTCTGTCTCTCTGTCTCTCTGTAGCCTCTGTCTCTCTGTCGCCTATGTCTTTGTCTTCTCTGTCTCCCTGTAGCCTGTCTCTCTGTCTCCTATGTTTTTGTCTTCTCTGTCCCCCTGTAGCCTCTGTCTCCTCTGTCTCACTGCCTCCTCTGTTTTCTCTGTTTCTGTCTCCTCTGTCTGTCTCCTCTGTCTCCCTGTCTCCTCTGTCTCTCTCTCTCCTCTTTCTCTGTCTCCTCTGTCTCTGTCTCCTCTGTCTCCCCGTCTCCTCTGTGTCTCTGTCTCCTCTGTCTCTCTCTCTCCTCTGTCTCTGTCTCCTCTGTCTCTGTCTCCTCTGTCTCTGTCTCCCCGTCTCCTCTGTCTCCTCTGTCTCTCTGTCTCCCCGTCTCCTCTGTCTCTGTCTCTGTCTCCCCGTCTCCTCTGTCTCTGTCTCCTCTGTCTCTCTCAGCTCTCTTCTTCCTCTGTGCGTTTTTCCACTCGTCTTGTTGCATAATAGCGGTGTAGTGTGTGCCGTTTGTTTCTGTTCTCCCCGAATCTGATCCTCCCTCCTCCTCGTGTTTTGGTGGAGCTGATGGGGTCGGATAGGCAGGCGGCGGGACTATTATTAGAACAGCACAATAAATGGACCAAAGGCGGGCAGGAGCAGGGGGAGGCTGAGACAGGGGAGGGGGGATGATTCAACAGCCCGTGTATTTGACCAAAATGTGTCTTACCCCAGTACAGATTTAGTGTAATAAGCAGCTCTTCAGGTCGAACTGAGTCGGGCAGTGTTCTTCTGTCTGCCTCTAATCATGAAGCATTTTGCGCGCCAGTAATCAGGAAGTGCGCTTTAGCATGCTAGTTATTGTTTTTAGCGAGCATTCATGCGCATTTTTCAACTCTGATTAACATTCGTCCCGAGTTCTTTAGGTCCGTATGATCGCAGCGTTGAAACTTCTTCGCGTGTGCTTTGTGTCACCATGGTAACCGCTGAATATCCCACCATAGACGTACATGTAGAACCACACAAGCACAATGCCACTGCAAAGTATCAGTAGCGCTTTTTATATTATGTAAATATTCTCTATTTGGAAGCCTTCAGTTACCATTTAAACCTTTATTTGGCTAAAAATATATTCTAAAAAATGTAATGTCAAATAGAAATAATCGTTACAATAGGAAAAAACTTTTGTTGACTACTGAAATACTCCTCAACTTAGTTCTTGTGTCATGTTTTCTATAATACTGTTGCTGTCATGATACGATTTTGATACTAAGGAACAGTTTCGATACTCAATACCGATTCTGATATCACAATGATAATTGAAAAAAACCTATTTCTTTAGACAATATCCTGTGATTTTCAACATTAAATGGTAGAACTTTCTTTTCTATTCCCATGTGGCCTTATATCTGTGGAATCCCTCAGGTTCCATAGTGGTCCAGGTCTAAACCAAGTCTAAACCAGGTCTAAACCAGGTCCATGGGCGTGTACTAGTCTATGTGCTCTTATACTTGTTCTGTTACAGCTCAAGATACTAGTTTTAGTATTGATTAGTATCTGATTTTTGATACTTTTGACAGCCCTAAATACTATCCATCTATTCCCTATGTATTCCATTGTGTACATTTCATTTACAGTCCCTTTAGCCGCTTCCCTCCGTTTTGTGTTTGAGCTCCCTGTGACATTTGCACAACCTTTCACTGTCCCTGGAGCTGCGCAGACCAAAGTTGTGCTGCACGCTTCAGCTCTCTCCACAAGAACAAAGAAAGAAATAAATAAACCAGGTCCAGAGTGTGTGTGAGTATTTTCTCTGAGGGCAAATCTGAGCGTGAGCTGGAGCAAGCACAGGTCAGAGAACTCTCCTCACGTCTGAACGCTCCAATCAGAAAGGTCAGAGGTTACGCTGTGGATTCTGTACTGGGAAAACCTTTTGGAAAAATGTCATTGAGCAAAGTAGTTCTGGCTTTTCATGTTCTTTCTATAAAACCCCTGTTCTTAAAGGAGTTGTATGCAGCCTGCGTTTTTACATTGTTAAAGGTTCTACAATCACAACTGACCCTGTGTCCTCAGAGTCTTCACCTCCAGACAGAGACACGTCCTGCGTTTGTCTCATTCTCAGTTTGTGGACAGGCTCATGTGAAGCTCAGAACCTCCAGAATTCCCTCCCTGAGCTGCAGACGCTGCACTAGCACTGATTCAAGATGGCTGCAGGTGCTGGGGTTTAGGTAGAGACGGTTCAGATCAAAGAGAGGCATTTTAGACTGGATTTCAGCATTGAACCAGCAACTGAAACGAGAGAGTAAACAACCTGGCCATCATGTCCAAATTATACATCATAAGGTTCCTTCAGTATGTGCATTATGTCACCATGGTAACTCCTAAACATTCTGCAAATAGAGATACATGCAGAACACCCCCAGCGAGATGAGATGTAACATTCTAATGAATATTCAGGGTTTTGTGTACACACTGAAATAGAACTTCACATAACATTTTAGCCAATAAAATATAGAAAGCTGTGAGCAAGTGGGCTTGGGTTTCCACAGATCTTACTCGTTACTTAGTTTGATGTTGGCTACACTACCCATCTATCTCCATGGAGATGTTATTGCTTTGCTGGACTGTTCCACCCCTCAGCATTATACATATATTTTGCATTTATAAAATTTCTCAAAAACAACATTGAAAAACATGCATTCTTACTGGGAGTGGGCTTGCCTCTCGACAGATCTGACCTGTAACTTGGCCTGGTGGACACGCTAATTGTCCTGTACTTTGTCTCCATGGAAATATTATTGCTTTACCTTTAATGTTCCACAGCATGGCAGTAAACTTTTCTTTCTTGCATTTATTAAGGTGTTTTTATTGCTCATAAACAACTTTAAAAAACATGCATTCTTTTTGAGAGTGGGCTCGCCTCTCCACTGATTTAACCTGTAACTTGGCCTGGTGGTGGCAGCACTACCCGCTTGTCTCCATGGAGGTGTTATTGCTTTGCTGGAATGTTCCACACCACGGCATTATACATATATTTAGCATTTATTCAACTTCTCAAAAACAACATTGAAAAACATGGATTCTTACTGGGAGTAGGCTCACCTCTCCACAGATCTGACCTGTAACTTGGCCTGGTGGTATCGCCTGCTTGTCTTTAAGGAGATTTAATTCCATACTGTGCAATATTCCTGACAAAGCATTAACACCTCCATAGAGACAAACTGGTAATGCACCTTTTGATTTATTGATTGATTGATTGATTTATTTAATGATGTCAGAGTTGTACAAATCTGCATTTTTTCTCACATCAGGCCTGAATTCAACCTGTTAATTTTCTCATTGTCAGCGCTGCGCTCTGTGCCTTTAGAGTCTGTCACATTCTCTCATTTACTCCTATTGTTTATCACATAAAACATAATCTTTATTCAATCAACAAACGGCGAAATGCCACGGATCGTCTCGGGCCTGAGCGTCCGCTGGAGCACGCGCTGGTATTTGGTGATTACGGTTGTCGCGGTAATAACTCGCCCACGCCGCGCGGAGGGAGAGAGGGACCTGTCGCCATGACGATTCTGTCTCATCCGACCACACTTTGGAGGATGTGGGCATTTCAGAGTTATGACTAGTTTTTGGACAGGTGGGCTGAAAGCGGAGTGTTACGCCGCACTGCTTTTTTCAGCTTTGGTTTTAACAGTTATTATTTTTAAAGGTCCTATGTTACGCAAAATAGACTCGTGAGGTTTTAGTCGTGTTTTTATGTTGTTCCTCCTCAAAAACAGACCTGGAGTTGTGTTTTGTTTCATTTACACGTTTGAGTAACTCTTCATTATTCATCTGTCTACATCTCCAAAGCTCAAAACACTCTGCTCCACCTTGTGATGTCACGAAGTTGTAGTTTTCAAGTGAACAGCTGAAATTATCTGATTCTGATGAAGCTGTATGGAGTTTAAAAACACAGTGGAGCGTAACAGATTTATGTTTTTCTAAAAACTCCATCCAAAATGCAAAGACACAAGGAAGACATTTTACTGACAGTTAAAAAATTCATTTCATTTAATTTTTTAAATTTGTTTCATTCATTAAAGGTGAATATAAAATAATTATGTTTGATAAACGCATCAATGTGAATGAAAAGGAGCAGAAAGAAGTACAGACTTAATAATATCTGCCCCCTTTTCACACCAACATTTCCAACTTAATGCAGAATCTATAGCAACTACATTTATAAGAATTATTATTATTTACGTTATTTAAGTACTTATTAACAAAAGGAAAGTTACTCTGCCAACTCTTTTTAGCAGATCATATTTGACGTTTCTTTTAAGCACTCCGTAAATTTTCTTTGGAGACTGGTGGATCTGCTGATTTTCTTTGTACATAGTTTTTAAAATATTTAGTAAAATAATTAGTTGAAAAATAAAGGCGTTGTTATTTATTTGTATGAGTCTAATCAGAATTATTGTGCAGTTATACAGCCTTTGGCCCTTGTTTACATTTTGGTTGCTAGGGAACAGTTACGGCGTTTCTGCTGCTCGTGTCCAGGAAGGAAAATGATAAAAAACTTGACTAAAACTGTGGTGGAATCTTAAACTGAATCATGTCGACGATGTTTTAGTGAAATGAGGCGAACCTACAATTTATAATACAATTTTCCCCAATGCTGAATTCACAGCCATACCACTTTGTAGGGAGTATTATCTGTTACATAAGGGTGAGCTGTTGTACAGTTGTAAGGAGTATTATCTGTTACATAAGGGTGAGTTGTTGTACAGTTGTAAGGAGTATTATCTGTTACATAAGGGTGAGTTGTTGTACAGTTGTAGGGAGTATTATCTGTTACATAAGGGTGAGTTGTTGTACAGTTGTAGGGAGTATTATCTGTTACAGAAGGGTGAGTTGTTGTACAGTTGTAGGGAGTATTATCTGTTACATAAGGGTGAGTTGTACAGTTGTAGGGAGTATTATCTATTACATAAGGTATAACAAAAATATACCTCTCGTCTCGTGTCTCGTCTCGTGTCTCGTCTCGTCTCTCGTCTCGTGTCTCATCTCGTGTCTCATGTCGTGTCTCATCTCATGTCTCATCTCGTGTCTCATCTCGTGTCTCATCTCGTGTCTCGTCTCGTGTCTCGTCTCGTGTCTCATGTCGTGTCTCATGTCGTGTCTCATCTCGTGTCTCGTCTCGTGTCTCGTCTCGTGTCTCATGTCGTGTCTCATCTCATGTCTCATCTCGTGTCTCATCTCGTGTCTCGTCTCGTGTCTCGTCTCGTGTCTCATGTCGTGTCTCGTTTCGTGTCTCGTCTCGTGTCTCGTCTCGTGTCTCGTCTCGTGTCTCATCTCGTGTCTCGTCTTGTGTCTCATGTCGTGTCTCATCTCATGTCTCATCTCGTGTCTCGTCTCGTGTCTCGTCTCGTGTCTCATGTCGTGTCTCGTTTCGTGTCTCGTCTCGTGTCTCGTCTCGTGTCTCGTCTCGTGTCTCATCTCGTGTCTCGTCTTGTGTCTCATCTCATGTCTCATCTCGTGTCTCATCTCGTGTCTCGTCTCGTGTCTCGTCTCGTGTCTCATGTCGTGTCTCGTTTCGTGTCTCGTGTCTCGTCTCGTGTCTCGTCTCGTGTCTCATGTCGTGTCTCATCTCGTGTCTCATCTCGTGTCTCATCTCGTGTCTCGTCTCGTGTCTCGTCTCGTGTCTCGTCTCGTGTCTCATGTCGTGTCTCATGTCGTGTCTCATGTCGTGTCTCATGTCGTGTCTCATCTCGTGTCTCATCTCGTGTCTCGTCTCGTGTCTCGTCTCGTGTCTCGTCTCGTGTCTCATGTCGTGTCTCATGTCGTGTCTCATGTCGTGTCTCATGTCGTGTCTCATCTCGTGTCTCGTCTCGTGTCTCGTCTCGTGTCTCGTCTCGTGTCTCGTCTCGTGTCTCATCTCGTCTCATTGTACAGAACTGTTTTATGGAGCTGAATTATTCCCTGATTTTGGGAAAGTGGCGTGGGCAGAGCTGTGTTCTACCTTTTATTTTTTCCTCGAGTGATGCAGAAAATAGGGAGCCTCTGTTTGTGCGAATGTACAGTGTGTTCGCTCAAAAATATTCTACTAAATTATAAAGTGTTTTAATCAAAACATACCTGCAGTTGTGTTTAGTTTAAGTCTTTTACCTAGTAGGGCTACTCCAATTTTATTTGTTTTTATAGTTACATTTTTCCGTTTATGTTCTCAAATCATGATTCAGTTCAGAGTTCACATTTTTAGCCTGAACAGATATTAGTATTTGGAAGAAGACTGTAATAAACTGCTAAATATATGGGCGATATGGGCAAAAAAAAAGAATCATGATTTTATTTTCACATATTGATCAATCTTGATTTTCGATTCTATCTTCTTCCATCTTATTGAAACTTCGTGTCAGGATCACCACAGTTTTTATGAGGTCTTACGTTTCACTCAAAAACGGTTAGAAAACAGTTGTTTACTTTCCATAACTTGAATCATAAAGATGAAAAGCACCAGAAGAGAGAAACTGGAGAAAAGGTGAAGAGCTGGATTGTAAATTGTTCAGATTTAAGGTAAAACTTATGAACACGTGAGGAGACAAAGGAACCCGCTGTGGCTCAGGTGCTTTTTCCTAAACAAGAGCGTAAATCCTCGTCTTACTGCCACATGATTCGCGGTAAAGTCGATTAAAATGCACTCGCCAGATCATCGTGGTCGACAGTGTTTTAACCTCACAATTTCAGTTTAGACTTAGACAAACTTTATTGATCCACAAGGGAAATTATTTGGACACAGTCGCTCAAACATCACAATATAATATAATAACAGAGAGTAACAAAAACAGATGGTGTAGCAAAAAGAGCAAGAGACACGTGTCAAATGAGACATAATTATAAAAATAAATGTATATGTACAAATCAAAATAAAATAGAAAAATAAGTAATAAAATATAAAATAAACTAAAATCACAGCTATAAACAAGAGACAAGAACAACAGTGCAAATACTAGTACTAAGATTGAGTTGTTGTACAGTTGTAGGGAATATTATCTCCTCTGTCTCTCTATAGTCTGGTGCAGTGGGTGAGTTGTTGTAGGGAGTATTATCTCCTCTGTCTCTCTATAGTCTGGTGCAGTGGGTGAGTTGTTGTAGGGAGTATTATCTCCTCTGTCTCTCTATAGTCTGGTGAAGTGGGTGAGTTGTTGTACAGTTGTAGGGAGTATTATCTCCTCTGTCCCTCTATAGTTTGGTGCAGTGGGTGAGTTGTACAGTTGTAGGAAGTATTATCTGTTACATAAGGTGAGTTGTTGTACAGTTGTAGGGAGTATTATAGTATGAATGTAGTCCTGTATCTCTCACTGTTTGAGTGGAGCGGAGTTTCAACTGTAATTGGCAAGGCAAGTGTATTTCAATTTGCAGCGCCACAGAATCTTTTTTTTTTTTTCAATGAGATTCTGTCATTTTCGCTCAAACGCACAGAAAAAGAGCGCTGCACAAACATACACTTAAACACTTGCACTGTATTTGTAAAGCACAATTCGTACACAAAGTAATTCAAAGTGCTTTACAGAATAAGAAAGACATTAAAATCACAACACAAACAAATCAAAACGTTAATAATTATCACAAAATTAAAAGAGAAGAGCGCAGATAAAGTCGAAGTAGAGGCCTGTCTCACATGTTCTAATCGAGAATCGCAATGACTGAAATTGGGATTTTTGATTTGCAGTGATTTATTTTATAAGTAAATTTGCTGCCAGACGCCGTAGTTCCCCTGTGTGTGTGTCACCTCTGGGTTGTGTGTGTGTGTCACCTCTGGGCTGTGTGTGTGTGTCACCTCTGGGCTGTGTGCGTGTCACCTCTGGGCTGTGTGTGTGTGTGTGTGTGTGTGTGCGTGTGTCACCTCTGGGCTGTGTGTGTCACCTCTGGGCTGTGTGTGTGTGTGTGTGTGTGTGTGTCACCTCTGGGCTGTGTGCGTGTCACCTCTGGGCTGTGTGTGTGTGTCACCTCTGGGCTGTGTGTGTGTCACCTCTGGGCTGTGTGTGTGTCACCTCTGGGCTGTGTGTGTCACCTCTGGGCTGTGTGCGTGTCACCTCTGGGCTGTGTGCGTGTCACCTCTGGGCTGTGTGTGTGTGTGTGTGTGTGTGTGGGTGTGTGTGTGTCACCTCTGGGCTGTGTGTGTGTCACCTCTGGGCTGTGTGCGTGTCACCTCTGGGCTGTGTGTGTGTCACCTCTGGGCTGTGTGTGTGTGTCACCTCTGGGCTGTGTGTGGGTGTGTGCGTGTCACCTCTGGGCTGTGTGCGTGTCACCTCTGGGCTGTGTGTGTGTGTCACCTCTGGGCTGTGTGTGTGTCACCTCTGGGCTGTGTGTGGGTGTGTGTGTGTCACCTCTGGGCTGTGTGCGTGTCACCTCTGGGCTGTGTGCGTGTCACCTCTGGGCTGTGTGTGTGTCACCTCTGGGCTGTGTGTGTGTCACCTCTGGGTAACAGTCGTGCTTTCACCTTGGCTGGACTCATGAGACGATGAAAAAGCATAATTTCCTGTGGCTCAGTCCAGCTCTCTGTCGCCCACTTCTTTAACGCTTCTTTTCAGCCGTGCACAAAAGGTTCTGAGCCCACACGCTCTCAGCCCTCCGCACTCGGACTGCACCAAAGCACTTAACTCAGTGTCCGCTAATGTTTAAAGGGGACCGAGTATGCAAATTTGAGTATTTTGGAGCTTTCCACCACGTTGTAACGTCGTTCCCTCATCCAAAACATGCCTGAAGAGGTTTTAGAATCATCTAGTGATCTCTCCAGGGCCCTGTTCAAACCTTCCTTACGGTTAGCTGTAAGATTCTGTACGAGGCTCCGCCCACAAGCCTATGCACCCATGCTCCCACATGACAATTCTCCGTAAATATACAAAAACATGGCACAAAACTGTACACTACAACTCCACAAACCTGATGTGATGTGCAGGAGTTTCATAAACGGGATGCGCGCTCTGAAGGGGGAGCAACCAAAAAAAACAATTTTATAGTTTCTGGCAAATGGAACATTTTCAAAACAATAAAAGGTAAAATGGTGATATAAATATGTCATGTGTTCAGTACGCAGGCTGTATCATAGACTGTTTATACAAATGGACATGTTAAGGAACAGGAAATGAGCATGGGGAAGCTTCCGGCTCCATCTACTCTGGTTTTAATTGACTTTTTATTGAGAAACTGTCGTCCCTCTCTCTGTAACAGCTGCTGCCAGACTCATTTTGGTCTTAAAATGTTCGTATTAACCCGCTCTGCATGATCCTTGTGTTTTTATTTCGCCATTTCGCCCGTTAATAAATTCCTTTCCTAATATGAAACACGGCTACAAATTCGCTGCCAGCCTCGATGAGCTTCATTTGACTGGAGCTGAACGCTGTGGGTGACGTCACACACCCTTAGTCCGCTTCTTTCTTTATACAGTCAGTGCTCTGTTTATATAAATGGACGTAACTAACCCGCTAACCGCCGCGTTCCAAACAGGAAATGAGCATGGGGGTGCTTCCGGCTCCATCTACTCTGGCTCCAATTGACTTTATAATAATAATAAATAATAATAAAGCAGTAGTGTTATGTGGCGCTTCTCCAGACGCTCAAAATCGCTTTACAGTTTGGTGCGTTTTTATTCATTTTTATACTGAAAAAGTGTAACTGCTGCTCTGAGCCTCTTCATTTTAGTCCAACAGTATCTCCAGAAAAGTTACTCAGAGCAGCTTTAAGAGTTTAATTTTCTCGCTGTCATATCCTACAGACCAGCTTGCTTTTATATTCCCGATGCAGATGCTAAAATCCTGTCTCCAAATGTCTCCGTAACCGCCTCGTCATATCTGTGGAGGAGCTGGCCGTTTGTGCTGTCGGTGAATGGGGAGTATTTAAAGCACAGCTGCGACGGGGGCTACATTACCATAGCCGCGCTGACACCGATGTGGCAGCGCGGATTAGGCAAATGCGACCTCGCCCTGTTAGCTTTAGCGCTCACACACACACACGCACACACACAGTCTTGGTTTGGAAGTGTGTTTTTAATACAACACTTGTCTTGTCAAAACAGGACGGCGTTCTGCACTGGAGCTGACAGAAAATATTCAGTAAAACCAAGGTTGTTTTTATCAAGTCGTGTTGTAGAAAAAGGTGTTGATAAAGTACGAGACTGAGTGGGTGGTGTAAAAGTTGTAGTACAGTACAGTAGAGAGTTAAGGGGCCCGTATTACGCTATTTTCTGATCTATGATATAATGTTGTTTCCTCAACTCAAACCACACAAATACCTGGAGTTGTGTTTTGTTTCACTCACAGGGTTTTAACGCACAAACTCTGCAGATTTAGGCTGAGTTCTTCTCTCAAACAGAAAAAAAAACACTCTGAGCTCAGGTCTTCCACAGGTTCAGCTCAGGTCCGGCTCAGGTCTTCCACAGGTTCAGCTCAGGTCCGGCTCAGGTCTTCCACAGGTTCAGCTCAGGTCCGGCTCAGGTCCGGCTCAGGTCTGGCTCAGGTCTGGCACAGGTCTTTCACAGGTCTGGCACAGGTCCGGCTTAGGTCTTCCACAGGTCTGGCTCAGGTCAGGCTTAGGTCCGGCTCAGGTCTTCCACAGGTCTGGCACAGGTCTGGCACAGGTCTGGCACAGGTCTGGCATAGGTTCAGATCAGGTCTGGCTCAGGTCTTCTACAGGTCTGGCTCAGGTCTGATTTTTATCACAGACTGACCAAGTTACAGGTCAGATCTGTGGAGAGGCGACCCCGCTCACAGTCCGAACGCCTGTTTTTCTAGGTTTTTTTGAGCTCTAAAACCACCTGTAATTGAATAAATTTAAAATAGATCTGTTTAATGTCGCACTGTGGAACATTCCAGGCAGAGCAATGGCATGAACTGCTCACACGTCACATATTTAGATCACCGTGTTCCCCTTTTATTGTTTTGAAAATGTTATATTCACTGAAAACAATGTATTAAAATATTTTATTTTTAAGTTTCATTTTCACTTTCAAATCACTCCCCCTTCAGAGCAACACAATCCTGCTAATGAAACTCCTGCACATCACATCAGGTTTGTGACGTTGTAGTGTACCGTTTTGTATCATGTTTTTGTATATTTATGGGGAATTGTCGTGTGGGCGGAGCCCTGTACCGAATCTTACAGCTAACCATAAGGAAGGTTTGAATAGGGCCCAGGAGAGATCGCTAAATTACTCTAACATGTGTGGATGACTCTAAAACTTCTTCATATTGTTTAATTAAAGAAGACATATTAAATTGAGTTGATTATAAACTAAATATTGGTCTACAGCTGATTTTTACATGACATTTTAAACTGAATGCAATGGGCCAAAGTTATTCCTCCCTGGGTGTGTGATGCTAACTGGAGGTACTGTTCTGTCTAAAGCTCTGGCTGTATCGGAATGGTTTATTGTTGAAAAGTGGCTGCGACATGTTTGACCCGGAGTCTGTATATTTGTCCCAGATACATAAACAGTCTGATGGTGCCGTGTGCATTTTTAAACAGAGCGATGCAGGTGGTGCTGTCTGACCTGCTTCAGTTCAGCTCCTGTGGTTTGTGACGCCGTCTCCACCTCTGCACTCGTCCTTCCACGCCTCTCTCCACCCTTCTCTCTACCTCGCTATCTCTCGCCACCCCTCCACCCTTCTCTCTACCTCGCTATCCCTCTCTCCACCCCTCCACCCTTCTCTCTACCTCGCTATCTCTCGCCACCCCTCCACCCTTCTCTCTACCTCGCTATCCCTCTCTTCACCCCTCCACCCTTCTCTCTACCTCGCTATCTCTCTCCACCCCTCCACCCTTCTCTCTGCCCCTCCATCCCTCTCTCTGCCCCTCCACCCCTCTCTCTGCCCCTCCACCCCTCTCTCTACCTCACTATCCCTCTCTCTGCCCCTCCACCCTTCTCTCTACCTCGCTATCCCTCTCTTCACCCCTCCACCCTTCTCTCTACCTCGCTATCCCTCTCTCTGCCCCTCCACCCTTCTCTCTACCTCGCTATCCCTCTTTCTGCCCCTCCACCCTTCTCTCTACCCCTCTGCCCCTCTTTTCACCCCTTTGCCCCTTCGTCTACCCCTCTATCCCTGTCTCCACCCCTCTGCCCCTCTCTCTGCCCTTCTGTCCCTCTCTCCATCCATTCACTTCTCTGCTCCTCTCTCTACCCCTTCATCTCTTTGCCCCTCCACCCCTCTTTCCACCCCTCTACCCACCCCTCTACCCTTCCACCCCTCTCTCCATCCCAACACCCCTCTCTCCGCCCCTCTCTCCACCCTTCCACCACCCCTCTACCCTTCTACCCTTCTCTTCATCCCTCCAACCTTTCCACCCCTCTCTCCACCCCTCCACCTCTGCACTCAGGCCTCACGCTGCCTCCGTTTTGGAGCAGAATGAATAATTTATCTTTAACCTTCTGCTGGTGTTTTTCTGTCCACCTCTGAAGAGGAGCTCACATGGAGGCCACAGTTTAACCTGCGCTGGAAGGCCCTCGCTTCATGTTTGCTTCTGCTGATACTGTGGAGTGACATCACACTTGAGGGGCAGGAGGGGATTTACATGGATGTGTATGGCGGAATCAGTTCATCTGTTACCATGGTGACACAATGAACACATTAGCAAACATAGCCAAAAAAGAGAAACTGTAATTTTCTATGAGAGAGACTTGTTTAACAGTAAAAAAAAAACAAAAAAAAAACAAGCTTGCCTGTCGTAGTTCTAAATAGATTGTATTAGAATAAAAATCTATGTAATCTATTTATTTATCGATTTTAGTACCCTGTCTTGGAAAGTCATGTTTTTTTATATATTTAATATTTATTGTGATTTTTAGCCAAGCGTGGTGAATAAATGATTTATGGAACAAAACCATTCTGCGCTGGGGCACTGTAACACTTTATTTGTAATTGTGTTGTAAATGTGTTTACTGTGTAGAGTGTGGATGAATGAAATGTGAAATGTGGGACCAGCCTCTCAAGTCTACAGAACAAATTCACCTACGGGTACGAATAAAGCGATTTAATCTAATCAGATTAAAGTCTGTCAAAGCCCCAGACAGAGCAGTGCCTACAGTTAGCATCACACCCCCAGGAAATGTTGATGGTATTAGCTACAAACCATCTACGGCCAGAAAATAGTTTTATTACATCAGTTTGTGTCCAAACAGGATATCGGCTGAACTACTATACCGATACCAGTATTAGTAGTTTCATTCGCAGGACGCACGCTGATTGTAATGTATTAGAGCTCTGAAGGGGCAGTGACTTAGCATGGAAAGCAAAGAGAGGGCAGACTCAGCGTGGCAAAAATGCAAATGAAACTTACAAAACATGTTAGTACATTGTTTTCAGTGAATATAGCATTTTCAGAACAATAAAAGGTAACACGGCGATGTAAATATGTGTATGTACGGACAGTTAATGCGCCATAGAAGTGTAATCTCTTTAAATAAATCGTTTTCGGCCCAGCCCCGTTTGTGAGACGTGTGAGCGGATCTTAAACACAGGCTGGTGCACCGTGCGGAGGAGGAGGACTTGGCTCTGTTCCATCTCTCCACGGTCATTCCTCACATCTTCTCCTGGTGAAGGACATTGGGCTGCGGAGGTGCTCCTGCTCTGGCTCTGCTCCAAAGATTTCCATTATTCTCTGCTCAGTCTGCTCCATTCAGACCCACTGTGTCTCCTACAGCGCTGGCAGAATGATCCAGAATCTGATACCAGTCGATACTAAAACGGGTATCGAAACTAGATACTCATTTGAGCAGGTGTTGATGCTGAAAAAGTCCCGTTGAGAAGACAGAAATGAACCTTTCAACTCTTTTTATCAGAACAATCCAATCCAACTTTATTTGTATAGCACATTTTAGACAGTGTAAAACCTTAAACTCTAAAAAGTCAAACAAACTGAACTAATATTACAATAGATAAAATAATAATAAAATCAATGAATAAAAATAATAAAATCAATAAATAAAGGCAGTACTAAAAGAATAAAATAGATAAAAACAATAAATAAATGCGCGTTAGAAAACTGCGGTGTCCAATAGGAGCTGACGTCGCCGTAAACGTCATGATAACGAAACGTGGGCCCCTCCTGTGGATAACTGCACATCGCACTGGAGCAAAGCATTTTTATTTTTAAGCATTTGCACCGAAACGACGACGCGACGCTGCCCAATCCTACGAGTATCACCCATGAAGAACATCAAACTGGAGAAGGAAGTGCGTACGTCACATCGGGCGTGTAGCGGTGGAGCTGAAAACGGATCAGATCTGCAAAATGGCGTCATGAAAATAAAAATAAGCGATTAAAGATGACTCAAACACGAATCACTCCAAATGCAACTTCAGATGGTCAATGAGAAGAAACGACATAACACGTTTAACAGCTCCGTAGATTTTGCACGATATGTCTCTTTTAAAGCTGCACTGTGCAACTTTTGTGGTGGCAGGTCCGCTACCTGCTTGTCTCCATGGAGATGTTATTGCGTTGCCTCGAATGTTCCGTGGTATGACTTTAAACACATCCATCTGGTGTTTCTGTTGCTCAAAAATACAGTAATTCCTTCTGTGAATAGGGGCGCCTCTCCACAGATCTGAGCTGTAATGTAGCGTAGTGCTGTAACCTGTGCGTCTCCCTCGTTATAGACGGGTTTAATCTATACTGTGGAACATTCTAGACAAAGCAATAACATCTCCATGGAGACAAGCAGGTAGAAATGTTACGCAGTGCAAATTTAAGACTTGGTAATTTGGCTTTTCTTCATAGAGATGTTCTTGCTTTGTCTGGAATGTTCCACAGTATGGCATTAAACCTTTCCTATCCCCATGGAGACCAAACCAGACCTAGTTATAGGTCAGATCTGTGGAGAGGCGACCCCGCTCACAGTCAGAATGTCTGTTTTTCTAGGTATTTTTGAGCTTTAAAACCACCTGTAATTGAATAAATGTAAAGTAGAGCTGTTTAATGTCACACTGTGGAACATTCAGGCAGAGCAATGACGTATCCATAGAAACAAGCAGGTGACGGAAAGGTTTCACAGTGCAGCTTTACCCAAGTACCATTTGGGGCTCTGTTTTCTAACAGTTTGTACAGTACAGATGTTCTCTCTCTTTCTCAATCAGTGGGACCAAAATCAGACTTTGAAATCTGTCCGTTTTAGCTGTAACGTTTCTTTTCATTCGTCCTTTTATAGCTCTCATCATCCCATCATCCCGTTTGTACTTGTCAAACGTCTTTCTTTCTTTCTTTCTTTCTCCGTGTAACTGTCGTCCTCTCAGATCCAAGATGGCCGCCGCCCCTGCCTCTCGTCTGCAGCTGGTCCTTATTGACTCTTAATGGGCTTTAAATAGAAACTGAATTATGAAAACCAAGATTTCTCTCTGTCGCCCGCCGCCCGCCCCCACAGATTCTGGTACACTCTCTCTCTGTCTTTCTCTTTCTCTGCTTCCCTCTCTCTCTTTCTTTCTTTGCCTCCTTTCCTCTTCCTCTCTCTTTACCTCTCCCTCTCTCTCTCTGTCGCTTCTTCCCTCCCTTCCTCTCCTTCTCTTTCACTCTCTCGCTCTGTCCTGTCTGTCTCGCTTCCTCGCTTTCTCCTCTCTCTCTCCCTCTCTCTCTCCCTCTCTCATTCTCTCTGTCTCTCCCCCTTCATTTCTCTACCTCTGTCTCAATCTCTTCTTCCCTCTCCCCCTCCCTCTCTTTCTCTCCTTCTCTCTCTCCCTTCCTCTCTTTTTCTCTACCCTCCCTCTCTCTCCCTCACTCACTCTCCCTCTCCCCCTCTCCCTGTCTCTCACTCTCTCTCTGTCTCCCCCCCTTCTGTCTCCCTCTCTTTCTCTGTCTCTCCCTCACTCTCTTTCTTTCTCTCTTTCACTCTGACTCACTCTCTTTCTCTCTCTCCCTCGCTCTCGCCCTCTCTTTCTCTTTCTCCCCTTCCCTCTCTCCCTTCCCGTCTCTCTCTTTTTCACTCCACCTCTTTCTGTCTCTCCCTCTCTCTCTCTCTCCCTCTTTTTCTCTCCCGCTCCCTCGCTCTGTCTCTCCTTCTCTATTTCTCTGTCTCTCCCTTCTTCTCTTTATCTCGCTCTCTTTCACTCTTTGTCTCACTCTCTCTTTCTCTTTCTGTCTCCTTCTCGCTCTCTCTCTCCCTTTTTTCTCTCTTTCTTTCTCCTTCCCCCTTTCTCTCTCTCTCACTCTCCCACCCCCCACTCTCTATCCGTCTCCGTCTCTCTTCTCTGTCACTTGATCCTCCTTATCTCTCTCTGTCCACCGTCCCCCCATCCCTCCATCGCCTGGCAACCGTTACCAAGGGGCTGTCCTATCTCTGCTGAGCTGTTTGTAAAATAAAGTCTAAATACGGGATCTGTCGTGAATCGCAGCCGAGCGGAAACACGAAAGTCCGTCTTCGGTGTCTCTGGATCCGTCTGAGTGAGACGTTTGTCCCGACAGGAGCGTCTCAGAGCAAAAAAACGTGGGAAAGAAAAGAAACGTGCTGTTGTTGTCTTTTTGAAATTTGAAATGAATTAAAGCTACACTATGTAACTTTTTGGTTGACATTAAACAGCTCTGCTTTACATTTATTCAATTACAGGTGGTTTTAGAGCTCAAAAATACCTAGAAAAACAAACATTCTGACTGTGAGCGGGGTCGCCTCTCCACAGATCTGACCTGTAACTTGGTCTGGTTTGGTCTCCATGGGGATAGGAAAGGTTTAATGCCATACTGTGGAACATTCCAGACAAAGCAATAACATCTCTTCATACTGACAACCACATTACAACTTTATTTTAATACTATAATTTTTTTTTTTTTTTTCTGAAAATTCTGAAAATAAATTGCATAACATAATAAAAAAAATTAAGTTTATAATAAAAAAATACGTCAAAAAGAGCTGAAAAACTAAAAAATAAATAAATTAAAGAAGCTATGTGTAGTTTTATACCCAAAAAGCCATGTTATTTCTGTGTATTTTACCTCTTTATGAATCTGCACGACCAGTTGAAAGTTTGGACACACCCTCTTATTCCATATTTAAAGCTGCACTGTGTAACTTTTCTGGTGGAAGGTCCGTCAAATACTTTTCTACATGGAGACGTTATCGCTTTGTCTGGAATGTTTGGCCAACAAAAGTGTGAAAATGCCACTTTTCTGTCATAATGCAAATAATTAAGACGTAAAACTGTTTAATACCAGTCATTCCCTACTTAGGTCAATATTTAGGGGTCATGCTGTTTTTAGGGGTGTCTGAATGTCCAGTAGTGGGCATCGGTAGTCACTAGAGCGGTAAATATAGACCACAATGCACTGGGAGAGTCGAGAAAACAACGGCAAACAGTGACAGGTGTTTAACTGGACACAACCCGACTGACTGAAGCAGATAAAAGCACCGGTTTATCGCTCTGTAGATCCTGATTCTGAATATAACACGACTAAATAATAATGTTACCTTAGCTCCAGCTGTTAAAACCGATAATTTCCACATTTCAGACAAAAAGCGAATAATCCGGTCCGTTTACGTGAAATCCAAAAACTCGTACGATTATTAATAGTCCATAAACGTCGCTGATCTTTATTTATGACAGAAATCAAGTTTTATCTGAGTTTATTGGACGTTTTTACACTGAATGTAGCGAGATGCATGACTGTTGTATTGGCCGAGTATCAGGAAGTGTGTGGTTAGCCTGCTAGTTGCTTTACGTGACCGCGAAACTCCGCTCTGGTCTCTTAGAGTTGCTCTTATAAACTCATCGTGGTGAGTATTTAGGACACTCTGAATGCATAAGGGAAATGAGGACGAACTTTGGACAACTGCGAACTGTTTAACAAACTAGTTGTGTTTTTCGGGTTTTTAAGACACAAAAATTAGGTACATTGAGTTTAATTTGTTTCGGTTTGTAACTGTAGGTGGCGCTGTGGTTAGACTGGACTCAAAACGTATCATATTTTTGGTGTTTTCTTCCTCTGTCTGGAAAGGTTTCTACAAAAATGAACCAAAACATGCACAATAAGCAAGATCTGGAGATACTAACGAGACAAAAACCAAAATTGAAACTAGATCCACATTTTTCACAGGCGTCGATATTAAAACCGAAGCGTTCCTGAATGTTTTTAGAACGATCTGGAGACTCGTATACATCCATGGAACACTGTGGAACCTACCGGACCACTGAGGAATTACACAGATATAAGGACGCATGGAAAAAGAAAAGAAAGTACTGCGATTTAATGTGGAAAATCACATTCTATTGTCTAAAAAAAGAGGAATAAAGTCTATTCTGTAGCATAGAAATCAAGTTTGGAATTTTAGTATTGTTTAAACGCTACTACGACTAAGGCCCAATCCCAATTCTCCCCCTTAGCCCTCTGTCTTTGTCTTAGCCCTACCCCTTAGCCCTACCCCTCTGTCTTTAAACAGAGGGGTAAGGCAAAGGGGTGTGTTTTAAACCCTTAGAAATGGGACACCCCTTTGCAGTCGCAACAATATGACATTATTTTTAAAGTTTTGAAGTATTGTGCTCCTTTTGAGTTTGTTTTAAATGAACTTTGCAAAAAGTCAAATGTTTTTTTAATTTTTTAATTTGTTAAAATGACTATACTCTGTACAACATATGTAAATCAAATTTGAATCAACTGTAACAAAATTAAAATGCTGCAGAGGTGGATGGAGTTGTAGAGGATGCCTGGTACACACAAAAAAGAAAACAAAATTAATACATAGTCATAAACATATATAGTTGTTCTGGTACCTAACAAATATTATAGAATGTAATATACCTTATATTTTATTTTCAAATTCTCCCACTTTTTTGAAGCTTGTTGGGCTGACACAACTCCAACAAGTCCAGCCTCCTACAAGAAATTTCTAAACAAAATACAAATGTGATTAATAACATGTTGTTTTTAATATAAATAGGGGATAATTTACAAGGCGAAACGAAACAATAATATTTTAGGCGATGCATGTTCGTAATACTTTACACATTCTACCGTAACATGTGTATAGTTCTAAAAGCGCATGAGACGAGTTACAAGGCGAAATACAGCGATATATTTGACACATTCTAGTCTAACATATATGCGTATATAGTTCTTTTAGGCCATGCATGTTCGTAATACTTTACACATTCTACCGTAACAAGCGTATAGTTCTAACCGGGCATGTTACGATAAGCCGTATATGTCAGAAAGCGTAAATGCAGGCGCCATGAGTATACCTACAACTTTTCAAAAGTTACTACAGTTTTATACAACTTTTTATGAGGTTCTTGAGTGCAAATACTCACATTTGTCCAATTTCTTCCCGATTGCTCGACACTTCCCGATTTCCGTGTTGCTTTTTGCTCCGACTTGCGTTAAGCCACGCCTATCCCCTTTGCACAAAGGGTGCATCTGAAAACGCTCTGTTCAGAGGGGTGAACAGCCCTTCCCCTTAGCCCTCGCACTTACAGAAAAGAGTATTGGGATACCCCTCTGTCTCTCGTGAACGCGCACAACAGAGGGGTAGGGCTAAGACAGAGGGCTAAGGGGGAGAATTGAGACGCAGCCTTACTATGTGAACATGTTTTTTCCTTCTTTTAAAGAAAACAGTTTTTCTCGTTTGCAGTTCCAGTAAGAAATAACAGTTTAAATAATTAATCTTAGCGCTCTATAGATTTATAAAGGCATCAATTGACGTTTCCACAATATTCCCAACGAGCTCCGAGCCTCGCTGTGATGGTCATTTGTCCAGGTCACTCCCAGAGGTTTCCTGGAAAACTCCCAGGCTTCCGAGCTCCTCCCATTTTTCCTCCATCTGTTCCGTATGTTATATCACTGTTTCATATGACAACATGAGGCTTTTCACGCACTTTCAAAATCATGAGGTTTGCAACGATCAAATTACTTCTTACTAGGGATGTAACGATAATCTTATCGTCGAAAGTCTCACAATAATATCGAGGGCCGTCACAGTATATCGGATTACAAGTTTCTCTGCTTAAATTCATTGTTACGGTGCAGCAACAGCTAAAAGAAACCGAGGGAACTACATTTACCATGATCCTTTGCTCCGTTTCAGTCCAGTCTACATGACGGATGGATTCGGAAACACGGTAACAGAAATGTGAGATGTTTTAGCAGTTAATACCCCATAGAAGTAAAACACCCCCTTTTTAATGATAGTGATCCTGTATTGTTTTGCGTTTGAGGCGTGAGTGGTCAAAAAATCTCTGTTTTCACCTAACCCCTATCCCCGAAAAAGAGTGGGTTATAATGATCTGAAAAGTAGTTCTTTTTTTAGCTCCCGTTTTAACACTCGACTCGTTTAGAAACCGATGGACCTGAATAGACTGTGAGACAGATAAGTCACAGCAGCAGGAAATGTATCTGAAGTGACCTCTGTGTGAAAGAAAGTCTGATGGAGGAGGAGAGGAGAGGGAGAGGAGGAGAGAGGGGGAGGGAGAGGGAGAAAGGGGAGGGAGAGGAGAGGAGGAGAGAGGGGGAGGAGAGAGGGGGAGGGAGAGGGAGAGAGGGGAGGGAGAGAGGGGGAGGAGAGGAGGAGAGAGGGAGAGGGAGAAAGGGGGAGGGAGAGGGAGGGAGGGGGGAGGGGAAGAGAGGGAGGAGGAGGGAGGGAGAGGTGGGGGAGGGGAGAGAAGGGAGGAAGAGAGAAAGGAGGAAGAGTGGGAGAGAGAGAAAGAGAGGAGGAGAGGAGAGAGATGTGAAGAGGGGGAGGCGAGGAGAGAGTGAAGAGGAGGGAGGAGGAGGAGAGAGGAGAGCAGAGAGAAAGGGGGAGGGAGAGAAGAGGAAGAGGAGGGGGAGAAGAAAGAGAAGAGGAGAGGAGAGAGAGGGGGAGGATACGTAAAGTGTGTGTGTGTGTGATACAGAAAGGAGGGAGAGTGAAAGATAAAAGAAAAGAATGACAGGAGGAGCCAGAGGAAAGGAGAGAGCAGGGGGGAGTGTCTATACAACGTGTGTGGAAGAAAGGAGAGAGAGGAGGAGAGAAAGAGGGAGGGAGAAAAAAGAATAGAATGAGAGGAGGGGAGAGAGAGGAAGGAGGTGTGTCTGCAGCATGTGTGCAATGCAGAGAGAGGGAGGAAAACAACGATGGGGAGATAGAGGGAGGGAAGAGAGGAAAGAAGAGGGAGGGAGAGCAAGGGGAGGAAAGGAGAGAGAGAGAGTGAAAGACGAGAAGAGTGAGGGGAGGAGAGAGTGAGAGGAGGAGGCGTGTCTGCAGCTTGTTACAGTGTGAATTGCAGGCCATGCGAGGTACAGTTACAGCAGGGGAGAGAGAGAGAGAGGGAGAGAAAAAAAGAGGGGAGAAGAAGAGAAGTAGGGGGCGTGTCTATATTGTGTCTGTATGTGTGCAATGCTGGCCGTGCTGGAGAGAGGGAGAAGAGGAAAGATGGAGAGATTGAGGGGAAGACGAGAGAGGGAAGATAGAAGGTGAGACGGGGAGACGGAGAGATAGAGAGAGCAGGAAAGAAGCTAAAGCGAGAGGAGGAGGAGGAGAGAGAGAAAAGAGGGCGTGGCTACAGCATGTGCCTCTGTGCAACGCCGGCCGTGCGAGGTGAGGTACAGTCACAGCAGGGGGGAGAGAGAGAGGGAGAGAGGGAGAAGAGACAGAGGAAAATAGAGAGAGAGAAGGAGAAGAGAGGAAAGAAGATAGAGCGAGAGGAGGAGGAGGAGGAGAGAGAGAAAAGGGGTGTGGCTACAGCATGTGTCTGTGTGCAACGCCGGCCGTGCGAGGTGAGGTACAGTCACAGCGGGAAAGAGAGAGAAGAGAGGGATGGAGAAAAGGAGAGAGAGGGAGAGAAGGAAAGAAGAGAGAGTGAAATAAAAGAAAACCATAGGAGGAGAAGAAAGGGAAGATGATAGCTTGAGAGGAGGAGAGAGAGGAGAGTCACAACAGGAGAGAGAGAAAGGGAGAGCAGAGAAGAGAGGGAAAAGATAGGAAGGAGAGAGAGAAAGAGAGAGAGAAGGAAAGAGAAGAGAGAGTAGAAAACCACAGGGAGAGAAGAAAGGGAAGAGGATAGCTTGAGAGGAGGAGAGAGAGGAGAGGAAGGGGGTGTGTCTACATTGTGTGTGCAACACCGGCCGTGCGAGGTGCAGTCACAGCAGGAGAGAGACGGAGGAGGAGAAGAGAGGGAAGAAGATAGGAAGAAGAGAGAGAGATAGAAACAGAAGGAATGAAGAGAGGCAGAAGGAAGAAGATAGGAAGGAGAGAAAGATAGAAACAGAAAGAAAGAAGAGAAGCAGAGGGAGAGAAAGGAGGGAAGTGGACAGAGTGAGAGGAGGAGAGAGAGAAGAGAGGAAGGGGGAGTGTCTACATTGCATGTGTGTGTGCAACGCCGGCCGTGCGAGGTACAGTCACAGCAGGAGAGAGAGAGAGAGAGCGAGAGAAAGAGGGAGGGAGAGAGAGAGAGAGGGAGAGGGAGGAGGCAGCCACAGCATCTCCGGCTTCACTGCACCAGGACGAGGGACTGCTCTGCCCCTCTCCCGCGGCACCATCCCATCCGCATCCCTCTTTCTTTTCAGTTCTCCTCTTTTTTTCCACGCTTCCGAACAATCTCCCGCTCCGCACCGCTCGCCGGCACCCACGGATCGCATCATTATTAGTCAGACACTTTTCATTTTTGTCCGTGGAATACTAGAAACCTCTACTGACTGATTCTCGGATTTTCGTACGGATGCACAATTCTTCCAAGAGATTCGCAAAGGAGACGGCACCAGGAGAGGGACTTTGCTGGAAAATCCTTGTATGAAACAGCCTGGTGTATGTTTGTACCAGAAAGTTGAAAATTCCGTTGTGTTTTTTTTCTTTTTTTTTCTTTTTTTTTGCGACTACTTTGGGATTGCTGTGGAGTTTAAACAAGAGTGGAGCACTGATTTCCGTCAGTTGGCCTCTCGACGCTCCTGGAAAGTCCTGTCCCCCGTCCTAATCCTACTCCATCAACTTCTACCAACATTTCTATAATTTCTGGATCAATTTCCAGCTTTCGGATGCTTAAAAACGAGTGGATTTTCCCTCTAAACAAGCGCATGTGTGGTGGAATAGCTGTCACACTAACCCATGTGCTTCTCCCCTTGTTTTTCTAGCGATGTCTGTGTTGATTTTGACAATAGCTGGACATAACAGGAACGCTGGACATCGAGAGGGGGTCCACTGAAAGACCACTGGACAATAACTGGACTTCAACAGCAAAAAAAAAAAAAAAAAAAAGCACATTTGGAATTCAATTTCGAATGCGAGACATTCTAAAAATTTTGCCACATTTTTCCTAAACATTGTGGAATTTTCTGGATTTTTTTCATTTATCGGAAATTGCATAAGGGTTTTTTTGTTTTTTTGTCATGATGTAACTTCGGGGGCATTCAAAAACAGCCTTGAAAATATGACTGTTGTTATTATTATCACGCAGTGGACAACAAAATAAGGCTCACTACTGCTACTGTACAGTCATTTCTAACTATGGGACCATACTTTTACAGATCTAATCCGTGAATCAGTGACATTTAAATTGTAATAATGAACTCAGTGGTGTAAAATGCCTTTCCATGTTTGAAACAGGACTCGGATGCCAGTCAGTCTATCTATAAGTTTCAGCTCTCTCTTGTAATGACTGTAAATACCCCGTAGCTTACTTTGGGGTATTCTCATCAACCCGGTGAGGTATGTGACAGCTTCAGTTACTGCCCTGTTCTTTATAATCTCTGAAAGAAAGAAAGAGAGAAAGACGTTTTTATTTTTCCTCCTCTCCTTTTCTTCTCCTCTCCTCTCCTCTCTCTAACCATGAGTGATTGGAGCTGCGCTGGGGTCGCCCTATTCTCCCAGAGGCCATATTGATTCCTGCACACGTCCGTTTGATTGAACACCAGCTATGTGAAAAGTCTAAAGAGGAGTGCATTTGTGAACTAACGTAAAATAAAGACGAAAAGCAGGACTGTTACTCCATTTCACATCCAGCTGCCAACTGCCTTACACTCGGCATCCCTGCGAACATGGAAACAGTACCCAGTAGTAAGACACTGAATCAGTCTGCGATGATCGGGAACCTGGCACCCTTTGCCAACGCCAGCCAAGGAGATCTGCTTTCAGGAAGGTCCAACCACTCCTGTCCCTTAGGCTGGGGCTTGAATGAAGGCATGGAAGCTTGTATACTGGAGACCGCGGTTATTGTTCTGTTAACTGTTCTAATAATCGCAGGAAACGTTACTGTGATTTTCGTTTTTCATTGCGCGCCTTTGCTGCATCACTACACTACAAGTTACTTTATCCAGACGATGGCTTACGCGGATTTGTTAGTGGGGCTAAGCTGTTTAGTTCCTACGCTATCCTTGCTCCACTATCCGGCTAGCGTCCAAGAGCCCATCACGTGTCAGGTGTTTAGTTACGTTATCTCTGTTCTCAAGAGCGTATCCATGGCATGTTTGGCGTGCATTAGCGTAGACAGATACCTTGCCATCACCAAACCGTTATCGTACAACCAGCTCGTGACTCCGTGCAGGCTTCGCGGGTGCATTACCGTGATATGGGTGTATTCCGGACTCGTTTTCCTCCCTTCTTTCTTCGGATGGGGTAAACCGGGATACCACGGGGACATCTTTGAGTGGTGCGCGCATTCCTGGCCCACGTCTGCGCTCTTCACCGGATTTGTGGTGTGCCTTCTGTACGCCCCGGCAGCTCTCGTCGTCTGCTTCACGTACTACCACATTTTCCGGATTTGCCAACAGCACAACCGCGAAATCAGCGAGAGGAGGGCGAGGTTTCCCAGTCAGGAGATGGAGACGGAAGGCGGCGGCGGCAGTGGCGGGCATCATGGCGGAGGAGGAGGAAATAGCGGTGGTGGGCACGGTCCGGACAGACGCTACGCCATGGTTCTGTTCAGGATCACTAGCGTCTTCTATATGCTTTGGTTGCCCTATATCATTTACTTTCTCCTGGAAAGCTCCCATGTTTTGGACAGCCCGGCGTTGTCCTTCATCACGACATGGTTAGCGATTAGCAACAGCTTTTGTAACTGCGTGATCTACAGTTTGTCCAATAGCGTGTTCCGACTGGGCATGCGCAGACTCTCTCAGACCATGTGCTCCTTTAGCCACTGCGCAGCCGACGATCGAGATTTTGGGGATTCTAAACCAAGAAGAAGAGCGAATTCCTGTTCTATTTAAAAGACTGGATGTAAAAAATGTGCGTCTGATTGCACTGCGAAATGTAAATTCTAGTTAAAGCTGCACTGTGTAACTTTTACCTACTCGTCTCTATGGAGATCTTGTCGCTTTGTCCAGAATGCTCCGCAGTATTGCATTAAACGTATCTTATCTCCTTTTGTTTAAGCAATAAAAACACCTGTAAGTAAACAAATACAAGATCGATAAGTTTAATGCTACCGTGGAACATTTCAGGCGAAGCATTCAAATCTCCATGGTAAAAAAATCAGATGACCACCAGAAAAGTTACACAATGCGCCTTTATAGGAGCTGTACCTGATTTTTACTGTCTTAAAAAACGCGAAAAACAGTTCTAGTTCATTTAAAACAGTTTGCAGTGGTCCAAAGTTACTCCGCACTTACCTTATGCATTCAGAGTGTTTATAAGCACTTTTCAGAGACCAGAGCAGAGTTTTGCCGTCATAGTCATGCTAACAACAACTAGCATGCTAACAGCACACTTCATTCTCAGATACAACGCCATATACATAGATCCAGACGGTGGTTTTATTTTGATCTTAATATATCTGTAAAAAACACGGAAAAATCTGGTACAGTCATTTTAAATTGACTTGAATTCAAAATAATATTGTTCTGAGTAGTTTTGACTAGTTGAAAGGATGATTTAAAGACACATTACGTAATTTTCCATACGTGCTTGTCTCACGGAATCATTATTGGTTTGCGGGGAATGTTCCACAGTATGGCAGAAACTTTATTGTTTACTCTTACTTACTGGTGCCAAAAAGAACCTGAGTTGGTGGAGTTGCTGAGCTGCTTGTCTCCATGGAGATTGCTAAGTTTAATGCCATTTTGTGGAACATTTCAGTCAAAGCAACAACATCTCTATGGCAAAACGGAAATGTCCAGAATTGAAATCCACAAATAGGACTTAAAGGTTCACTGTGTAACTTTTATGATGTCTTTATGGAAATGTTGATGCTTTGCTTGGAATGTTCCGCAGCACGGCATTAAAACAGTCAGTTACAGATGTTTTTATCGCTCAGAAACGCCACGATAAAATGCATTTGTACTGTGAGCAGGCTCGCATCTCCACAGATCTGGAGGTTATAGTTTAATGCCGTACTGTGGAATATTCCAGGCACGGAGACAAACGGGTAGCCTATCCGCCTGAAAAGTTACATAATGCACCTTCATGAATGTTGTATTGTCACCTGAAACCCAGTGTTTTCTTCTAATGGGGAGAGAAGTTTGTTTATTTATTTTGTCCAAGTGTAATTTCCTTACCCCCTGATCATTTTGTTTATTATTAGCAAAAAAAGATTGATTTTATAGACAAAAATATCTTTAAAAACTTTATTTGAATATAATCTTAAGGAGTCAAAACTACACGTTATTATTATTTGAAATTCAAGTCATTTTAACTACTAGAAATATTGCTTTTTCTTCTAGTGTTGTTCCGATACCATTTTTTTGGGATCCGATCCGATACCGACACTTGACCTTTGTGTAGTCGCCGATACCGATACCAGTCCGATACCAGTGTGAAGAAGCAGACTAAAGCTACACAGTTTTGTTACAGTACAAGAGCAATAAATAAATCTACTGAAAGACAAATCTCTAAATAAAACCTCGAAGAATAAATTTGATTTTAAGAACTAATGATTTTGACCAAAAGTCGTGCTGATTTAAGCATTTATACTTTTCTAATTCGTTACTTTCAACCACAGTGCGGATAAAACAACAGCGAGGCCTCGGAGTGATTTGGTCCAAGTACTCGCCGATACCGAAACCTGAAAAATGTGCCGTATTGGAGCCTTTGCCGATACAAACATCGGTATCGGAACAACTCTAGTTTTTTCATCGCAGTGAATTCGCAAACAACACTTTAACCCTGTATTCTGTTGCAAAGAGATTCAGTGAACGGGCACTTTTGTGGGTCTTTTCTACGACTCTGGTCTGTGTATGTTACAGCTGTCCATCATGGCTCCAGTTACTCGTGTACTGTCGATGTTCCGAAACAGCGGTTCACAGCGCAAAAAGATCTCATGAAATTTGAACATCGTCTGTATTGTCAGTATTTGAAACCTGCATTTTTTTATAATCTATTGTGGATTTGTTATTAGAGTACATGCAATATTGGGAGTAGTAAAAAAAAAAAAATAGAATAATAAATAATAACGCAAAAATAGTTGGGTAAAAAAAAGTTCCACGTAATTTACATTTCAAGTATTCACTGTATAAAACGTGCTACATTTGGCTAGTAGGCTACGTAGGCTACTCAAATCAATGTATTTTCAGGACCATATAAGCTAATGTGTTTTCACTATATTTTTGTAGTAATTAAAGGAGACATACTGTGCAAAATGGACTTTTTTTTAGAGCTTTAACCATGTTGGAGTAGTTTCCTTCTCATTTACCTTCTCGAAGTTGTCGTTTTTTACCGATTCGTGCATGTTTGACTCATGTTTATTCAAGACGTCATTGCTCTAATCGAACCCAGTTTTCACCTCCACCGGTGCTTTCTTCTCCAGTTTTATTTTCCTAAAGGTGCACTGTGTAACTTTTTGGTTGGGGAGGTCCGTCACCTGCTTGTTTCTATGGATATATGGTCATTGCTCTGCCTGGAATGTTCCACAGTGTGACATTAAACCACTCTACCTTATATTTATTCAATTACAGGTGGTTTTTAGCTCAAAAATACTTAGAAAAAGAGGCGTTCTGACTGTAAGTGGGGTCGCCTCTCCACAGATCTGACCTGTAACTTGAAAGGTTTACAGATTTGCAGACAAGCAGGTGACGGACCCTCCTCCAGGAAAGTTACGCAATTCACCTTTAATTTTAGATATAAAAAGAATAATGCAAACTTATTGTAAAATTTCAGAGTATGGATTTGAGAATACGTTTTAAATTCAAACTGGGTTAATTTTGTGGCCTAAAGCTACACTACGTAACTTTTCTGGTTGTCTCCTTGGAGATTTTACGGTTTTGCCTGAAATATTACGAAGTATGGCATTAGACATCTTGCTTTTACTCAGTTAGGTTTTTGCATTCTGTCAAAATACCTTGGCAAAACATGAATTCTTACTGTGAGCGGGGTCGCCTCTGCATAGATCTGACCTGTAACTTGGTCTGGTTTGGTCTCCGTGAAGATAGAAAGGTTTAATGCCATATTGTGGAACATTCCAGACAACGCAATAACATCTCCACTAGAAAAGTTACACAAAATGCACCTTTAAATGACGTTTACGGTGACGTCGGCTCCCATCGGGCACAATAACCTTCTAACATGCAAATCTCCAGACTTATTTCTTCTTTTAAGTTGTTTTTAGATGAATATCGCGATTTAAAAAGTCCAAAATACAACGGAACGACCCGCGGGTGTCATAGATTATAACTATAGCAAACACCGGCACGATATGTCTCCTTTAACGATCTGTTTATGGCCTTGACTGTTTTTTACATGGGTAAATATGACGTCAGAAAAAGAAACTGAAAACGAGTCTTTGCCAAGGTTTAGCAGTGATGGTGTTAAAATCATACGTCTGATCTGAGGCCCGGGTCATGTATTATTATTATTATTATTATTATTATTATTATTATTGTTATTGTTATTATTGTTATTGTTATTATTATTATGGGCTGGTGCAGTTTATAACCTTTAACTGTATATAAAGAAATGAAATAATGACCATATGCAAAGTGTTTTTCAAGACAAGCCAAGGATATTAGAGGCATACTTAAAGCTGCACTGTGGAACTTTCTGGTTGAGGGTCCGTCACCTTCTTGTTTCTATGGATATGTCATTGCTCTGTTTCGAATGTTCCGCAGTGTGACATTAAACAGATCTGCTTTACATTTATTCAGTTACAGGTGGTTTTATTAGAGCTCAAAAATACCCAGAAAAACAGGCGTTCTGACTGTGAGCGGGGTCGCCTCTCCATAGATCTGACCTGTAACTTGGTCCAGTTTGGTCTCCATGAAGATAGAAAGGTTTAAAGCCACACTGTGAAACATTCCAGACAGAGCAATAACATCTCCATGGAGAAAAGCATTTGACGGACCCTTCAGCAGAAAAGTTACACAATGCACCTTTTAAAGCCGCACTCTGGAACTTTTCTGGAAGAGGGTCCGCTCACTGCTCGTCGTCATGGAGATGTTATTGCTTTGCCTGTGACGGACGCCATCAAGCTAAGTTACAGGTCAGATCTATGGAGAGGTGGCCACGCTCACAGTAAGAGTGTATTTCAAGATATTTTTGAGCAACAAAAAACAACTTTAATTGAATGAATGTAAGGTGGATACATTTAATGCCGCACTGTGGAATATTTTCGACAAAGCAATAACATCATTACAGACGAGCAGGTGACGGACCCTCCTCCAGGAAAGTTACACAGTGAATCTTTAACTTTAGATGACGATGATGATGAGATCTTAACTAGTGTAGATTTGAGAATGTGTTTTAAAACTCAAACTGGGTTAATTTTGTGACCTAAAGCTACACTATGTAACTTTTCTGGTCGTCCCCATGGAGATTTTACTGTTTTGCCTGAAATATTACAAAGTATGGCATTAGACATCTTGCTTTTTCTCAGTTAAGTGTTTGCATTCCGACAAAAACACCTCGGTAAACATGAATTCTGACTGTGAGCTTGGTCGCCTCTCCACAGATCTGACCTGTAACTTGACCTGGTGGTGATTCAAGCTTTTTAATGCCATACTGTGGAACTTTCCAATCAAAGCAATAACACATCCACGGAGACAAGCTAGTGGCCAGGACAAAACAGGGCTAAACCAGAACTAAACAAGGACTAAACGAGTACTAAACCAGGGCTAAACCAGGGCTAAACCAGGACCTAAACAAGGACTAAACCAGGGCTAAACCAGGACCTAAACAAGGACCTAAACCAGGACCTAAACCAGGACCTAAGCGAGGACCTAAGCAAGGACCTAAGCAAGGACTAAACCAGAACTAAACAAGGACTAAACCAGGACCTAAGCAAGGACTAAACCAGAACTAGACCAGAACTAAACAAGGACTAAACAAGGACTAAAGGACTAAACAAGGACTAAAGCAGAATTAAACCAGGACTATACAAGGACTAAATCAGAACTAAACAAGGACTAAACAAGGACTACATCCGGACTGACACTCCATCAGAAAAGTTCCACAGTGAATCTTTAAAGTTTTGCCGACGCTGAACTCTGGGTCTGTTTCTGTTTCTGATTTTTCTGGACCTGATACACTTTGAGCACATTATTTACAGATTGGCCGAATAACAGAAAAATAATGTAGATGAGTAAAAATTAATTAAAAAAAAAAAAATCTTATATCTAAATGTATTTCTTAGTTTCAGTCGTTTTTACCAATAAGCTCCATGTGTTTGATGGACTTGTATTAGTTCCATTGGCCAATAGAGCTGCACCATTTTGGCAAAAAACAAAACAAAATAAAATAAAAAATGCGATCAGGTATTGCAAATATGAATCACATACATTTCAGAACATGAGACAGACAGAGGGAGGGCATCTGACACACAGGGGAAGGGCATCTGACACACAGGGACATGTTTGTAGAGATCTAAACTACAGATATAACAAGAATTTTCACTAAAGACAGGAAATTTTGTCTTTTGCACCAACTTAAAGGTGCAGCGTGTAACTTTTTGGTTGGGGGTCTGTCACTTGCTTGTTTCTATGGAGATGTTATTGCCTGGAATGTTCCACAGTATGACTTTAATCAGCTCTACTTTACATTTATTCAATTACAAGTAGTTTTATAGCTCAAAAATACCTAGAAAAACAAACATTTTGACTGTGAGAGGGGTCGCCTTTCCACAGATCTGACCTGTAAGTTGGTCTGGTTTGGTCTCCATGAAGATGGAACATTTTAAAGCCATACTGTGGAACATTCCAGACAAAGCAACAACATCTCCATGGAGAAAAGCGTTTGACGGACCCTCCACCTCCAAGTTACAAAATGCAGCTTTTAAATTGTGATTTTTTATTCTATAATAATGTTTTTTTGTGCAGCCCTTTTGGCCAGTAGGATACGAAAAACAATCTGTACCTTTTTGACAATTTCATTTTCTAATTTCCAGCTAAATTTTTTTTTATAACTGGTCTGAAAAGTCTTGAATCTTCTTGAATTGTCTGTCTCTCAAAAACATTTAATTATAGCCCTAATAGTCTGAATTCAAGTACTGTATTACATGTTTTGCAGCAAGGTTTTGTCCTGAGACTATTTCCTGATTGGGTTTTGACAAAGTGCAGCTGATGCATTATAAGACGGCCATCGCCATAGCAACACAACCGTTCCAATCTCCGTGCAGTGCATTCCTTTAATTAATCCAAACGGAAGGTTCATGGATGTTAGTCCGTAATCGCTCCCTTTGACGCCGGGTTCGGAACTGTTTTCACTGCTGGGAAATGGAAGAAAAAAAAAAAAAAAAAAAAAAACATCTGCTATTCAAAAATACAGTGTCAAAATTAAAGATGTACCATGTAATTTTTCTGACGGAGGGTTTGTCTGCTGCTTGTCTCCATGGAGATGATGTGCGTTGGTTTGAATGTTCCACAGTTATTTTCATTCATTTTGTTCAATTTCAGGGGTTTATACATATACTAGCTGTACTGTGGAACATTTAAAAGGCAAAGCAATAACATCTCCATGGAAACGTGGAAATGGTGGTAGGGCCGTCATCAGAAAAGTTACATAATGCGCCTTTAAGCAAATGACAACATCCAAAACTCACTGTACTGTTTTTAATATCACACAAAGGATTTATTATTGTTATTTATTGCTATTCAGGAATAAAATCAGAATTAAAGCTGTATCATGTAACTTTTCTTACAGAGGGTTTGTCACATGCCCGTCTCCATGGAGATGATGTGCGTTGGCTTGAATGTTCCACAGTACGGTATTAAACTTGTCTCTCTTTCGATTACAAGGGTTTATACTGCAAAAATATGTACTAGTTTGTCCTGTAGCTGTACTGTGGAACATTTCAAAGAGAAAGCAGTAGCATTTCCATGGAAACGTGGAGATGGTGGTGGGGCCTTCATCAGAAAAGTTACATAATGCGGCTTTAGCCCTATGACAACATCCAAAACTCACAGTACTGTCTTAATATTACACAACAGTATTTATTATTGTTATTCAGAAAAATAAAATCAAAATTAAAGCTGTACCATGTAACTTTTCTGACAGAGGGTTTGCCACATGCTTGTTTCCATGGAGGTGATGTTCCACAATATGGCATTTAACGGATCTCTTTCAATTTATTTTTTTTCTTTTTCAATTACGGGGTTTATATTGCAAAAAATACGTACTAGTTTGCCCTGTAATGTCATTCACCACAGAGATGGATGAGTTTAATGCTGCACTGTGGAACATTTCAAAGGGAAGACAATAACATCTCCATGGAGACGTGGAGATGGCGGTGGGGCTGTCATCGGAAAAGTTACATAATGCGCCTTTAAGCATATAACAACATCCAACGCTCACGGTGCTGTTTTTAAAAATAGACTTCAACAAAACATCACAACAACTAGCATGCAAACAGCGAACTACTTCCTGGTTCGCAGACGATAAACAAAACGCGCTTAATAATTAGATGCAGACAGCACATAGGAGTCTCATTTTGATCTTAAAAGTGCACTGTGTAACTTTTCTGGTAGACTGCCTGCTACTTGCTTGTTTCCATGGAGATTTAAACTTTAAACTCCTCAGTCTCCATAGAAACAAGCACGAGACGCCACCAGGCCAGTTTTTACAGGTCAGATCTGTGAAGAGGCGACCCCACTCACAGTCAGAATGCGTTTTTAAAGTATTTTTGAGCCATAAAAACACCCGTAATTGAATAAATGCGTCTGATATAAGTTTAATACCATATTGCGGAACATTACAGGCACAATGCACGTTTAAAGGTTGTTGCTTTTGCCTGGAATGTTTCACAGTATGATGTTAAACTTATCTGTGTCCATGGAAACGAGCACCGAGCCAATGTACAGGACGGGTTTATTAGTATGTACATTTTTCAAGGCATTCTTTTACTGTAAAAACACCTATAATTAAATAATACGCAAGTTTAATGCCATACTGTGGGACATTCCGGCGAAAGCAATCTCCATGAACACAACAACGTGCAGGGGTCCTACGAGAAAAGTGACACAGCGCAACTTTAAGAGCTGCTTTCACAATAGAAAAAGAAAAAAAAACAAAAGAACAATAAGAAATACAATAGAAAAATATAAATGAAAAAGTCCCAGTGGTTTTGATGTTTATCCCAAAACAGCTGAAACTGGTCTGAAGTCCTGAGTCACGGTGCCCGTTTCTGCAGCGGTTCGTCTTTATGCTAATGAGCTCACGGCGAAACAGCCAATCAGATCCCTTTAAAATGACATCACCCCTGCGCATGTTAAAGCTGCATTATGAGATTCTGAGCTGTGCGAGTGTAAAAATCAACCACTGTTTTTGGTGTTTTTGTTGGTAAAGTTGTTTGGTTGTAGTCCTGGTTTGGTTCTGGTCTAGTCCTGGTTTTGTAGTCCTGGTCTAGTCCTGGTTTAGACTCAGTTTAGACTCATATTTCCATGTTTGTACCTGTGAGAATGGTTAAGCGTACTGAAGCATATGCCATATAAGACTAGCCATATTTAATTACAGATTTAAATGTTATGTGAGTTTATAGATAATTGAAAAGTACATTTTTAAAGTATTTTCAACAAAATAAAACTCCAAAAATAGTCAAATCTGTAAATATTTCCTAATTAAAAAATAGTCCAAGTTATAATTGTGCAATAAACATATAAAGCAAAATAAACAGGCCTTGAAACTTGTAATGAAATTGGTGTTTTTGGTATTTTGAACTGTTCCCTAAAGCTCCACTGTGCAACTTTTCTGTGCAACCACCTGCTCCTGCACCTGTCTCCATGGTGATGTGATTGTTTTCCTGGAAAGTCCCACAGTATTGCATTAAATTCAACTAATCTAGCATGTATTCACTTCCCTTGATAAGGAAATGATTGCGTTACTGGTGCCGTACTTTGAAAACATGCATTCCTACTGTGACCGGGCTCGCCTCTCCACAGATCAGACCTGCAGCTTGGCCTAGTTGCTCGTCTTCATGGAGATAAGTGCATTTAATGCAATACTGTGGAACATTCCTTTCAAAGCAATGACATCATACAGAGAAGCAGATGGTTGTAAAAAAAATCACCTTTAATTGTTTTTGGCAAATCCTGTTTTTCGACCGTTTCCATTTTAACGTGTTTTCCATGTAAACCCAATTTGGAATTATTATTTCCACGTGAATTCAAAGGAGAATATTTTAATTCCGATCTATTTAATTCAGAACAGTTAATTCTGAATGAAAAAAACATAATGTAAACATCATGGCCAGTGTGAACAGACTGTGATTTTTCAAGTTTGTAAGTCAGGTACAGCACCTTTAATGCCAGACTGCGGAACATTACAGGCAAAGCATTTTCAATAGGGATATGCAAAAATCACTGCGTTTTTAAACTTCATTTGGATAACTTCAGCCCTGGAATTAATAATAATAATAATAATAATAATAAAAAAAAGTATGAATAATACCAAACTCCAGATTGTATTTTTCCACAGACGTTTGAATCGCGCGTGTTTCATTTGTTTGCGTTGCTTTTTCCTTTTACCTTTTTAGAGCTAAGAAAAGGTGCCTTTATTTATTCATCCGTCTCTTCGGGCTTCTGCGTCTCTGGTGCAAAAATATTTCTATAGACGATTCACGGCTGAGGTAAAAGACTCACCGTTCCTTCAGGTCCTTTGGGGGTTTCATCTTCAGACCCTGAAAATACAAAAAAAAAACAACACACAAAAACACAAAACTGCTCCTTTTCTCTGCAGAAATATTGGCTTTTTTAGTAAGTTAAAGCTTGTGTAACTTTTCTGGTCGTGGGTCCACTACCTACCTACCTGCTCGTCTCCATTGTTACTGCTTTGTCTGAAATGTTCCGCAGTATGTCTTTACACCTCATTTTGCATTTTTTAAAGGGTCCATATTAATCGATTTTCTGATCATCGTTTCCTCGTCACAAACAGACCTGGAACCGTGTTTTGTTTCATTCGCACATGTTTAACGCACAAAGTTCACACCCTGTTCCACCTTGTGATGTCATCATGTGATAATACAGGAAGTGCTCCACTGTGTTTTTAAACTCCAAACACTTTCACTAGAATCATTTGGACGATTTCAGCGCTGGAATTGCCGATCTCTACCGAACTAAAGTTAAAAGGAGCTGTGAACTTGAAAACAACTTCACCACTTCATGACATCACAAGGTGGAACAGAGCATTTTGAGCTATGTTTTACGTTGCTTGTGCTTTATATTTTATTTTATTATACACCCCCTCAAAATTATGCTCAGGAATTTAAATTAAAACCTGAAGTTTACATAAAGTAATTTAAAATAATGAAATTCAAATTAATCGTATAAAACTGATAAAGGAATATGATAACAAAAATATAGTCATTTTAAATAATAATAATGAAATTTAATCCAATAATATTAAATGTGAAAAATGAATAGGATAATAAAAAAGAAGAAAAGACATAAGAATGATGTCTGATCAAAAGAATAAAAAGGGGGCCAAGAAAATATAAGTAAAATAAAATATTCTGAGAAAGAAAACTTGTACGGATAAAGTTATTTTGTTTTTATTTGTTGTTAATTATGAGTTGCACTTGGGTCACCTTAAGAAAATAAAAAAGAAATTACAAAAAAAAAAAAAAAGAAAAAGAAACAAAACACAACTCCAGGTCTGTTTTTGGGGAGGAAGCAACATTATAACGGTTTAAACCTCTCAAGAGTCAATTTTATTAATACAGGACCTTTAATTTACACATAATTTACACAGAAATACCTTGAAAACATGAATTGTCACTGTGAGCGTGGCCCCTCTTCACAGATCCGACTTGTAACTTGTGGCTTGCCTCTTTAGAGATGGACAAGTTTAATGGCGAAGCGAGAAGTTCATAGTTAATTGTGCGTTTTAATTTGCGTTTGCGAGGGACATTTTTATGGCGTTTATAAGCGTCTTCACTGCACCGACAATAGCCGAGCTTTGTGTGTTTTAGGTTTTGTGTGAATTGTGTGCGTTCTCAAAGTTTTCTTAAAGAGACAGTCCCTGGTTTATTTACTGCTTTTGTGTCTATAATGCACTGACCAAACCCAAGGGGACATTAGAACTATTTAAAGCTGCACTGTGTAACTTTTTCCACTTCTTTGTTACTGTGAGTGTGAGTGCGCTCGCCTCTCCACAGATCTGACACGCAGCTTTTCATCTCACGTGGCGTCGCCTGCTGTCTCCGTAGAGATCGATAAACCTTTCTGTCTTCACGGCGACCAAACCAGACCAAGTTACGGGTCAGATCTGTGGAGAGGCGACCCCGCTCACAATCAAAATGTTTTTTTTTAGGTATTTTTAAGCTCTAAAACCACCTGTAAAGTAGAGCCGTTTAATGCCATACTGTGGAACATTTCCCACGTAGAGGAGCGTCTGACCTCCACAGACCCTCCACTAGAAAAGTTACGCAATGCACCTTTACGTATTTTCAACCGTATATGAATCTATTTATTTTCAGATTTATATTTAAAGACGTTTGTGTGTTTGAATCCTGTATGCAAAGTGCGTTCTGTGTTTTTTACTGCTGAGGCCAAAAAAACGAAGAATTCTCATGTGTTTTAAATAGGCTGCTATTGTCTTAACTAGGAGACGGTGTGTTTTTATGACAGTTTCTATTTTTTTAAGTTCCTGTTGTCAAAGGCTTTGGTTTCACTGTTGCTGCCAAAACAATAAAAGTCAATACGAAACAAGACCAGCTTCGTTTTGTCATTTTTCAGGCAGGAAAATCTTCTCTTTTGCCGTTTTGAAGCCAAAACAGGTGACCTACGTGAATCGTGTAGATTTGATGAGAAAAGTTTCGGGAAATCGTCCACTGGAATGTAAAGAGACACTTCGTAACAACAATATGGCGAGTGTCGGCAAATATCCCGCCTTTTCCGCTGCCATAAGCCAATCATTTGCCGAACTGTACAAGCGGCGTTCCAATCATGTCGCAGCAGTGTCAAAATAACTCGTGAGAAAAGTGGTTTTTAAAGCTTTATTTTTATACAAAGCAGCCAACTTTTCAAGCCTTTATAATCAAGTTTTCTCACCTTTTTGACCCCTGACCCGTTTTCACGCCTGATTGTTGAAAGGCGATTGTAGAATTTACGGCAATTAGCATTAAAATAACAGATTTAAAACCATGGAAAATGAACTTTAAAGGTATGTACTATTATCCGACTATGTAACTTGTTGTTTAGGGGTCCTTCACCTACTTGTTTCTATGGAGATGTCATTTCTCTGCCTGGAATATTCCACAGTGTGACATTAAACAGCTCTACTTTACATTTATTCAACTACAGGTGGTTTTACAGCTCAAAAAATACCTAAAAACACAAACATTCTGACTGTGAGTGGGGTCGCCTCTCCACAGATCTGGCCTGTAACTTGGTCTATTTGTTTCCATGGATATGTTAATGCTTTGGTGTAAATTGTCCACAGTACGGCATTAAACTATTCTGTCTTGCATTTATTCAGCTACAGCTGTTATTTATTGCTCAAAAATATCTTAAAAAACATCCATTCTCGCGGCTACACAGATCTTAACTTGTAATTTGGCTTGCAAGTCTCCTTGGAGATTCTTAAAGGTATCCATCACCTGCTTGTTTCTATGGAGATGTCATTGCCTGGAATATTCCACAGTGTGACATTAAACAGCTCCACTTTACATTTATTCAATTACAGGTGATTTTAAAGCTCAAAAATCCCTAGAAAAACAAACATTCTGACTGTGAGTGGGGTCGCCTCTCCACAGATCTGACCTGTAACTTGGTCTGGTTTGGTCTCCATGAAGATAGAAAGGTTTAATGCCATACTGTGGGACATTCCAGACAAAGCGATAACACATTTATTGGAAACGTTCAACAATGCAACTTTTAAAAATGACAGAGGAGCAACTATTTTCAGCTGATTTCTTAGAGATTTGAAAACTAGTTAACAAAATAAAACTCAAGTTGTATAAAGTGTAAATAATATTGGTATTGTTTTGTTGGAGATGTGTAAAATTAGAACATTTTGAGTACTGCGTAACATCGTCATCTCCATGACGACAAAGATGCAGTGTAAGAAACCGCAAAGCGAACAGTACGACTGAATCTCGATTTTCATTAAAATTTGATACGTTTCACAGCCCAAGATTGCGAAAACAGTTTCCCCTTTCTTCAACTATTTTTTTTTCTTTTCTTTTAACTTGTATTTTATTATTTCATATTATAATATTTAAAAACATACAAGTGTACAGAACCGATGATCCATTATCGTTCAAATAAACAGTACACTTTTATATTTATAACATCTCGTGCCACAAAATCTTGCGAGACAAAATTGCCACGAGATCCTGAAAATGATCTTGTGAGTTTTTTCTTCATGTTTTTACGTTTGGTTTGGACACAAGAATGGGGTTAAGTACTGATGCTGAGTTACTTTTTTGAGAAGCTGTAGCAAAAATATGAAATAAAGGGAACTGGATTGCACATTTTTTTATTTTAATTTATTATAAATAATGTCAAAATCTCGTCTTGTCTCGTTCTCGTTGATCCAATCTCGTGTCTCGTCTCGTACTGTGGAATATCTCGTCACCATTTACGGGTGATGACTTTTTTTTGAAGCTGCCAAGGACAATTTTATGAACTAATGGTCTTTTTGGGATTGCTTTTCCCTGTTATATGACCCGAGCCTGTGTTTGGCAACTCATACCCCGGTATTTTTCCCATTTCTTGACCTACGCACTTCCAGAATTGGGACAAACCGGCTGCATTGCCCAAAAACATGTCCATTTCCCACGTCCTGCTCTCCACAGAGTCTCCAGCAGGGTTCTTTTGAATCTTTTTGGTGCGTCTTCGGCTGTTTTTGATGCTGATCGGAGTTAAAACCCAGGTCCAGGTCTCCGTCAGGTCCCCTTTGAGAGTCTGTGTTATCTTTGCTAAGTGTCTGGTTTAGACTTGGACCTTAATGAGCAAATGGAGCTCAGTGTCGGAAATCGAACCTCTGATCAAACTTACATGAGGAGCGGCTGCATGTGTGGGCAGGTATACATCACACTGTGGGGACTTGAATCTGCACACACTAAACTGAACGGGGACAGAAATCGGGTAAAGCAAAATTATTATATTTTAAAAGGTGCATTCTGTAACCTTTCTGGTGGAGGGTCCGTAGTAGTATTCCACTGTGTGACATTAAACAGCTCGACTTTACATTTATTCAATTACAGGTGGTTTTAGAGCTCAAAAATACCTAGAAAAACAGACATTCTAACTGTGAGCGGGGTCGCTTCTCCACAGATCTGACCTGTAACTTGGTCTGGTTTGGCCTCAAAGGAAACAACATTATAACAGATCAGAAAATAGTGTAATTTAGGACTTGTTTCCTAAATAAATGCAGCCTTTTCATTTTGATAATTGCACCAACAAATATTTCAGTTTATTAATAATAATAATAATAATAATAATAATAATAATATAATGACAGCAAAATTAAAGTAAAATAAAATAAAGTCTAAATAAACCAGAAATTGTGTAGCCAGAACACTATTAAATTCCAACATCTATTTAATAAAAGGTGCACTGTGTAACCTATTTGTTTCCATGGAGATGGTAATGCTTTGGTGTAAATTGTCCACAGTACGGCATTAAACTATTTTGTCTTGCGTTTATTCAACTACAGCTGTTATTTATTGCTCAAAAATATCTTAAAAAATATCCATAATTTGGCTTGCAAGTCTCCATGGAGTCTTAAAGGTGCACTATGTAACTTTTTGGTTGGGTATCCATCATCTGCTTGTTTCTATGGACATATCATTGCCTGGAATGTTCCACAGTATGACATTAAACAGCTCTACTTTACATTTATTCAATTACAGGTGGTTTTAGAGCTCAAAAATACTTAGAAAAACAGGCATTCTGACTGTAAGCGGGGTCACCTCTCCACAGATCTGACTCGTAACTTGGTCTGGTTTGGTCTCCGTGAAGATAGAAAGGTTTAATATCATACTGTGGAACATTCCAGACAAAGAAATAACATCTCCATGGGGAAAAGCATTTGAAAATCATGTCAAAATCCCTTCTCTAATACAGCCCCACTGTCATTGACTCAGACCTTCGTCCTTGCCTGTATTTTTCACATTACACAGACAGGCGGTTCACCTTGGCTGTGGCTGTAGGACACTCTGGAGATCTCCCTGTGGATGTGAGAGGGGGAAACAGATGCTCAGGTCTCCGTCTCTGGGATCTTCAGTTGAATTAAACTCCAGAACACACAGATATGAGGCCGTGGGCTTCTAAACACATTACCTCTGCCCTTCTCCTCCCTCTCCTCGGAGCTGCTACGAACCTGCGCCTTCGAGTCACGACATTAATCACAATCAAATCGAAATCGCTGCTTGAATCGATGCAAAAGTGGACCTGTATTACACGAAATTGACTCTTGTGAGCTTTTAACCATTTTATAATGTTGTTACCTTCTCAGAAACATACCTGGCGTTGTGTTTTGTTTTGTTTTATTTGAGTAACCCTTTATTATCAGTCTGTCTGCATCTCCAAAGCCCCAAACATTCTGTTCCACCTTGTGATGTCATGAAGCGGTAATTTACAAGTTCTTTTACTTCCTTTTTTAGTTCAGTAGAGATTGGAAATATTGCACCTTTAATTGTTTTTGGCAATCCTTTTTTAGACCATATCCCTTTTTCTAACTTTGTCTAATTTATGTAGCCTACTGTATCTGTCTTCTGTTGTTGTGGCTTTAAGGAAAACGAGATGGCGAGACATCTCAAGGGGCTTATCCTCCAAACAAATAAATTCAATCTAATTTCCTCCACAAACAACAAGTTTAGAGCTGCACAAACATCTTCTGAAATGTCCCTGTATGTCAGATGTGTCTCCGAGCTGCTGACCCTGTAGTTTATCTGCACAAAACTGAAAATCTGAATTCTTGTATTCGTTTGTCAGTACGGATTTCAGTCTTTTGTCGATTCTTCTGGACGTGTTTCAATGTGAACTGAATCCTGGTATAAAAACCGAAATTTAAAATCCAATACTTGAAAAAACACGCAGATATAGATAGATATCCCCCGCTCATTCAGCCCTTCTGTGGAGCTCGGTGTGTTCAGATGTTTGGTCGGAGCAGATGGCCTCGGGGTGCTCTTGATGTAGTTCACGATCCCACGCTCTCTCCGTGTCCCCCTGGTGGCCTTTGGTGGCTCTGCGCTGGAGGGAGGAGGAGGAATAATGAACCTGAGAGCCCGTTGTCCTTCGTCACTGCTGGTTACTCCCACACCATTGTTTTACCGTTCGTCTGGGAGCTTTGTGTCGTTATTTCAGATGGTGTGTAACTCTCTCTATTATCCAAACTTACCATCCACAAATTTTCCGTAAATTTGCCATTTTAATCTTATGGCACTTCTCCATCCTGCGTCGAGCACATGTGTGAGAATAATGCTCAGTTTTGTACTCCAGTTTTGTGTGCGTTGGTGAGTGTGTGATGGAGGACGAGCTTCTGCCTGTGGTGCGTTCAGACTCGGGCATTAGGAGCATCGTGTTTCCATCTAAAGTCTATGGCGCTGTGCGTCTAGGCTGGTCCAACGTTTCCACGCCGTGTTTCGCTACTGGTGTTTAAAAATTTAACTAGGCTAGAGGCATTTGGTGCGATTTTGACGATGTTGTGTGAAGCCTTAAAAGAAAAAAAAAATGGCAACAACAACTACGTACTTTTTATCTTTGTTGGTCGTCGGCTCGTCCATTGACTTCCCATTGTCTTCCCATTGTCTTCCCATTGACTTCCGTTCATTCTTAGCACTAACAATTGTCTGAGGTTGGGTTCTTGGTAACTGTGATGGGGAGAACCTAAAGAACGTGGTCAATGTGGAACAATGGCATAAATGTGATAGGAGAGAAAGGTCCTTACGAAATACTGTCTGCTGTTTGACATCCTGTTGAAACTGAATCAAAATCACAATTTGAGGCTCTTTTGTAAACAGACAAAACAGCCCTGCTTTTTCCCTACTGAAGTAGTTTTAAAGCTCCTATATTACCCAAAACTGACTCTTGTGAGCTTTAAGTCATGTTCTAATGTTGTTCCTCCTCAAAAACAGACCTGGAGTTGTGTTTTGTTTCATTCACATTTTTGAGTAACACTTTATTATTAGTCGGTAGCGGTAGTTTTCAAGTTCACACCTACTTTTTACCTTTAGTTCAGTAAAGATCGGCAATATCCAGGGCTGAAATCATCTACAGAATGTGTGTGGAGTGTAAAAACACAGTGGAACAGAGTGTTTTCAGTTTAAGAGAGGAGCTCAGCCTAAATCTGCAGGGTTTGTGTGTTAAACGTGTGTGAATGAAACAAAACACAACTCCAGGTCTGTTTACGACATTAGAACAGATCATAAAATAGTGTAACATGGGCTCTTTAAATAATATTTGTGTTCCACCACAGCTCTGTACAGTGCGGTGATTAAACGCACACGACAAATCCTTTAGTGTCTAATCACAAATCCTCGTTATCACCAGAGCCCCTCCATTTCATTTACCCAGTGATCCGCGTGACAGGATAATTATGCTACACACAACCCTACGCACAAACCCTGCGCACAAACCTTACACACAACCCTACGCACAAACCCTGCGCACAAACCTTACACACAACCCTACGCACAAACCCTGCGCACAAACCTTGCACACAACCCTACACACAAACCCTGCGCACAAACCTTAAACACAAACCTTATACACAAACCCTACGCACAAACCCTGCGCACAAACCTTACACACAGATCCTACGCACAAACCCTACACACAAACCTTACACACAAGCCCTACACACAAACCCTGCGCACAAACCTTACACACAGATCCTACGCACAAACCCTACACACAAACCTTACACACAAGCCCTACACACAAACCCTGTGCACAAACCTTACACACAAACCCTACACAAACACACACAGTAACACACACAGAAATACACACACAAACCCTACACACTTAGACAAACTTTATTGATCCACAAGGGAAATTACTTGGACACAGCAGCTCAAACATCACAATATTATAATAACAAAGAACACAAACACACAAAACACACAAACCCTACACACACACAAACTCTACACACACACAAACCCTACACACACACAAACTCTACGCACACACAAACTCTACACACAAACCTCTTACATCTGCACACACATTTTCTCTCTCTTTGCATATTATTAACCCCAGTCATGCTAATTAAATCGTGTTTTGTGTGAATGTGTGTGTGTTTGTGCGTGCGTGTCTTTTGCTTAGTGACATTTTTGCGTGTGAAAAGCGCAGGATCGGAGAGGACAGTGTCACTATGGTAACCCCGAGCCGCCCGAGTTTTTTCAAGTTTAAAAATAGGCCTCGGTTAAAATGGATGTTAACATCAGAAATAGCGGGTCATTATTGATTCATGTGTACGTTTCTTTAAAGGAGAGCTGCTTCCTGCCACCGGGCTTCAGTCTCCGGGGTTTTGTTTCACATTTAATAAGAAATCTTCGAGGTAAACGTCTGCTTTTATGGTGCGTTACGTAACAGTTAGAACTCTTAATGAATCAATAATTAAAAGAAATCGCACAAATGCTACAGGCTTTTCTGCGTTTGTAACTCGTATTCTGGTAGAAGGTCCGTCTCCTGCTTGACTCCATGCTGAAATGTTCTGCACTTAATTGGCATTTAACTGTCTCCTCATCGCCAGACCGAGTTACAGGTCAGATCTGTGGAGAAGTGGGCCCGGTCACAGTAAAGTTGCGTTCAGACTGGAGCGTCAAGGTGTCCAGTTTACGTGCGAAGTCTACGTGGACGCGCATCAGGGGCACCGCGTCAACCAATCAGGACTGTTATCCGGTGACATAGCGACAATATTAACTGGAAGAAGAAGAAAGAGAAAGACCCGGAAGCCGCAAACACCTAAACAAAAAATCTACACCGTGTCATACATCGCAGCCGCCGATGGGTTTTTGTAATAAATGCACTAAAGCCACTCTCTCGACGGGGAAAACAAGGCGCTTGCAGACCGCAGTGAAGAAACTATTTTTCTCCTGTTCGTTCAAATCATCCAAGACGTGCGTCGCGGGCGTCTGAACCCAAATGCAAAGGCGTCCAACTAGAGGCGTCCAGCTCGATCTTCGACGCCGTGGTCTGAACGCAGCTTAAGAATGCATGGCTTTGTGGTAGTTTTGAGAAATAAAAACACCTAATTGAATTAATACAAGATATATTTGTTTAACGGCATTAACACATTAAGCACAATGGGCTCTGTTCACGTTTACGTCACAAAACCAGAAAACGTTTGGAAACATTTGGATGACGACTTCTTCCTTCGGGCTCTGTCAGCGATAGTAACTCTGACAAACGTACGGGCAAGTGGAGCAACGGAAAGAACTTGATTTTTCTAAATGAGGAAGTACAAATGATATTCATAGCCTATGAAACATTTATTTTGGCTGCAAATAAATGTTGATTAAATAAAAAAAAAGTAGTAGTAACTCTGACAAAATCTAGGAAAACTAAGAAAATGGCCCGGTTTTCTGCTTTTTTCCTTTAATAAATTGCCGATTAATTCGTGTTTTATTATATATTATAATTTGTCAAACTTATTAAAATGATCCGATTAGAGTCCTGACCTCCATGGAAAACTTTGGCAGGTTGTGAAGACGCTGCTACTGAATCCACGGTTTTATCACATGCCCAGAGTCGGGAACTACACCGGAAGTCGTCATCCGCATGTTTCCAAACGTATTCCGGTAAGCGTGAATAGAACCTATACGTCTGCTTTAAGTAAAAGCATAACAATTTATCAATTTATTTTTTATTCGACATTGGTTTTTAGTATTTCCAGCTCTTCCTGTTTAGTGCTTTTCCTTCACCTTCACTGATACTTTAACTTTCTTCGTCTCCTCCTCATTATTGGAGCGTTTTTATGATCGCTTTGAGAAGGTTAGTAAAGAATAATTGGTCTCGCTCGGAGCAAGTTTTATCTTTGTGTCCTGAGGCAAGACACTTCAGCCCACTTGTCTGTATAAATGTGATGTGTTGGTGTGTTGGAGGGTTTATGGTGCGGATTGGCAGCCTCTCTTCTTAAAGTTAAGGCTACAGCGCCACTTTATTGTCCCTGTTTATTGTGCATTTGACCCGTTCTTCAGTGTCTCTGGGTTAAACCTGTCAGGAGCAGTGGGACCATCTCCAGATCTTGAGCTGGTCTTGGTCAGGACTTTAATCAGAGCTTTATTATCATTAAAGGGCCCATATTACACTATTTTCTGATCTATGTTATAATGTTTTTTCCTCATTACATTCCTCATTTTTTTTTCACATGTATTTAAAACACAAACCCTGCAGATTTAGACTCAGTTCGTCTCTCAAACATCAAACACTCTGTTCCACGTTGTGATGTCAGAGCGCTCCAGTGTATTTTTAAACTCCACACACCTTCACTTTCATTTGGATCGTTTCAGCCCTGGAATTGCTGATCGCTTCTGAACTAAAGATAAAGGGTAACAGTTAAACTACAAGTGGAACGGAGCATTTTGAGTTTTGGAGATGACAGACTAATAATAAAAAGTTACTCAAACATGTGCGAATGAAACAAAACACAACTCCAGGTCTGTTTTTGAGGAGGTAACAACATTATAACATGACTTAAAGCTCACAAGAGTCCATTTTGTGTAATACAGGACCTTTAGTGTTCCTGATATTAACTGTGAATGGTCAAATATAAAGGAAAAATGCACAAATAAAAATGCCCAGGTCCAACCCTGCTCCATTTCTTTCTTTAATGTCCCTTTGAAAATATCATTAACACTGGACACTGTCTCCTGCCCTCCGTCTGATAGTGATCACATTATACTCCAGTCGTATCATAACGGCTCTGAAGCTCCAGCTCGTCCATCTCTGCCTCAGATTCTCCGTGAACTCCCTCAACTCTCCTCATTGAGATTCTAGAGCGGTCTCACCATTAAAATGCCACCACAGCCAAAGCCAGACACATGAATCTGCAATCTGCTGTACCCCCTCCACCCTCATCCCTCCACCTCACCCCACCCACACTCCATCCTCACCCCACCCACACTCCATCCTCACCCCATCCTCATCCCTCCACCTTACCCCATCCTCACCCCATCCTCATCCCTCCACCACAGCCAAAGCCAGACACATGAATCTGCAATCTGCTGTACCCCCTCCACTCTCATCCCACCCTCACCCCATCCTCACCCCACCCACACTCCATCCTCACTCCACCCTCATCCCTTCATCCTCACCCCATCCTCATCCCAACCCCCTCGCTCCTAACAATACTCATTTTTATTTCATTTTATCTGCCCCCATCTGTATTAAAGTGTGAATAAACACTCGCTAAACTGGGGAGTATCTGGAGGACTAAAGGGGAGAGTGAGGAGGAAAAGGATCGAGGTCTGGAGGACTAAAGGGGAGAGTGAGGAGGAAAAGGATCGAGGTCTGGAGGACTAAAGGGGAGAGTGAGGAGGAAAAGGATCGAGGTCTGGAGGACTAAAGGGGAGAGTGAGGAGGAAAAGGATCGAGGTCTGGAGGACTAAAGGGGAGAATGAGGAGGAAAAGGATCGAGGTCTGGAGGACTAAAGGGGAGAGTGAGGAGGAAAAGGATTGAGGTCTGGAGGACTAAAGGGGAGAGTGAGGGGGTAGGAGGGACGGGGTCTGGAGGACTAAAGGGGAGAGTGAGGGGGTAGGAGGGATGGGGTCTGGAGGACTGAAGGGGAAGACTCCCTGTTCACATTAGCAAATGCTACTTCCAGTTGCTCCACTGCTCTTGGGTGACTTGTTTCCTGACTTGTTGCGCCGTGGTTTAAATGTGGGAGGCGGCTTCTCTCTCAATAATTTTTTCAGCTTTATTTGTGTAATTAGTCTTCATAGAAACAACAACGGCATCGTAATAGAGAAAGGAACTCCTCAAATATGAAAGTGACATCTCAAAATATCAGCGAAATCCCAAGGTAATCCTGATGTTTACAAATGGCTCTTGTTCGTCAATGATGATTTTGATTCTCATACTAAATTACATTTAAAATGTACCTGGTAAATAGTTTTATTATTTGTGCCATGTTATAAACAGATTCAAACGAACCGCACCACTAATCGCCTCTAAACCAGCGTCTATGTCCGTTTATGACCCGTTAATTTCCAAAGAGAAGGTAAGATAGGCTGATAGGCAACTAAAACTAAACAAACATGTGATTTGACTGACACCTTAACTTAAAAAGATAATTTCCATCTGCTGTCTAAAATAGGCACACGAAAACAGCAACCGGATGCTAATAACTCAAGTTCCGTTCAAGAATCTGGAAGTTGGCATTTCCTCGTGCACCTGGTGTAGTGAGGGGCGAGGACAAACATGTATGCACACTTCAAACTTCAACTAGCATGCTAACATTGCACATCTGTATTGGGGGAAAACACTTTGTAGTTGTATTTTGATAATCGTTATCTGGTCGATACTGACTCTAACACACAAACGAACAGATGACAAAGACATTAAGTCAAAATGTCTAAAAAATGAACAATTTCCAGTTTTCATCAGTAATACTTTCTTTTTAAAAAGCCTCCAGTCTCCATATTTCAGTCTTTATTTGTATTAAAAAATCTGCTCTTAAATTACCGTTTGGCTCTTTGACTAATTAAAAAAAATGAATTGTCGACCAGTCGAATACTCAATGCAGTACTGAGCAGTAAGTGTATAATTGGGCAGTTTATAGTGAATTAACATTATTTAAAATGATCACGTAACACCATTTTCTATTGATACTATTGCCTAGAAATTAATTAAACTAATTAAATCTTTCAAGACACAAAGCCCTTTACAGCTTTATTCAGTCTCTTCATTCTTTGTGGTGCTAAACTACTATTCAGATACACAACTACTATTCAGATACACAACTCAGATAATACTCCCTACAACTGTACAACACCTCACCCTTATGTAACACATGTGTTCTGTCACTCATCATATCACTGTTGCACTGTCTTCTTATGACCTCTTGTAAATAGCTGAGATTTTTTATTTTCCATTACTTATTTTTCTATTTTATTTTGACTTTTACATTTATATAATTATGTCTTATTTGACACGTGTCTCTTGCTCTTTTTTGCTACTCATTTAGAATTTATTATTTTTATATGTTTTACTCTTTATTACTACCATTTTTTTTTTCTTTTTGTAGTTTATTATATTATATTGTGATGTTTGAGCTGCTGTGTTCAAATAATTTCCCTTGTGGATCAATAAAGTTTGTCTAAGTTTAAGTCTAGCCACAGGTGCCCTGGGACAAACTGATGGAAGTGAGGCTGCCAGTCTGTGCCATCTGCCCCTCTAATCACCAGAACTCACACACAAACCACTTTCATACTAGGCAATGCAGGTGAAGTGTCTTGCCTAAGGACACAACAATGTTTTTTGTCACTTGCGCCCCCCTGTGGCACCTGGTATTCCCGCTGGTGTCCCATTGGCCCCGTTGAGCTTCAGAAACCTAACGAGATCAGGATTTGACACGGAGGTTTGGCCACATAAAATCCGATATATTGCTTTATCGATATTTCGAGTAGAGCCCTGCACACTCTCCTTTTCACTCCCTCCAGCCCAAACTCCTCCGACCGTAGCCAAGGCCAGGCTCGGAGGGGAGGGCTGGCGGTTTAATTACTGTGCCCGATGGGGCGGTAATGGATTATGTGTGTGTCCGGGCGAAATGAAGAGAGATGAGTTTGGAGGAGCCAGGTGTGTCGGCAAACAGCAGCCAGCCGCTCCGAGCTCTGAGCTGTGTTTGGACCAAAGGGCAGATTTACAAGCTATATCAGACTGAGATGGGATTAAAGGAGACCTGCTGTGAGGAATGGACCTGTACGGGTTTAGAACATGGTAGGGCTTTCAAAAGTAGATGACACAGACTCGTACACGCCCATGGACCACTGTGGAACCTACAGGACCACTGAGGGAGTACACAGATATGAGGACACATGGAAATCGAAAAGAAAGTTCTATGATTAAAAGGCAAAATTGACTCTTGTGAGCTTTAAGCCGTGTTAGAATGTTTCCTCCTCAAAAACAGACCTGGAGTTGTGTTCTGATGTTTGAGTAACCCTTTATTATCAGTCTGTCTACATCTCCAAAGCTCAAAATGCTCTGTTCCACCTTGTGATGTCATGAAGCGGTCACTTTTCAGCTTTTGTTCACTGCAGATCAGCAATTCCAGGGCTGAAATCATCCAAATGATTCCAGTGAAGGTGTATGGAGTTGAGAAACACGGTGGAGCACTTCCTGTATTACCACATGATGACATCACAAGGTGGAACAGAGTGTTTTCAGTTTGAGAGAAGAACTTAATTACGCTTAAATACGCAGGGTTTGTGTGTTAAACGTGCGAATGAAACAAAACAACTCCAGGTCTGTTTGTGATGAGGAAACTGCATTAGAAACATTACTGAAAAGGCAATCGCAGAAAAGTTCCATATTGCACTTTAAAATATTAACTTGAGTTTCACCAGAATAATAATAGTTTCCCATCTTTCTCAAACCATTTGGTGGGTGACAGCGCTGTGGCCTCGGTGGATAACTCACTGCCCTGTGCTCTTCAGTCTGCTGCTCTGTCTGCTGCTCAGTCTGTCTCACACTCGTTTACTCCGACAGATATGTGCGTTATTTGGCTTGTTTAGAGCCGATTTAAGCGTAGTTTTATACAAAATAGACCAAGTTAATCTGATGTTTTAAGTTCTGCTCGTCTCCTCAAGTAGAAATGTAGCAATAACCAAAATATATATCGTCAAAAGTCTCACAATAATATCGTCGACCGTCACAGTTTATCGAATTAAAAGCCTCTTTGATTAATTTAATGGTTATGGTGATTCCAATGTCTTTCTTTGTGATTCTCATGACTTTCTTATTCTGTAAAGCACTTTGAATTACTTTGTGTACGAACTATGCCTTGCCTTGTCGCAGCTATAGCTAAAAAAACAGAGGGAACTACATAGACCATGAACCTTTGGTGTTGTCAGTGCAGACTACGTAAAGAAATAACTGAAATTAAACACTTTTAAAGCTTAATTCTTCACATTATAACAGTGGAGGGATTTTGATACCGTTACATCCCTGCCCTCAAGGCGGTACCACAGCAAGATGCTTTTTTTTTTTTTTTAATTTGTTTTTACAATATGGATACTTGTTCAAATATCGATAATTGTTCAAATTAGTGAACAGATTTTTGCGATTTTTGTGAGGTGAAGCGCCCAAACGAACCAAAACTAACACGGCGACGCCAGCAGATGTACTGCTTCAGTCTATTTTAACACAAACACAGAATATTTATTGTGTTAAAATCGTGCAGAGGGAAGAGCTTTGTGCATTTGTGGAAGAAGAGTTTGTGCTTTTCTCTCAACTGGATTTAACTAAAGTTAAATTTTATTTTATTTTTTTTACTTGTTCTTAACACTTCAGCCAATCAGATTCAAATATTCATTATAATGTTCCATGTGTTCTAAACTTTTTCAGTGAGAATCCGATTTATTATGTGTAGAACTCAATTCAGAGACACACAGATCAGTTCATTCAATTTACTCTTCCTTGATAATAATTTTTGGCTACACAACCCACCTCTGCTCACACACGCACACACACACACACACACACCATACACACACATCAGTTTAATTCTTCTGGCCTTTCTCTCCTCTCATGATTTAACCTTTTCTGTTACAAAATACATTCTTGACATTTCCACAGATCGTCACAGACTCCATAACCCACTCACACAGCTTTAGGACCTCATTTCTAACGTTTAAGATGTGAAAAAAAAACGCTCACACAGATTCAGGACCTCATTTCTAATAAGATAAGATAAGACTTTATTGATCTCACAGAGGAGAAATTCACTTGTGACAGAAGCTCACAGTCAGGGGACAGTATAGTGCAAAAAGTTGTGAAAAATTGTGCAAACACTCAGAACAATAAGTAAATAAAAAATAAAATCACAATAAATATTAACATATTTACAACATCAGGTAGCTCTTATGTACAGGGAGTGAAAGAAATGTAAATATATAATAAAACATATCTCTTATATAATGTATATTTGTATTCTTTTACATATATATATATAACTATATAAATATATAATCTGAGGACAGTGGAGGCGGTTACTGATGAGGTGACATGGTTACAGGTTATTGCACGGGCTATTGCACAGGTTAATGCACAGGTTATTGCATGTGTTACACAGTGGAGTTGTACAGTCTGACAGCAGTGGGGATGAAGGACCTGCGGTAGCGTTCCTTCTTACACTGAGGGTGCCTCAGTCGGCCACTGAAGGTGCTGCTCAGTTCCTCTACAGTCCGGTGCAGAGGGTGAGAGGTGTCGGCCATGATGGATGTGAGTTTGGCCAGCACCCTCCTCTCACCCACCTCCTCCACAGACTCCAGAGGACAGCCCAGGACAGAGCTGGCCCTCCTGACTAGTTTGTTCAGTCTTTTCCTGTCCCGCTCTGTGCTGCTCGGGGCCCAGCAGACAACAGCGTAGAGGAGAGCAGAGGCCACCACAGAGTCATAAAAAGTCTTGAGCAGGGGCCTGCACACTCCAAAAGAACTCAGTCTCCTCAGAAGGTGGAGGCGACTTTGGCTCTTCTTGTACAGGGCGTCAGTGTTGTGGGACCAGTTCAGTTTATTGTTGAGGTGAACACCCAGGTACTTAAAACTGTCCACTGTCTCTATGTCCTGTCCCTGGATGTTCACCGGTGAGGGAAGTAGTGTCCTTCTCCCGAAGTCGATCACCATCTCCTTGGTCTTACTGGTGTTAAGGCACAGGTGGTTGTGCTCACACCAGTCCACAAAGTCCCTGATGACCGATCGGTACTCCAGCTCATTCCCCTCAGACACACAGCCCACAAGGGCCGAGTCGTCAGAGAACTTCTGGAGATGGCAGGTGTCCGTGTTGTAGGTGAAGTCCGAGGTGTAGATAGAGAAGAGGAAGGGTGAAAGGACAGTTCCCTGTGGGGCCCCAGTGCTGCAGACAACCACCTCTGACTCACAGCCGCGCAGCCTCACATACTGCGGCCGGTCAGTGAGGTAGTCGATGGTCCAGGCGGCGAGATGTCCGTTCACTCCGGCGTCCTCCAGCTTCCCCCGCAGCAGTGCCGGCCTGATGGTGTTGAAGGCGCTGGAGAAGTCAAAGAACATGACTCTCACAGCGCTCCCGGCAGTCTCCAGGTGGGTGAGCGCCCGCTGCAGCAGGTAGATGACGGCGTCCTCTACTCCGATGTTGGGCTTGTAGGCAAACTGCAGCGGGTCCAGAGTGGAGCTCACCACGGAGCGGAGGTAGCTGAGGATCAGCCTCTCCATGGTCTTCATGAGGTGAGAGGTCAAGGCGACTGGTCTGAAGTGGGCCGGTTCCCTGGCATGTGTTGTTTTTGGAACTGGTACCACACAGGAGGTCTTCCACAGGACAGGGACCTTCTCCAGGCTGAGGCTCAGGTTGTAGATGTAGCAGAGAACCTCACAGAGCTGGTCCGCGCAGGTCCTCAGCAGCCTGGGGCAGATGCCATCTGGTCCTGCAGATTTTCTCTGTTTCAGCCGCCTCAGCTCTCTCCTCACCTGATCCGGTGTGATGTAGACGGAGGAGTAAGGGGGGGACTGGGGTAGACTGCCGGGGGTGGGGGGCAGAGAGGGGCTGGTGCTGGGAACAGTCGGTGTGAAGTGAGCTGGAGACGTGGGTGGTAGGGGGCGGGGGGTGGGTGCAGTCGGTCCGGGAAGGGGGGGTGTGTCCAGTGGCCTGGGGGTGTGTGAAGAGGGGGGATCCGAGAAAGAGGCAGAGGGGATGGGGGGACAATCAAAACGGTTGAAATAAACGTTTAGTTCATCCGCCCAGCGCTGATCTCCATCAGATGTCCCTCTGGTGTTCTGACCAAATCCTGAGATGTTCTTCAGACCTCTCCACACATCCCGCACGTTGTTCTGGGCCAGCTGCTCCTCCATTTTCTTCCCGTAATCCTTCTTGGCCCGACGAATCCTCCACTGAAGCTCCCGCTGGACCCTCTTCTGCTCCTCTCTGTCCCCTGAGATGAAAGCCCTCTTCTTCTGGTTCAGGAGGTCTTTGAGCTCAGGGGTGACCCAGGGGTGGTTGTTGGAGAAGCACCGCACCCTCCGGGTTGGCACAGTGCTCTCCACGCAGAAGTTGATGTAGTCCGTGATGCAGTGGGTCAGGCCATTGATGTCATCTCCATAAGAGCTGCTGAACATGTTCCAGTCTGTGGTCTGGAAACAGTCCCTCAAACTCTCATTGGCCTCTTCAGACCACAGCTTCACAGACAGCTTCCGCGCAGGTCCTCTTCGCACCTTTGGTGTGTATTGCGGGAGCAGTTTGACGAGGTTGTGGTCTGAGCGTCCAAGCGGGGGGAGGGGGACGGAGGTGTAAGCGTCTTTGATGTTCGCATACAGGAGGTCCAGAGTCCTATTGTCTCTCGTGGGGCACGTGACGTACTGTGTGTAAGTGGGGAGAATGGCGGACAGAGAGACGTGGTTGAAGTCCCCGCTGATTAAAACCAGGGCTCTGGGATGCCGGGTCTGCATCAGCGCTACGCTGTTGTGGAGTTGTTCACAGGCCGCCGTCGCATCGGCGGAAGGGGGGATATACACACAATACGTGATCACGTGTGAGAATTCCCTCGGCAGGTAATACGGCCGCATGCCCACTGCGAGCAACTCAATGTCCGGGGTACACAGCTGTTGCTTGACGTACACGTTATCCGGGTGGCACCACCGCTCATTCACAAACACCGCCAGACCGCCTCCCTTCTTCTTACCGCTCCTAGCGGCAGTTCTGTCCGCCCGCTTCAGTGTAAATCCCTCCTGGTTAATCACAGAGTCTGATATGTGTTCATTCAGCCACGTCTCCGTAAAACACATCACGCTGCAGTCCCGGTACTCCCGCTGATGCCGGGTCAGTGCGGTGAACTCCTCGGTCTTGTTGGAGATGGAGCGGACGTTTCCCATAACCACCGAAGGCAGATACGGTCTCCGTTTTTTCCGTCCACCTCTGCACCCTCTTCTCTTCCTCTGTATTTCCACTGGGACCTCGGGTTTCCCGGTGTGGAGCAAAGCGGGGCCGCGTAGACCGAGGAGCGCATCACGTTCGTACTTGATGCGCTCCGAGCCGTGGCTGAATGGAGTCCCAGACGCGGATCCAAAAAGTGTGAAAAAGACTACAGCGAGCAATAAAACTGTAGTCAGAGTAGGTTTCCCATGTGCGAAACTGCACGATGTTTCACCCACTCTAAAGAAAAGACGAAAAAAGTGTCTATGTACAAGTAAATAGACGAAAAGAAAGAAAAAGGGGTTCAGAGCTTCTGTTACACGCAGCTGGCATCCCAGCGCCATCTTGAAAAGTATTTATATTTATGTATATAAATATAAATTTATATTTATGTATATAAATATAAATATAAATTTATATTTATGCTCTGGAACAACCCACTCACACGGATTCAGGACCTCACTTCTAACGTTTAAGCTGTGAAAAAAACACACACACACACATTCAGGACCTCATTTCTAACATTTAAGATGTGAAAAAAAAAAGCATTCACACACATTCAGGACCTCATTTCTAACATTTAAGCCAGAGATGTGTGTAGAATCCCTCAGTCGTCCAGGTAGAATCCATAGCAAAAGGAGAAATTTAATTTGTCAACTGGACAGAGTTTATTTGGTTGAATACGTTTCTCAGCTCATCCAAGCTGCTTCTTCAGTTCTGGTCAGATGCTGGCGGACACTGCCTTATATCTGCTTGAAGGGAGGAGCTTAATTACAATGAAAATTACTCTGAGACAACACATATTTAAATACAGTTTCAGTTAGTCAGGTGAGTCTATTCAATATGGAGTTGAATAGACACTGAATGGATATGCTAAGATAAGATAAGATAATCCTTTATTTGTCCCACAATGGGGAAATTTCAGTGTCACAACGCAAGTTACATAAACAGTAGGAAAATAAGAGCATGCATCAAAATCAAGATAAATAATAATAATAAGTATTTACAATCAACTGAAAAACACAACACTGTAAGCTAAGCTAAAAGGCACAGGAACATTGCACAATAAGTGTTTTTGATTCTGAGATGATTGTGTACAGTGCAGTGATGGACAGTGATGGGTAAATAAATAAGTAGCAGGTAAAGTGACTTTAAATAATATTGCACATTGTTATTGTTACTATGGAGATGACACATGGTTGCTATGGGGATGACACATGACTAGCATTGTTCATTATACAGTCTGACAGCAGCAGGAAGGAAAGACCTGCGAAATCTCTCCTTTACACAGCGAGGGTGAATCAGTCTGTCACTGATGCTGCTCTCCAGAGCAGACAGGGCATCCTGCAGGGGGTGACCCTCATGGTCCAGCATAGACATGAGTTTAGCCAGGACCCTCTTGTCCCCCACCTGCTGCACCGAGTCCAGAGGACAGCCCAGGACTGAACTGGACTACTCTATGCTAACTACTCCCCCACTCCCACTCCATATTGAATAGACACACCTAACTAACAGAAACTATAAACAACTCCATATTGAATAGACTCACCTGACTAACTGAAACTGTATTTAAATATGTGTTGTCTCAGAGTAATTTTCATTGTAATTAAGCTCCTCCCTTCAAGCAGATATAAAGCAGTGTCCGCCAGCTTCTGACCAGAACTGAAGAAGCAGCTTGGATGAGCTGTGAAACGTATTCAACCAAATAAACTCTGTCCAGTTGACAAATTAAATTTCTCCTTTTGCTATTTAAGCCAGAGGTATCCAAACTTTTTTCATCAAGGGCCACATATTTAAACACAGATGAAGCAGAGGGCCGATCGAGGGCCACAGACTGGTGCTCAGTACAGTGAATAATTGAAATATTCATGTTTAACACATTAGAATGAGCGATCAGTCCTTTATTCACGCAAAGATCCACAAAACCACACAATAAATATTAAATATTGTCTTATCAAGGTAGATTTTCAAAAAACTTGCAGCCAAAACTGCTCAAGGTAATTTGGGCCAATTCACCTGAAACCCTGAGGGCCAAGAAAAATTTGTCTGAGGGCTGCATTTGGCCCACGGGCCATAGTTTGGACATGCCTGCATTTAAGCTCTGGAAAAAAACAAAAAAACAAAACCTGAAACAAACGCACACATGAGCACTGGAGCATGGTCAGGTCCAATTTCAGATCTGACCTCCAGGCTGGTGCTGAGAGCTTCACAAACAGAACAGGTCCGTGTGGAAAAAGCTCCTCCGTGTTTATAGAAAACAGTGAAACAGCCTTGTCAGTCAAAACCTGTGTATTTTTAGTACACATAATATTAGTGACCTGAGACGGGTCTGAACTTCTCTAGGTTAAAGTTGAAGATTTTATTGTCCCCGTAGAGAAATTTGTCCTTTGTATTTGACCTCTACTTGTCCAGTGCCTGTCTCTCTGAACCTAGGCTTTTCTTAAAGGTGCATTGTGTCACATTTCTAGTGCTTGTTTCTATGGAGATGTCATTTCTCAGCCTGGAATGTTCCACAGTGTGACATTAAACAGCTCTACTTTACATTTATTCAATTACAGGTGGTTTTATTGTGGCTCAAAAATACCTATAAAAACAGACATTCTGACTGAGTGGGGTCGCCTCTCCACAGATCTGACCTGTAACATGGTCTTGGTGTGGTTTGGTCTCCATGAAGACAGAAAGGTTTAATGCCATACTGTGAAACATTCCTGACAATGCAATGTATCCATGAAGAAAAGCATTTGACAGACCCTCCTCGAGAAAAGTTACACAATGCAGCTTTTCAAGAGTTTTTTGTTCCTCTAATGTTGAATTAATTTGGTGGTATAATTATAACTGTTATAAATTATAGTTTTACACAAATCAAGAAGCAATTTCCGAAGAAAAGTTGAAAAATATGTTGAAAATTACAGGAAGTGGAGAGTTCTAAAACAATGATGACGTCACAGCGTGGAGAATTTTATCCTAAAGGTTGACACAATTTACACAATAAACACATTTTTTTCTGATACTTTAAACATTAATTCAACAAAATAAAGGTGTTTTCTTATATTTGTCTTTGTCAGATAATAATTTCTGTGTACATTAGAGGGTGTTGCTATGTAACACTTGGCAAATTGGCAAAACGAGTGTGAATATTTTTGCAAAAATTATAAATATGATATATATATATATATATATATATATATATATATATATATATATATATATATATATATATATTTTATCATAAAAAAATAATAATGTGGAGCTGTTTAATGTGCAATTCCAGGCAGAGCAATGACATATCCACCGAAAGAAGCAGGTGACGGACTCCCAATCAAAAAGTTACACAGTACAGCTTTAATAGAAACACAAATATTTATAATAAGAAGTTTTGTTGCAGTAAAACGCGGAGAGTAATGTGGGAAAGGTAAAACAGTGTTGTTATTTTGGGTGAATATAACATTTTGAAAACAATTAAAGGGAACATTTTGTAGTTCCGAAATATTCCAACATGGATTATAGCTACAGAACCTCAGATTTGCATAATTTGATTCAAAACGTTGAATCTCCAAATGACAAACGTGATAAATTGTGTGTTGTTTCTTCTGTCGTCGCACAATCTGATCTTGTGTCCAGCCCTGAGCCTGAGACCGGGACAGTCTCCGCTCAGCTCTGTGCCGTGGAAAAAAGGACACGTGCATCTGATACACACACAAACACACCCACGCACACGCACACACACACACACACACACACACACACACACAGAGGACTTAAAGGAGCTGTACCTGATTTTTACTCTGTTAAAAACATAAAAACAGAACTAGTTCCTTTTAAAGCCGTCCAAACAAAAGCCGTCACTTCCCTGATGCTTTACCAGGATCCTAATTATTTACCACAGTCGGTGCGTTTTGCCATCATCGCCTTATTTCCTGGTTCACAGAGGATAAAACATTTTCTAACTAGCTGCAGACAGGACACGGCAACTTATAAAACATGTTAATATGTTGTTTTCAGTTAAATGAACATTTTCAAAACAATAAAAGTAGTCCCAAAATATTAAACATGGATTATAGCTACATATGTAAAGTCAGGATCCTAATTATTTACCACAATAAGTGCGTTTTGTCATCATCGCCTTATTTCCTGGTTCGCAGAGGATAAAACCCTTTCTAATTAGAGGACACAGCAGTCTTATTTTGACCGTAAGAGCTGCACATACACGGGGTTTAGGCCCTTTAATCACTGAACAGCGTCTGGACCTGGACAATCTTAAGAAAACACAAAAGATTTGAAACGCCTGCAGCATTCTGAAATCAGTCGTTTAGATTTCTGGTTATTGGTTCTTTTTTACATCCCAAAGTACAAGAAATAGCGAGTCAGTAGGTAAAATAATTGTTGATAATTGATACTTTGTGGTGATATTACACTGGAGGGGTTCTGTATTTATGTCAGTGGAGGAATATTCAGCCGTTACCATGGAGACGCAAGGTTAGACAACAGATTTTCAGGAGCCTTTGTGGTTAGACTTCGACTTTATTGAACCAGAAGTAGTTCACACGTCACATTCTGTTATATTTTTTACTCTTTGTTTTTTTAAATGGTAATAATAAATTCTTACTAAACTAAAGAAGTTCTGTTTAGACCAAAGATGTTCATTTCGTCTTCTTCTGTACTTTAACTTCTTGCGTTCTTTTTAAAGACAATACCTTGACATGTTTCTGCTGCTGCATCTTCAGAACCGTCCATTCTCGTTCAATATTTCTTTGCTTATTAACGGTGATGCGAATCCTTTCTTTTAATAGTGCTTTTGTGGCCTTATTAATGATTTGTTTTGTATTATGGGTTGGGATCAGGGTCTTGATGTTAATTCTTGCTGGCGTGATGTTCTCGTCTCTACATCAGAGGTTGAAACGTAGGTGGTTGCTGTAGCGGGCGCGCCTTTTCCAGCCTTTGACACTTTGTTGTCTAAATCTTCTTCCTAAACCAAAGATGTTCGTTTTCTTATGTACTTTAACTGATCTTGACAGTTCTGATGATGGTACCCAAGATGGAACCCAAGAAGTTAAAAGTTCTGTTTAGGGTTTAAGGTTTTCAACGAAAAGGTGAGAGTCTTTCTGGTCAGATTGTGCTAAAACAAAGCTCAGATTGAAGTCTAATTTGGGTAACCGCTTTAGACAGAGCAGCACCTCCAGTTAGCGCATCACTTTTCACTCATTTTCACACACGCCCCCTGTGTCCTGTATGCTCAGAGACTTCATAAAAACACTAAACGAAAGCGCAGATCCCAAAGTGGTGATCTCTTTTTACTCTCCTCCATTAAACATCTGTTCTTTTCATCGGCTCTTTTATGCACTCGGCACTAAAGGTTAGCTAACGTGTCTGTTTAGCTAACACCTCTCTTTGTATTGTCATTCAAAAGTTAAAAAGTGCACATTTTAGTGTTTTGTTTTTATTCAGAGCAGATTGTGGCTTGTCATTTTCACTGTCGTTTTTAATTATGGGTCATAAAGTGTAAAACTGCCTGTTATTGTTTTGAATAACGTTTACTTTTTCTATTAAAATGTCCGACTGTTTTTTGTCTTTCGTGCTGGTGACTGGAGCTTTTCTCATGTTGGTGCGATCAGGACCATTATTAGTCCATCACTGAGTAGAAAGTAGAAAGTAGAAAGTGTAGAGTATAGAGAGTATAGAGTATAGAGTAGAGAGTATAGGTCTGTGTGTTTTACGTGAACGACTGAAAGGAGGAGGCACAGAAACACAGTGTATGTATCCATTCATCCATCCATTCATCCATCCATTTATCTATCATTCATCCATCCATTCATCTATCATTCATCCATCCATTCATCCATCTATTCATCCATCCATCCATTCATTCATCCATTACTGCACAATCTAAGAAGGCCAGTGTGTTGTCCTTGGCGTCTTCACGTGTGAATTTGATGTTCGGATCTACAGAATTGATATGTGCAGTAAAAGGTTCCAAATCTTGAATTTTGATTTTTTTAAAATTATCATCAACATAACGATCCCAGTGTGTGGGTGGAGGTCCTGGATATGAGGCCAGGGCACTGGTCAAATTGTTCCATGTATAAGTTCACAATAATCGGAGACCCGGTGAGCCCATTGCACAGCCGTGGATTTGCCTGTAGAAGTTTCCTCTGAACTGGAAATCTGTGGGATTTAAGCAAATTTCCAGCAGTTGGCAGATTTGGTCGGGTGAAAGTTTGGTTTTCTCTTCTACCTCGGTATCCTGGGGTAGTCTCCTTCTTGCTGCCTCCACCGCTACCGATGTAGGGATACAAGAGGGAAGTAGAAAAGTAGAAGTAAAGTAGAAAAATAAGTAATACAATTTTAAATAAAATATAAAAATCACAGCTACATATATTTATTTAAAAGGGACGATGCATATTTGTGAACAAATACTTCTAAATACACCAGAATTATCCCGAAGGTACTTTACATCTGCAGTCCTCAGCAGGTCAGAGAGATCGAAACAACATAAGACAACTTCACACAACAAACTGTTGACAATTCACAGGACAAACATGATAGAAACAGCACAATAAGACACAATCATGACATACAACACTGACATTTACACAGAAGCAGAACATTAGTGCTCACAAATCTGATTTCTCTTAAACCGTAGTTTCAGATGGTTTTAAATGTTCTGAATGTGGTCGAGTCTCTTATTGCAGCTGGATGTTGTTCCAGATTTCTGTTCCCTGGACTGAAAACACCTGCTGACTGAATGTTGTGCGTCTATAACTGAATGTTGTGCGTCTATAACTGAATGTTGTGCGTCTATAAGGTGTTACCCATTCGCTTCTGGTAGATGCTCTTGTTGCCCTTCCACTAGTTCTGAATTTGGGCAAAATGAACTAATCCAAAGGCGGTGGAGCGAGTCCATTTAAGACCTTCTATACTTATAAACAGGAGACAAGAACGGCAGTGCAATGATGTGCCGATTGACAGGGCATAAAATTATCCTTAGGTCTAAACCAGCTCTCTCAACTAATCAGCCATTACCTTTAGCACACCCGACCCCGCCTTATCTGCATTTTAAATACTGAGCTTAACTACAGGATGCGACGTTATGAAGACATAAATCGTGGAGAAACACTCTGGTAAACAGAAGCGAGCGTTCACACAGCTCTGGGAGGCCTCTTTATGCTGAGACGGTCTGTTCTAACTGCAGCCGCGGGTCTTATTGGACAGACACTCTATTACTCAAGCCCCGCTCTGACCCACATTCACACACTCCACACATGCACAGCGCCACCATGGGACCAGAGCGACGCATGACCATTTATCTACAGCTTTTATTACCCCGTGAATCCTGCTTCCTCTGCACTACACGCCAAGGCTCCCCATTCATTATTTTATTGCAGAATCAACTTTTCTGAGAAGGCTCTTTCTCTTTCGATCCTTTATAAAAAACATAGCTGGAGTTGTGTTTTGTTTCGAATCTGTAAGCGATTTTAGAATCTAAGGTTGTGAAAAGTATCGAAAATCAGATACTAAAACCAGTATCGAAACTAAATACTAAAAAGTCCGATTGACACGACAGAAATGAACCTTTCCTGAATCGCTTTGGAATGATCTTCAGCTGCATCAGAACAAGTATAAAAGCACATCGGCCACGTTTACATCATGTTTTTTAATTCGGAATTAATTGTTCTGAATTGAATTGTTTGGAATTAAATTATTCTCCTTCGAGTTTACATGGAAATAATAATTCTGAATTGAGGTTTACATGGAAAACACGTTAAATCGTCTTTATTTAATTCCGCTCAATGTCTTGGGGTGGGGAAGGGTTCTGATTGGACAGGGACACGAACGGATTTACATCGACCAGAAGAAAACTCACACTTCAGCTGCTACCGGCTTTTTGTCATCTCGGTTTGTCGTTACGCCGCGGACACAAACGTGATCCAAACTTTTTCCGCAGTCGTTCCGATGATAATGAAGCAGCAGCTGGAGAATTCTATCCTCACACTTTACGTCTGTCGCTGAGGAGGAGAAGGGAAGAGCGTCGGAGAAGGAGGAAGAAGACAAACTGAGTCAACGGCTGCTCCACCTCAGCCCACTCCCACATCCCGCTCACAAATCCAAAGAGCAGTGGATGAAAGTCCGAAGAGACGACTGGTGGAGCCGGATCGTCCGGATCGCGTCAGAAGGGCGACTCAATGAGCATGTGCTGAATTACTGGAATTATTTTAAGAAGAATAAATGTTTACATGATCAAGGAATAAATTTATTCAGATTTAAAATCAGAATAAACCATCCACATACTTCGGAATTAAGTTTAATTCTGAATAATCATTTTCCGAATAATCATTTTCATTAGCTTTTTAGAGCAGAATTCACTAGCAAGGACCACGCCACAACAATAGTAGGACTAAACCAGAACCAGACCAGTACTAGACCAGGACTAAACCATATTTAAACCAGGACCAGACCAAGACTAAACCAGGAATTTCCCCACTGTGAGACTAATAAAGGCATATCTTATCTTATCTTATCTTATTTAATCCAGGACCAAACCAGGACTAATCCAGATCTACATCAGGACTAAACCAAGACTAAACCATATTTAAACCAGGACCAAACCAGGACTAAACTAGGACCAGACCAGGATTAAACCAGATTTTAATCCAGGAGTAACCAGAGCTACATCAGGACTAAACCAAGACTAAGCCAAGACCAGACCAGGAATAAACCAGGAATAAACCAGGACTAAACTGGGACTAAACCGGGACTAAACCGGGACTAAACCAGGACTAAACCAGGACCAGACCAAGAGTAAACCAGATTTAATCCAGGACCAAACCAGGACTAAATCAGATCTACATCGAGACTAAACCAGGACCAGACCAGGAATAAACCAAGACTAAACCAGGACTAAACCAGGACTAAACCAGGACTAAACCAGGACTAAATCAGGACCAGATCAGGACCAAACCAGGACTAAACCAGGACCAAACCAGGACTAGGCCTCTCCTGAAACCTGCAAAATTAACACTGGAATTTCATGTAAAGAGCCAAACATGAAAAGACTGTGTTTGTGTGTTCGTGCGTTTGTGTGTGAATACAGAAGGGCCTGTCACCGTCACGGATATGATAACGATAATTTGCTGAAGAAAATACCTGATAAACGATGTGTGTTTATATAAATGACATTAATATTGTTGTGCTGTTTCCCCGTAGTGACAGAGTTTTGTTTTCTTCTCTTTTCTTTTCTCATTTATGGAACAAATATTTGGATGGTCTAGTTTCAGGGAAGTCCTCATTTTGGAACATTTCCTCATTTTGGAACATTTCCTCATTTTGGAACATTTCCTCATTTTGGAACATTTCCTCGTTTTGGAACATTTCACATTTCTGGAGCTTCTCAGAAACTGCGGTGTTTCAGCACCAAGGACAGCTCCCAGTCTAAATCTGTCTCTGCTGCTTTTAAAACACGACTGGAAACTGGGCTCAGTCAGGACCAGACCAGGACTAGAACAGGACTAAACCAGACCAGGACCACACTAGGACTAGACCAGGACTAAACCATGACTAAACTAGGATTAAACCAGGGCTAAAGCATGACTAAACCAGGGCTAAACCAGGACTAAACCAGGACTAAAGCCATGCGGGGACAGTCCGTAGTCTTGAATAACGATCCTGATAATGAGTCTAGACGTGCGTTCTTTATTCAATCATCTCTGACGTGTCCCCTGTCACCTCGGCGCCGTCGCGGTGAGCTGACGTTGCCATGGCGATTATTTCCCCGTATATTTGTTTGTTATCGATGAGTGGAGTCGAAGCAGGTCATAAATAATTCGTCACTTTTAATCATTCAGTGGATTTATTTTCTCTGCTGTACTGTAGAGAGATTAACTGGGAAATACACAGACATTTTGAAAGAGAGTCGTGTGGACAAATAAATTGATTGAAAATATGCAAATTTTGTCAGTGCTTTTAGGCAAATTTTGACATTTCTGTAATTTTGACAGTTTGTGGTAGAATTTGTACTTTCTCTAGATATCGCAACTTTTATTATTATTTTTTATTTTTTTGTCTTGAATCACTCAAGCCAGTATTTTTATACAAACCTGTTCAAATCCACCGCTGTTTCTCAAATACAATACAGGAAAACTCATGCCCCGCTTGTTGTCCTTGTGAGGACATTTACAGGAAAGCCAACAGGAGAATTTGCCCGATTTTGGCTGCGATTTGCTTCTTTCAGAGTTCGATTTTGAAGCCACTGTGCTCCTCGTGTTTGTCAGTGTGACTCTGAGCTGCTCTGTCAGATCAGAACCACCAAACATCAATAAAGCTACGATAAAAGCCGATAAATAAGAGCGTCAGGGGCAGAGGAGCGATGAACACAGAGACGCAACAAACAAACTCAGGAAACAGTGAAAATAATGAGAATAATTTATTCCTCACCTCTCATAAAGTTGTAAATTTAAACTGCAGCATCTCATCCACATTATCCATAGAATTTGTCCTCCGTAAATAATGACCCCAGTCCACAAACCCGCTCTGTGAATCCAGTTTTCTGCGTTCTTTAAAAGTCCAGAGTCGTTCCTCACATGTGTCTGTTACATCCACATAGTGACGGATCGAGGTGAAGCTGCAGATTAGCGACAGTGACTCTACTTCCTGTGGACTTTATCTCCAAACTTTAATGCTTTAAAATCCTGTATCTGAAGTTTTGCTCCACATTTCACAAATAATAATAACACAGTTTTGACTCGTCTTTAAACTAAAGTGCAGAGCTCTGATCTTTGAACACTTCAGAGTCTCAGAGCGAGTGGTTTTACTGTCGACAGGAAACAGCTCACAAATTTATACCCTGTAGTCTGCAGACAAATCCCGCTGCAGTGTCTTTGCGATCGCAGATTTTAAGTCTCATAAGATTCTCCTCATGTCTGTGGTCTGCGCTTTTTGTCGCACATTTAAAAAACTCTTAAGACCGAAAAATCCTGTAGTGTGTGGCGGACTTTACTTTGCTCTGGTAGAATGATTTGTGTAGCCCTTTGAACGACCGGGTTCTACATCCGTCTGGGATCATTGGGACTGAAACCAGTGACTGGAGTGTGAACTGTGTGTGTGAATCCTACCGTTTGTGTGTGAATCCTGCCGTTTGTGTTTGAATCCTGCCGTTTGTGTTTGTGCTGCAGGACTCGGCTCAAGAGAGTGTGATCACCAGAGACATCCACAGAACTTTTCCTGCTCATGATTATTTCAAAGAATCAGACGGAGACGGACAAGACTCACTCTACAAGATCTGCAAGGTCAGAACACACACCTGTACACACACCTGTACACACACCTGTACACACACCTGTACACACACCTGTACACACATCTGTATACACAACTGTACACATACACACCTGTACACACACACACACACACACCTGTACATATGTGTCATATATTTTTTTATTATTAAACATTATATTTTCTTAAATCAGACTCTGATCAAACTCTTCATTTACGTTTTAGATTTTTAAACCTAAAGTTGTTTCCCTTTGACCCTCTGAAGTTTTATTTGGAGCGATTCATGTTTCAGTTTAATTCTTATTTTCAAGACGCCATTTTGCCGATCTACTTCCTTCTACACATTTATTTTCTTAATCAGTGATTGTGTAATCATTTTGATACAGACTAAACCAGGTCTACGTCAAGACTAAACCAGGACTAGACCTGGACTAGACCAAGACTCAAGCAGGACTAAACCAGGACTAAACCAGGACTAACTCAAAGCCGTGGTGAGTGATCAGTGAGTGATCTCTATTTGATGCCAACTTCACAGTACAAAAAAAGGATCAGTATTTTTGGTATTTTCACATAAATGATTTGAATGAAACACTGAATGAACAAAGACCAGAACCAGAGTAAATCATTATTTTTTCAAGGGCAAAAAACAAACTGCTAAAACTGAAATCTTTCTGGAATGCAGACTGAAGTACTGAAGGACAGATAAAAGTATTTGAAACGTGAACCGAACAAAAGAAGAATTTGTTCTCAAGGTAAAAAAAGTTATTTTTACCGTCTTAAAAATGTGAAAAACAGAAGATTTTAGAGAGTTTACAGAGGTACAACGTTATTCACCATGATGAGTTTATAAGCACTAAACCAGGACTAAACCAGGACTAAACTAGACCAGGACAATACAGGACTCAAACCAGGACCAGACTAGGACTAGACCAGGACTAGACCAGGACTAGACCAGGACTAGACCAGGACTAAGCGATTACAGATGACTCAAACATGCACGAATCACTCCAAATACGACTCAAGGAGAAATGACTATAACATGGTTAAAGGTGCTTAGACTGTTGCCCCTGCGACCCGGCCCCGGATAAGCAGAAGAAAATGGATGGATGGATGGATGGGTTAAACGTGCACTATGTAACTTTTTGGTTGGGGTCCATCACCTGCTCGTTTCTATGGATATATGGCCATTGCTCTGGAATTTTCCGCAGAGTGTGACATTAAACAGCTCTACTTTACATTTATTCAATTACAGGTGGTTTTAGAGCTCAAAAATACCTAGAAAAACAGACATTCTGACTGTGAGCGGGGTCGCCTCTCCACAGATCTGACCTGTAACTTGGTTTAAAGCTATACTGTGAAACATTCCAGACAAAGCAATAACATCTCCATGGAGAAAAGCGTTTGACGGATCCTCCACCAGAAAAGTTACACAATGAACCTTTCAAAGCTCCGAAGTCAAATTGTCGGTAATAATAATAATAATAATAATAATAATAATAATAATAATAATAATAGTGTTAGAGTGTGAATGTTAAAGTGTGACTCTGTTGTTTCGGTGTAATTCCTTTAAACGAGGTCTTTGTTCCACCTCAGGAGCCTCAGGTTTAATCTCTCCTTCAAACAGCCAATAAACTGTGACCTTCTACAACCAAACGCTGGAGCTCCAAAACACCACTCGTTTATGGAGAAAGAGAGGAGAGAGGGATGAGGACGGAGGGAGGGAGAGGGAGGAGAGAGGGAGGGAGGAAAGGAGAAAGAGAGGGAGAAGAGAGAGGAGAAAGAAGGAGAGAGAGAAGGTGTAGCTCCAAAACACCACTCGTTTATGCAGAAAGAGAGGAGAGAGGGATGAGGAGGGAGGGAGGAGAGAGGGGGGAGGAGAGAGGGATGAGGAGGGAGAAAGAGAGAGGGAGAAGAGCGAGAGGAGAGAGAAGGAGAGAGAGAAGGTGTAGCTCAGAAACACCACTCCTTTATGGAGAAAGAGAGGAGGAGGGAGGGATGAGGAAGGAGGGAGGAGAGAGGGAGGAGGCAGGGAGGGAGAGAGAGGGAGAAAAGGAGAAAGAGAGAGGGAGGAGGAGAAGAAAAGAAGGAGCGAGAGGTGTAGCTCAAAAACACTGCCCCTTTATGCAGAAAGAGAGGAATAGAGAGGGATGAGGAGAGGGAGGGAGGAAAGGAGAGAGAGAGGAGAAGGAACAAGAGAAGGTGTATCTCCAAAGCACTGCTCCTTTGTGTAGAAAGAGAGGAGGAGAGAGGGAGGAGGAGAGGAGAAAGAAGGAGAGGAGAAAGAAAGAGGAAGGAACGAGAGAGAAGAGAAAGAGAGCGAGAAGGTGTAGCTCAAAAACACTGCTCCTTTATGTAGAAAGGGAGGAGGAGAAAGAAGGAGAGAGAGAGAGAGGGCGGGAGGAGAAGAGAAAGAGAGATGGAGGCGAGAGAGGGAGAGGAGAAGGCGAGAGAAGGTATAGTTTAAAAGCACCGCTCCTTTATAAAGAAAGGGGGGAGGAGAGGAGGAGAGAGGGATGAGGAGAGGAGAAAGAAGAAGTAGAGGAGAGAGGAAAAGGAGAGAGAGGGTGTAGCTCAAAAGCACCACTCCTTTATGTAGAAAGAAAGGAGGAGAGAGGGAGGAGGAGAGGAGAAAGAAGAGAGGAGAAAGAGAGAGGAAGGAAAGAGAGAGAGGAGAAGGAGAGAGAAAAGGTGTAGCTCAAAAACACCGCTCTTTTATGCAGAAAGAGAGGAGGAGGAGGGAGAGAGGAGGAGGAGAGGGATGAGGAGAGGAGAAAGAGAGGAGAAGGAGAGAAAGAAGGTGTAGCTCAAAAACACTGCTCCTTTATGTAGAAAGAAAGAAGGAGAGAGGGAGGAGGAGAGGACAAAGAAGGAGAGGAGAAAGAGAGAGGAAGGAAAGAGAGAGAGGAGAAGGAGAGAGAGAAGGTGTAGCTCAAAAACACCGCTCCTTTATGCAGAAAGGGAGGAGGAGAAAGAAGGAGAGAGAGAGGAGGAGGAGGAGAGGGATGAGGAGAGGAGAAGGAGAGAGGGATGAGGAGAGGAGAAAGAAGGAGAGGAGAAAGAGAGAGGAAGGAAAGAGAGAGGAGAAGGAGAGAAAGAAGGTGTAGCTCAAAAACACTGCTACTTTATATAGAAATGGAGAAGGAGAGAGGGAGGAGGAGGAGAGGGATGAGGAGAGGAGAAGGAGAGAGGGATGAGGAGAGGAGAAAGAAGGAGCGAGAGGGAGAGGAGGATTATGACGACACAATATAATAATCCATAAGAGCGTTCATCATAAGAGTTCTGTTTTTGTGTTGAACGTCTGTTTAATTTGATTAAAACGACACATTTTGAAAAAGTCACAAATTGCAAAATTACGATAACACTGGGGAACACTATATGTTGCATTTAAAGAAAGACTTGTTTTCAGTCAATTTAAGTGTGCTGAGTTCAAATCTGAAGTTAGTTTTTTTCTGCAAGCTACAGATTTTATGCAATCTTTGATTTTTATTATGATGGAGTGTGTAGCAACCACAGATGTAACAGAAGGCATCAGGCTTGTTTCTACAGTGATGTCTCGATGAGGAAGCCATGTTTGATCTGGAAAAAAGAAGCATGATAAAAATATTAGAATCTATCTATGTATATAATCTCAAAACGCTTAGATTTGGGTTACGTAAGTTCATATTTAGACTATTTCATCTATCTCAAATTGCATGAAAACTAGAGCTTATGGAGAAAAACTAATTTCAGATTTGAAATCAGCGCCTAAAAATCCTTCAGAATCAGTTACAAAATCCAATGCAACAGAAAGTAAAAATTTTAGTGTTCCCCAGTGTAATCATTCTAAGTGATTGTTGTAATTATATTTTGACAATTATCCAAAACAAAAAATCTATTAATTGCTTACCTTTTTAAACTTTTCGTCTCCAAACACGACGCGTCTGTGTTGTCAGAAAGTGTAAATTTGTCGATTTCAAACCATGAGTCAGGAACAGTTTGAACTTTTAGCCCCTCGTTTCAGTCGTTACTGTTGCTAACTTTATGGCTGGGGGTCCGTCACCTGCTTGTTTCTATGGATACGTCATTGCTCTGCCTGGAATGTTCCACAGTGTGACATTAAACAGCTCTACTTTACATTTATTCAATTACAGGTGGTTTTAGAGCTCAAAAATACCCAGAAAAACAAACATTCTGACTGTGAGCGGGGTTGCCTCTCCACAGATCTGACCTGTAACTTGGTCTGGTTTGGTCTCCATGAAGATAGAAAGGTTTAATGCCTTACTGTGGAACATTCCAGGCAAAACAAGAGCATTTTTACGGAGAAAAGCAGTTCACGGATCCTCCACCAGAAAAGTTACACAATGCACAATGCGGGTGGAACAAAACACAACTCCAGGTGTTTTTGATGAGGAAACGTTATAACACAGATCAGAAAATGGCGGAATATGGGCCCTTTAAACTAAATACTTCCAAACTCTATCCCCCCGTCCCAGTCCCAAGTCCGGGCAGCGCTCCCAGTCCCAGGTCCGGTCCACAGAGTCCCTACCTGATCCGCGTCTGCCTGATTTGCATATAGACGGATCCTGCTTCTCTGACCTAGTTGGCTCCAGTGTGGAAGTTAATCTGTGTTTTTAAACTCCAGACACTTTCACTTGAATCATTTGGATAAATTCAGTTCTTTTATTTTATTTTATTTATTTAAAACAAGAACAGTGCGCAGAAAACATTAATCTGTGTGAGAAAAGATGCTCCATGCCAGATTTAGCTACAAGCTCCGTTCCATCTGCAGTCCTCAGGCAGGTACAAAACCAGTAACAGTGTCTCCTTAAATTAATTAAAATAATCACAATCCAATTCATTAAACATTTAAAACAATCAAAATTCATTCATTCTAATTTCTATAAATACAAGATTTCAGATTCTTCATTATCTTCTAAAAATATCTTCTGGAATTGACGATCTAAATTGGCACTAAAGGTAAAAGGAGCTGTTAACGCACAAGGTGGAACACAAGGAGCATTTTGAGGTTTGGAGATGCAGACAGACTAAAAATAAACGAGTTAATCAAACGTGTGAATGAAACAAAACAGGTTCAACCCTCAACAGGTAAAGGTTAAAGCTCCTGTATTACGCAAAATTGACTCTTGTGAACTTTAAGCCATATTATAATGTTTCCTCCTCAAAAACAGACCTGGAGTTGTGTTTTGTTTCATTCACATGTTTGAGGAACTCTTTATTATTAGTCTGTTTACATCTCCAGAGCTCAAAACGCTCTGCTCCACCTTGTGATGTCATCAAGTGGTAGTTTCCAAGTTTGGAGTTTGACAGTTCCAGATGAGGGATAAGGTGTATAGCGTTTGAAAACACAGTGGAGCACAACATCACAAGATGGAACAGTTTAAGAGAAGAACTCAGCCTAAATCTGCAGGTTTTGTGCGTTAAACATGTGCGAATGAAACAAAACACAACTCCAGGTGTTTGTGACGAGGAAACAACATTAGGACAGAAAATAGTGTAATATGGGCCGTTTAGCAGCTGTGTATTTTCAGACTTCACATGATATTTTTTAATTCCGAATTAAATAGTTCGAAATTAAACTATTCTCCTTCGAGTTTACATGGAAATAATAATTCTGAATTGAGGTTTACATGGAAAACACGTTAAATCGTCTTTATTTAATTCCGCTCATCGTCTGGGGGTCGGGAAGGCTTCTGATTGGACAGGGACACGAACGGATTTACGTCGACCGGAAGAAAACTCACACTTCAGCTGCTACCGGCTTTTTGTCATCTCGGTTTGGTTTGTGTTTTTATGTTTTCCATCCGCTCTTTCCATTATTTGTAGTTCTTCCTGTGAACTTATTAAAATAATCGTTTTGGTTCGAGACCAACGTTTGCTCCGGGCGCCATCTCGTCAGAAGGACGACCCAACGAGCGCCGAACGACAGGAATTATTTTTAAGAATAAACTTTACATGATCGAGGAATAAATGAATTTGGCTTTAAAATCGGAATAAACCCACTTGATTTGGAATTAAGTTTAATTCCGAATAATCATTTCATTGGGAATTAAGGGTTTACATGGTCTTTTTAAAGTGGAATTATAAACATGGCAATGGTGTAATTATAATCCTCCCCTTCGGAGCACAGACTTCTGTTCTCGCCGCTCTGGTCTCTGGTCTGTAGACACTCGGGTCACGATTCGACACAGTGCACGCTCAAACAGACGGTCTCCATGGAAACGGCGGAGGTGAAAGCGTAAACATGTTAGCGTGTGGTTAGCGTGCCTCATCGCCTCGGCTCGCGCGCCGTGTGTCCGCCTGGTCCGTGTCCGCCTGATCCGTCTCACTCTTCACACAAACACAGGGCACTGGGCCACTGCCTGGTGACCGACGCAAACACAGACGCAGATGACCTATGGCACAAATTCACATCTGCAACTTTATTAGCCATATTTTTTTAGCTTTTGAATAATTTTGTGTGTTAAAGGGCCCATATTATGATATTTCTGATGGTATAATGTCGTTTCCTCATCACAAACAGACCTGGAGTTGTGTTTTGTTTCATTCACACACGTTTAACACACAAATCCTGCACATTTAGGCTTCTTAAAGTTCTTCTCTCAAACTGAAAACGCTCCGTTCCATTTTGTGATGTCGTGTTGTAATATAGTAGTACTAAAATCATTTGGATATTTTCAGCCCTGGAATTGCCAATTTCTACTGAATTAAAGGTAAAATGTAGGTATTAACTTGAAAACTACCGCTTCATGACATCACAAGGTGGACCAGAACATTTTGAGGTTTGGAGATGTAGACAGACGAATAATAAAGAGTTACTTAAACATGCGTGAATGAAACAAAACAGAACTCCAGGTCTGTTTTTGAGGAGATAGCAGTATTAAAACATGTAATATGAGACCTTCAAAGCTTTATCTCTAGGCTAGAAATTATGTAAGATTAGCCTTTAATGTACCCGTAAGAAAATCTGTCCTCTACATTTGACCCAATCTTCAGTTCTCCAGATCTTGAGCTGGTCTTGGTCAGGACTGTCTTAGCTGGAGGATTTGACCTGTTCTGCATGTTTTGGGTTGATGGGGGAAACCACAGTTGTCAGAAGAATCACACTTAGATCGGCGCTCGTATTCAGTGTTTCCAGACGGTAACGAACGCTGTAAAATCAATCGTCGTCTTCACACACCTTCAGTACGAGGTTTGATGGAGGCCGCTGTGAGTCTGTAACAGCTCAGCCTCCTCCGCCCTCCCACCAGAGCCCCCTCTCCTCCATCTGTCAGCGTCCGATTTTCCCCATGTGCGAAGAGGACGTGTGAACGCAGCACTCCATCAGCCCCGTCACACTGTGCATTACCCCAAACCAGAGCCTTCTATTACCCCCAAACCAAGAGCTCTAGAGCCTTCTCTTACCCCCAAACCAGAGCCTTCTCTTACCCCCAAACCAGAGCCTTCTATTACCCCCAAACCAGAGCCTTCTGTTACCCCCAAACCAGAACCTTCTATTACCCCCAAAACAGAGCCTTCTATTACCCCCAAACCAGAGCCCTCTGTTACCCCCAAACCAGAGCCCTCTGTTACCCCCAAACCAGAGCCTTCTGTTACCCCCAAACCAGAACCTTCTATTACCCCCAAACCAGAACCTTCTATTACCCCCAAACCAGAGCATTCTATTACCCCAAACCAGAACCTTCTATTACCCCCAAACCAGAACCTTCTATTACCCCCAAACCAGAGCCTTCTATTACCCCCAAACCAGAACCTTCTATTACCCCCAAACCAGAGCCTTCTATTACCCCCAAACCAGAGCCTTCTGTTACCCCCAAACCAAGAGCACCAGAGCCTTCTATTACCCCCAAACTAGAGCCTTCTGTTACCCCCAAACCAAGAGCTCCAGAGCCTTCTGTTAACCACAAACCAAGAGGTCCAGAGCCTTCTGTTACCCCCAAACCAGAACCTTCTATTACCCCCAAACCAGAACCTTCTGTTACCCCCAAACCAGAGCCTTCTGTTACCCCCAAACCAGAGCCTTCTGTTACCCCCAAACCAAGAGCACCAGAACCTTCTATTACCCCCAAACCAGAAACGTCTGTTACCCCCAAACCAGAGCTTTCTGTTACCCCCAAACCAAGAGCTCCAGAACCTTCTATTACCCCCAAACTAGAGCCTTCTGTCACCCCCAAACCAAGAGCTCCAGAACCTTCTATTACCCCCAAACCAGAACCTTCTATTACCCACAAACCAGAGCCTTCTGTTACCCCCAAACCAGAGCCTTCTGTTACCCCCAAACCAGAAACTTCTGTTACCCCCAAACCAGAGCCTTCTGTTACCCCCAAACCAAGAGCACCAGAGCCTTCTATTACCCCCAAACTAGAGCCTTCTGTTACCCCCAAACCAAGAGCTCCAGAGCCTTCTGTTACCCACAAACCAAGAGGTCCAGAGCCTTCTGTTACCCCCAAACCAGAACCTTCTGTTACCCCCAAACCAGAACCTTCTGTTACCCCCAAACCAGAGCCTTCTGTTACCCCCAAACCAAGAGCACCAGAACCTTCTATTACCCCCAAACCAGAAACGTCTGTTACCCCCAAACCAGAGCTTTTTGTTACCCCCAAACCAAGAGCTCCAGAACCTTCTATTACCCCCAAACTAGAGCCTTCTGTCACCCCCAAACCAAGAGCTCCAGAACCTTCTATTACCCCCAAACCAGAGCCTTCTGTTACCCACAAACCAAGAGGTCCAGAGCCTTCTGTTACCCCCAAACCAGAACCTTCTATTACCCCCAAACCAGAGCCTTCTGTTACCCCCAAACCAAGAGGTCCAGAGCCTTCTGTTACCCCCAAACCAGAACCTTCTATTACCCCCAAACCAGAGCCTTCTGTTACCCCCAAACCAAGAGGTCCAGAGCCTTCTGTTACCCCCAAACCAAGAGCTCCAGAACCTTCTATTACCCCCAAACTAGAGCCTTCTGTCACCCCCAAACCAAGAGCTCCAGAACCTTCTATTACCCCCAAACCAGAGCCTTCTGTTACCCACAAACCAAGAGGTCCAGAGCCTTCTGTTACCCCCAAACCAAGAGGTCCAGAGCCTTCTGTTACCCCCAAACCAGAACCTTCTATTACCCCCAAACCAGAACCTTCTGTTACCCCCAAACCAGAGCCTTCTGTTACCCCCAAACCAGAGCCTTCTGTTACCCCCAAACCAGAGCCCTCTGTTACCCCCAAACCAAGAGGTCCAGAACCTTCTATTACCCCCAAACTGCAAAAAAAAAAAAAAAAAAGAACTGAACTTCATAATTTATTAATAAATTATGTCAAAATCTTGTCCCTCGTGTCTTGTGGAAAATGTGTCTCTTCCTGTCTGCAGGATACTCTCTACCGTAGAAACACTCTAAACTCGATTTTTATAAGGAAAGGATTGACACTGTTACTCAAAAAGAATGTAATTTTACTCACAAGATATGATTATCACATACAGTTTGTGCATTTCAGTTTAGTTCAAGCGCGTGTAAACAAAAGGATTAGCAGAGTTTTTGCTAATCATAAAATAAGTGCAGTGTTTGTGATTTGCTAATTGTTTTGTATTGACTTTTCCTTCAGCTTTACCTTCTCAAATGTGTTTATAATCTGTGAAACTGAACCTTGAACCTAAACCCTGTGTACCCCCTGTGCTCCTCAGGCCTATTCTGTGTACGACGAGGAGATCGGATACTGTCAGGGACAGTCCTTCCTGGCTGCAGTTCTCCTGCTTCACGTGAGTACAGCTTCATTTAAAAACTATGGTAATGTAACTTTAAAGTTCATCCACACCGGCACATTCAGCACAAACTGGGACTCCGCTTTCTTTTTTGGGTAAATGTGTTTTGCTGTTTGACAATAAATCTGGGACTAAACTAGATCTAAACCAGGGACTAAACCAGGACTAAATCAGGACTAATCCAGGACTAATCTAGGAGTAGAGTCGGGACTAAACCAGGACTAAACCAGGGTCTAAACCAGGACTAAACCAGGGACTAAATCAGGAGTTGATCAGGACTAAACCAAGACTAAACCTGGACTAGATAAGGACTAGGTCAGAAATAAACCAGGTCTGAACGTGCACTAATGACTAAACTACCTTCTGCCTCCATGGAGATGTTATTGCTTTGTCTGGAATGTTCCACAGTACGGCATTAAACATGGATACAACCCTGCTCACAGTATGAATCTAAGTTTTTTTAATAAATACAGTAAGTAATCAATACAGCAAGAACACGTGTACTTTTGTATAAATAAAAACAGCTGCTTGGTAGTTAGTTAGTTTAATGCCATACTGTGGAATATTCCAGCCAAAGCAGTAAAATACAATCCTAAAAACCTGCGTTGTGTCACGTACTTTCAGAGTTAAACACATAACTGCGGCAGAATATAAAGTGTATACAAGTTTTCCAAGGTTGTGTCTCATAGACGTGTGCAGAGTCTGTGTGGAGCTGGTTATAGTTTGAATGAGGCTTTCAGGAACTGGACAAATGGATGGAACAAGGACACGTGTGAATGGATTTACAGAGGTTTGAAAAGGTTTGTGCAGAGTCAGACGAGCAGAGGAGATGAACGTGAGGTCAGGGGTCAATATGGAGACTGCTTTCTATATGAATGCTCCTATATTACACTCTATTAAGTTGACTCTTGTGCACTTTTAATCATTTCAGTTTTGGAATTGCCAATCTTTACTGAACTTAAGGTACGAACGAAACAAAACACAACTCCAGGCCTGTTTTTGAGGCGGAAACAACATAAGAACATGACTTAAAGCTCAAGAATCCATTTTGTTTAATATATCTCTAGAGAAGATGTTTTTTAGGCTACAGATTGTGTACCTGTAAGAAAATTTGTCCTCTTCAGTTCTCCAAATCTTGAGCTTGAGCTTTAAGTCATGTTCTAATGTTGTTTCCTCCTCAAAAACAGACCTGGACTTGTGGCCATACCGGCTTGTCAAAGCCTGATCCCGTCAGATCTCAGAAGCTCAGCAGGGCCGGGCCTGGTTAGTACTTGGATGGGAGACCGCTGGGAAAATCAGGTGCCGCAGGGGGGCGCCAGTCACAAAAAAAAAAGCTGTCGTGTCCTTAGGCAAGGCACTTCACCCACATTGCCTAGTATGAAAGTGGTATGTGCGTGAGTGATGGCGCAGATTGGCAGCCTCGCTTCTGTCACTCTGCCTCAGGGCAGCTGTGGCTACAATAGTAGTTTACCATCACCAAGTGTGGAGTGAGTGAATAATGATCTGTAAAGCGTATTTGAGTGTCCAGAAAAGTGCTATATAAAACTGATGCATTATTATTATTATTATTATTATTATTATTGTGTTTTGTTTCTTTCACACGTTTGAGTAACTCTTTATTATTAGTCCGTCTACATCTCCAAAGCTCAAAACGCTCTGTTCCACCTTGTGATGTCATGAAGCAGGAGTTTTCAATTTCCTTTTACCTTTAGTTCAGCAGAGATTGGAAATTCCAGGTTTGAAATGATCCAGATGGTTCTAGTGAAGGTGTGTGGCGAAACATGACATCACAAGGTGGAACAGTGTGTGTTTTCAGGCTAAATCTGCAGGTTTGTGCGTTAAACAATGTGAATGAAACAAAACACAACTCCAGGTTTGTTTGTGACGAGGAAACGACATTAGAACACAGATCAGAAAACTGTAATTACATTGGCAATTAATTAGTTATCTTATAAAACACATTTGAAAACAACCACAGCTGTCCAAAGTGCTTTACAAAGGTGATTTTAGGTATTTTTGCATTTCCAGATTACAAGCAGAGCCCTAAACCCTCCTCTGATAGACCACAGCACCTTTAGAATCCAGGAGAAAGCTGAGAGTCTTTTATTGACTCAGGTCTGGAGTCAGAGAGAATCAAACGAATGTTATAAAAACACTGGATTTGCAGTGAAAGAGGACAGACCTGTTCGGAGCAGAAGAGAGCGGACTGTCAGGAATATAAATGTGAGTTTGGGTTTACAGTGAGAGTCCCAGAGAAGAAACCGGAAACTCCACCGAGAAAGACCCTGTGAGCTCTGGAAATCAAACCCAAAACAGGCTGATTGTGAGGCGAAAATCTGAACCACTGTGCCACCGAAGTGTACAAATATAACAGGTTTTCATGTTTATTATGACTTGGCTTGGTGGGATAGTACCTGTATTAAATATTTATCATAGTTATAATTTATGACACTCGTGGATCAATCTGTTATAATTTGCACATTTTAAATCACAATATTGATCTAAAACAACTTCATAAACGAAACGAAAGTGCGCCGACTTCCACGTTAGAAAACTGTGGTGTCCAACGGGAGCTGGCGACGCCGTAAACGTCACGGCCCCTCACGTCACAATAGAGTAGAGGATTTTTATACATTTGGACCAAAACAACGACGCAACACTGCCCAATCCTACAAGTATCACCCATTAAGGAAATAAAACCAGAGAAGGAAGTTCGTACGTCACAGTGGGCGTGTACCGGTGGAGCTGAAAATGGGGGTAGATCGTGGTAGCTCAGTTGGTAGAGCATTTGTCCACTGATCCAAAGGCTGGTGGTGCGATTCCAGCTCTCACAGATGAATGCTGTCGTTGGGCAAGACACTTAACCCACCTCGCCCCTAGTGTCTGTGTACACTGGTGTACGAATGTGTGTGTGAATGGGTGAGCGGTTCCTTGTTGTAAAGTACTTTGAGAGCTTTGAAAATGGAAAAGCGCTGCATAAAAATGTGACCGTTTACCATTTTTACCATCGGCAAAATGGCGTCTTGAAAATAAGTGATTAACATATACGAATCACTCCAAATATAACCTCAGAGGGTCAGTGGTGAAGGGAAACAACGAAAACATGGTTAAAAGCTGTTGGGGAATTTCTAAGCTGCAAAGAAGAAACTGGAGGGTTGTCTTGAATCAAAGAGTCGAAAAGGAGTGATGCAAATACATAAGTCAAGACATCACACGTCTACGAGGACAGGTCAGCACAAGGCTGGGTCATTCGTAGTAGAATAACAAGTAAAAAACAAGATTAATCCAGTGGAAAAATACCACAGAGATACATTATATGGCAGCAAGAGACCTAAGTCCAAAACTGATTAACAACCCCATTTTATTAGAAATCACAAAGCTCACTTATGCACAACCTTTATAATTGATTACATGAATAATTATGTAAAGATTTCCATTACAAAGCTCTGAAAAGTTGATTTTGCATAGATCTGCTTTAAGGGCAAGTGAAAATACAATGTCAGAAATCTAAAAACTAAAAAAAACCAAAAAAAAAACACCCTAAAATCTAACTGTTGGCCAATGCTAGCTACTTTTGACTCTAATTTTATGTGTGAGAGAATTGTTTAACAGCACAAATCAGTCCTTATGGTCAGATTGTGTTATAAAAAAGCACAGATTAAAGTCTAATAAAGCCTCAGACAGAGCAGAGCCTACAGTTAGCATCAGTTATTGTGCTTCTGTACAGAGGAGGCCGTCGTTCTAACCAAGGTCACTGTGAAGTCTTTGAAAACAAACTCTAATAGTTCTGATCCAATACTGTAGAAAATATTTATTCTTTCAAACTCTTCTGAGCCAAGGTTGTTTCAAACTTATCACATTATCAGTTAAAGTGGAACTAAACACTAAATCCACTTTTCTCTCTACGTAACTGTGTATAAGGTGTATTGTGTACCTCTGGAATGTTCCACAGTGTGGCATTAAACAGCTCTACTTTACATTTATTCAATTACAGGTGGTTTTAGAGCTCAAAAATACTTAGAAAAACAGACATTCTGACTGTGAGCGGGGTCGCCTCTCCATAGATCTGACCCGTAACTTGGTCTGGTTTGGTCTCCATGACGATAAAAAGGTTCCAGACAACGCAGTAACATCTCCACGGAGAAAAGAAAACATTAAACAGACCCTCCACTAGAAAAGTTACGCAATGCAGCTTTAATAGTTTTATCTACTGCCAACTTTACTGCAAACAAGGGCTGGGAATCACAATGTCCCTCGTGATTCGATACGATACTCGATACACGACTCACGATACGATATTATCACGATATGGTATGACGATACATTAAATAATCCGTATATTTCACACGATTCTCTGTGATATTCTGCTGTTTTTAAAGAACCAAACACATTTTAACGACAATATTTCTTTGTTAAACCACCACCTGTGTAAAATTAATCTGAAAAACAAAAAAACTGCACATGGGCTTATGGATTGTGCAATTATTAACAGAATACAAGACTTAAAGGTCCTGTTCTTTCTTGGTCTCTTATTTATTTATGCTCTGTCTTACTTTACATCTATTTTAATCATCAAAACCGTGAATATGTCAAGTGTTTGTAGTGCGGTCACAAAAATGCTAAAAGATGCAAAAAATACTGTTGGTAGTGACCAGCAGCTCATGATAACAACACTGCATCACCAAATTTATTATCGCGCTATATCAATATTTTGATATTTTTGCCGACCCCTGCTGCAAACGAGGTCAATCTGTTGCTTTCTGATCAAAAATACCTAAATCTGAGTTTGTGCTGCCTCCAGTGGCCTCTGTAATTTCAGATACTACGTGACATCACACAGGACTGCCCTGATTACAGACGGGTGTTTCTGGTTGCAGGGGCGGAGTCTGAAGTGTGGATACCTGTTCGACCAATCACAGTGTTCCTTATACCGCCTGACTCCGCCCACTTTAGCAGCTCTGTTTGAAATGTGATTGTGGGCGGAGTTTATGTGTTTAGTCCCGGTTTAAACGTCCGATACTAGACTAAACCGACTCCTATGAACTTTAAGTTACGTTATAATGTTGTTCCCTCAGACCTGGTGTTGTGTTTTGTTTTATGTTTTGAGCAATAAAAACGGCACGGTGGCTGAGTGACTAGCACTCACGCCTCACAGCAAGAAGTTTCCAGGTTCGATCCCCGGCCTTTCTGTGTGGAGTTTGTATGTTCTTCCTGTGTCTGGGTGGGTTTCCTCCAGGCACTCCGGTTTCCCCCATCAACCCAAAAACCTCCTCTACAGGTAAAAATCCTCCAGCTGAGGTCCTCACCAAGACCAGCAGTGAGATCATGGAGATGGTCCCCGGGTGCCTGAAAGATGTGCTGCCCACTGCTCCTAAAAAAGGATGGGTAATGCCATCCGTCCATTTTCTTCCGCTTATCCGGGGCCGGGTCGTGGGGGCAACAGTCTAAGCAGGGACTCCCAGACTTCCTTCACCCCGGACGCTTCCTCCAGCTCCTCCGGGGGGGCTCCAAGGCGTTCCCAGGCCAGCCGAGAAACATAGTCCCTCCAGGATGGGTAATGCAGAGGATCATTTCCCTACAGGGATAAATACAGGATAACAAAAAAAAAATCCTGAATTAAGAAGTTGTCTACATCATCAAAACTCAAAATGTTCTCTTCCACCTTGTGACGTCATGTACAGTAGTCGTAGTTTTCAAGTGAACAGCTCCTTTTACCTTTAGTTCAGTACAGATTGGCAATTCCAGGGCTGAAATCATCCAAATGATTCTATTGAATGTGTTGGGTTTAAAAACACGGTGGAGCAGTGGGGAGTGTTCGGGGGGTTGGAGGGTTTGTGTGTTAAACATATGGGCCCTTTAAGACTCCATATTGAGTCTTCCTGTGTGTTCAGATGCCGGAGGAGCAGGCCTTCTGTGTCCTGGTGAAGATCATGTTTGAGTACGGCCTCAGGACTCTCTACAAGAACAACTTCGAGGATCTGCACTGCAAGTTCTACCAGCTGGAGAGGCTCATGCAGGTCAGTAATGCCATACTGCGGAACATTACAGGCAAAGGAAGTACATCTACATGGCTCAGCTCCTCTGGGTTATTAGTTAACACATAACTTATTTAGATCGCCATGTTACACCTTTTTATTGTTTTGAAAATGCAGATTATAACAAATTAACATGTTTAATAAGTTAACAGTCCCTTTGCTTCCCACGCTAAGTCACTCCCCCTTCAGAGCTCTATCACAACACAATCAGCGTGCGTTCCACTAATGAAACTACTGCACATCGCATCAGGTTTGTGAAGTTTTCTATCATGTTTTTGTATATTTATGGAGAATTGTCGCATGGGAACATAGGTGACGTAGGCTTGTGGGCGGAGCCTTGTACAGAAGGGCTTGAATAGGGCCTGGGAAAGATTGCTAGATTACTCAGACATGCATGGATGACATCTAAAACCTCTTCAGGCGTGTTTTTGATGAGAGAACAGCGTTGTAACATGGGAGAAAGCTCTAAAAAGTCAAGTTTGCATAACACTCCCTCTTTAACCAAATCCTTCCACATCGACCTGAAGGTGGCGCTGTGTTGTGTGTCGACAGGAGCAGCTGCCTGACCTGTGGAGCCACTTCCAGGAGCTGAGTCTGGAGGCGCACATGTACGCCTCCCAGTGGTTCCTCACGCTCTTTACAGCCAAGTTCCCCCTGTGTATGGTCTTCCACATCACGGACCTGCTGCTGTGTGAGGTACAGACTCACTGGTCTAATTTAGGTTTTTATATTGATTATTCTGAGCTACAACTTCAAAAATGTGTGTTTAATGTGTGAAACTGACCCTTTAACCTAAGCCATGCTTGCAACTCAATATAAAGAAAACTGTCTGCATGATGTTCAGTAAAAAACAACTGAGTTACAGCGGTCCAGTGTTTTTCTGGACACGGTGGAACTCAGACTCGTCAAAGAGTTTAAATCCCTGGGACTGACGCTGGACCGACATTGACATTTAAGAAACACATTAAGCACCTCACAAAAACTGTTCATTTGAACTTAGTGAATTTTAGACAGGCAAGATCCTTTATGAGTCTATATGTGGCACGAATGTTTTTACACTCCATGATTCTCATATAGAGTCACTTTACTGAAATTTATTCTGTTCATTTGCTGCACTGTTACTTTTATTGTACATCATAGTTTGTTGGTATTTTTTTTTTTGCTCCACCAGAACAGTGTGTTACATTATAGTCTATTTTAAGTCTATTTTTAAATTATTTTTAAGCCATTATCTATTATCTTGTTTTATTGCATGTTCCATTTTCCTGCTGTTCTTGAACTGTGCGTTGCAACACTGGAATTTCCCCACTGTGGGACTAATAAAGGCATATCTTAGATCTTTTACATAACCACATGGCACAACACTCAAACCAGTTGAATCACTTTTTAAAAAGCTGTAAAAATATTGGACAAGAAACAATTCTGACTTCACCACGGCACTATTTTAGATAAGTACAACCTGCTTAATTTTAATAATTTTGTTCTTTTCAAATATGGACGTTTTGTATATCCTCCTGGGACCCGAAGAAAAAAAGTGAATTTAATTTTTTTGTGTGTGATTTTCTATTTGGCGGTAAATGAACACCTTAGCATTTACATTTTGTTAATTTTATTTTTATTCATAATTTTGTAACATGTCCTCTGTAATGGACGCCGCGGACATTTTGGTGTTAAATCCATTCTATTTTTTGTGATGACCAACATCTCTGACAAGCTTCTACAGTCGCCTCAAAAAGTTTTTAGACTCCCTTTTCATTTCTTATTTATTTATTTATTTATTTATTTATTTATTTTTTAATCATAGTGCGGCCACAAACTAGAGTCTATCTCAAAACACTTAAAAGAGAGACTGGTTAACTCAATGTCCACTATAAAAGACACAAATGATTGGGCCGGGGCTCAGGAGGATATAAAGTTTTGCATGGGCCCTGACTCCGTTACAGGACTTTATTAAAACAAAGACTGACAGTGGGAACTAGGGCCACGACCCGGGGAAGTGTGAGGTCCCACACAGACGCACAACATTCGGACAAAGTGTGCGCTCAGTCAGAGGCACTAAGTTCTGGAACATTCTCCCGTTATCAATAAAACAGACTCCAACACTGGACACTTTTAAATCACACTTGAAACAGCAACTAAAGGAAGACCTGTGGACACTTGTATTCTGCTATAATCTGATATATTTACACTGCAATGTTGAGGATGTTCATCAATATGCAGTGTCCCTATTAAATAAAAGAATAAATAAATAAAATAAATATATTAAAGGCGCCGTACGTGATTTTTACCGTCTTAAAACAGTTCGCAGTCGTCCAAAGTTCTTCCTCACTTCCCTTTTGCATTCAGAACATCCTAATTACTCACCACGATGAGTTTATAAGCACTTTTCACAACTTTAAGAGATCAGAGTGAAAGCCTTGACGGTAAAGCTAACAACAACTAGCATGCTAACACACACTTCCTGATTATGAGACAATAAAACACTTTCTAATTAGATGCAGACTTTACACAGCGGACTTACTTTGACCTCAAGAGCTGCTTATTGATACTTTGCAGTGACACCGCGCTGGGTGTGTTCTACATGATTGTCTGTGGCAGAATGTTCAGCAGTTGCCGTGCAGACACAGTGCGCACATTAGGAAACACTGTCAAAAACGTTTTAAGGTAGTCAAAAAAGTCAAACAATGGATTTAAAGAGCAGGTTTTCAGGAGTCTGTAATCAGTGCGAGCGTTCGTGGTCCAGTTTAGATTGATTTCCTTTTTTTTTTTTTTCTTTTTTTTTTTTTCCAAAGTTCACATTTATTTCAAACGGAACGAACGAACGAAATCTGAATTGACAAACTAATACAGGAGAGCTTGTGTTGCTTGTGGAGGAAATGATGATAGGGACGTAAAAATAACCAAAACATCGCAATATCATATCGCCAAAAGTCTCAACAACACCGTGGGCCGTCACAACACACCGAACCACAAGTCGTTCTGCCCAGATCCATCGCCAAAAGAAACACAGGGAACGGCACAGACCACGATCCCCCGCTCTGCCTCAGTCCAGTTTACGCGATGAAATAACTTAAGCACTTTTCAATCTTAACTCTTTTTTTCTTTTTTACATATATATATATATACCCCACCAACCCCGCCCTCATCCCACCAACCCCACCCTTAGAACCTAAACCACCCCCCCGAGCACCCGTTCACCCGATCACCCACCCCCCACACCACCAGGTCCTACATAGATGCAGATATACTTTCATTACTATAACTGTTCAACTCCTGTACTTATGAAAGAAACCTATGGCACCCCAGTTTAAAATACATGAATCAAGTCTCTGCTTTTACAGATTAGGAGTTTGATTTTCAGCAAAAAGGCGAGAGCGACGAACTGAAAAACTGTTGGCTAATGCTAATGCTAATGCTAGATAGCTTATGAGCACGTAATTTTGTGTGTGAGGAACTTGTTTAACAGCACAAATCACCTCACCTGTTGTAGTTCCGTTGTAGTCAGTTCTTTCTGGTCAGCGTTAAAACAAAGCTCAGATTAAAGTCTAGTAGAGCTCCTGACATAGTAGTGCCTCCAGTTAGCATCACACTCTCAGGAAATGTTGATGGCATCAGCTGCAAAGTATCAATCCAATATATCTGTACAGGGACTTGAATAGAGAACATCTACTGCCCTACAAAGGCAAAAGATCTTAACTCACCAGAGTGTGAAACTGAGAAAATGACCTCAGAGTTTCCGTGGTTTCTCGTACGGTTTTGGATGTTACCGTTGTAATAGCACTTTATTTCCTCGTTAAAACAATCAAATTGGCTCACGATATTTATTCACACGATAAAGGACGTCTCGGATACCCCCAGAATGACATCAACTCATTTTTGACCAACCAGATGTTACGGCGTTCTGCCTTTGTAGAGCAGTATAGAGCTGTAGGTCTTAGTTAACTTAAATGTGCATTGTGTAACTTTTCTGGGCCCGTCACATGCTTTTCTCCATGGAGATGTTATTGCTTTTGCCTGGAATGTTTCACAGTATGGCTTTAAACCAAGTTACAGGTCAGATCTGTAGAGAGGCGACCCCGCTCACAGTCAGAATGTCTGTTTTTCTAGGTATTTTTGAGCCATAATAAAACCACCTGTAATTGAATAAATGTAAAGTAGAGCTGTTTAATGTCACACTGCGGAACATTCCAGGCAGAGCAATGACATCTCCATACTGTAGAAACAAGCAGGTGTCGGATCCCCAACCAGAAAGTTACACAATGTGCCTTTAATTGAATCACACCAAACAAATCCACTTTAGCTTCACCTCGGCTTTTACAAGGGCCTTATCGTCCGTCTGACAGATAAAACTGCACTGACCTATTGAACTGTCCTTTTAGCGCTCTTCCCACGCAAACCCCCTGCACATTTAGGCTCAGTTCTTCTCTCAGACTGAAAACACTCTGTTCCACCTTGTGATGTCATGTGGTAATAATACAGGAAGTGCTCCACTGTGTTTTTAAACTCCACACACCATCGCTAGAATCATTTGGATCATTTCAGCTCTGGAAATGACAAACTCTACTGAACTAAAGAGGAGCTAACTGAAAACTCCCGCTTCATTTCATCACATTTTGATAAAAAAAAACAAAAAACTGTCCACTGAATAATTTGATGGACTGTTTTTTTTTTTGTTTTTGTTTTTTTTCGCTATACAATCAAATTAATTCAGTGACTCTGGGTGGGGATGTTACGTTTGGGCGGCTTTTTTTTCTCCTGTGTATTTTTATTGTCTATTTTTTGTAGTATTTTTCCAAGCTTTTGTTTTTACAAGTTATTCCTATTTATTGAATGTTTAAAAATATATTTTATTGTAGTTTGCTTCTTAAGTTCTGCTTAGGAGCCTATAAATAGCTATTTTTGTGCCCTTTTTAAACATTTGTGGACTCCATCTTGTCCGAACCCTGAACCAGTTTGTGCCATTTGACATCCGCATTTTGAGTTTTAGAGCTTTGACAGACTAATAATAAAGAATTACTGAAACGTGTGAATGAAACAAAACACAACTCCAGGTCTGTTTTGATGAGTTTACAGCATTATAACATGAGTCAATTTTGTGTAATTTAGGATCTTTAAATATTATTGAAATCCCTGCAGCTGTAAACCTCTAATCCAAGACAATGGCCACGTTTACGTCATGTTTTTTTAATTCTGAATTAATTGTTCTGATTTAAATACTTCAGAATTAAAATATTCTTTTTCAGGTTTACATGGAAATCATAATTCTGAATTGAGGTTCACATGGAAAACACGTTAAATCGGTTTTATTTAATTCCACTCAGCGTCTGGGGGTCGGAAAGGGTTCTGATTGGACAGGGACACGAACGGATTTACGTCGACCGGAAGAAAACTCACACCTCAGCTGCTACCGGCTTTTTGTCATCTCGGTTTGTCGTTACGCCGCAGACACAAACGTGACACAAACTTTCCGATGATAATGAGAGACAGACGCGCACACACACAGACGCACACACAAGAGACGGACGCACACACAGAGACAGACACACACAGAGACAGACACACACATGGATGCAAATTGTGCAGATTTAAGTCAAATCACTGGAGGAGACAAAGGGAGGCGCTGTGGCTCAGAAGTTTTAAATCCTCATCAGCTCCTCGCCGTTTCCCGCCTCACGATTGGCTGTTGACCTGTCGAGTAAAATGCGCTCGCCTTATCGAGATCGAGTAAAGTAAAGATGGCGATCTGTTGATTTTTGTGTTTTTGGGCCTGTTCTCCAGACACAAACACAAACCTCAGTGTTAAAGCTGAGCTCCCTGGATTTCAAACTGTCAAATGGTGACGGAGGTGGAAAAAAGATCTCTCTTTCTCCTCTCTCCATCCTCTCCTCCTCTCTCTCTGTTTCCCTCCAGTTTCCTCCTCTCCTCCTTCTCTCTCTCTCTCTCTCCTTCCTCTCTCTCCCTCTCTCTCCTCTCCTCCTCCCTCTCTATAGCTCCCTCCTCTGCTCCTCCTCTCCTCCTCCTCCCTGCATCTCTCTCTCTTTTTCTCTCTGTTTTTTCCTTTCTCCTTCTCCCTCCTCTCCTCCTTTCTCTGTCCTTCCTCTCTCCCTCTCTTCCTCCTGTCGTCCTCTTTCTCTAGCTCTTTCCTCTCTCCCCCTCTCCCTTCTCTCCTCCTCTCTGCCTCTCCCCCTCACCTCCTCTCTCTCTGTCTCTCCCTCCTGTTTCCTCCTCTCTCTCCTTCCTCTCTCTCCCTCTCCCTCCTCTCCTCCTCCTCTCTCTCCATCTCCCTCCTGTTTCCTCCTCTCCTTCTTCTCTCTCTCCCTCTCCCTCTCCCTCCTCTCCTCCTCCTCTCTCTCCATCTCCCTCCTGTTTCCTCCTCTCCTTCTTCTCTCTCTCTCTCTCCTTCCTCCCTCTCCCTCCTCTCCTCCTCTCTCTCTGTCGCTCCCTCCTGTTTCCTCCTCTCCTCCTCCTCCTCCTCTCTCTCTTTCCTCTCTCCCTTTCTTCCTCCTGTTCTCCTCTCTTTCTCTATCTCTCTCCTCCTCTCCCTCCTCTCCTCCTCTCTCTCTCTCTGTCCTCCTCTCTCTCTATGTCTCCCTCCTCTCCTCCTCCCTGCCTCTCTCTCTCCTCCTCTCCTCCTCCTCTCTCTCTGTCTCTCCCTCCTGTTTCCTCCTCTCCTCCTCCCTGCCTCTCTCTCCTCCTCTCCTCCTCCTCTTCCCTCTCTTTCTCTCCTGTAGACTTAACAGTTCACAGTCCTCCATCGTCTCCCTGTCTGTTGTTTCAGAGATTCTGGTTGTTTACACTCGTCTCCTCTGTCATCAGCTCTTCACTCTTTACTTTACTCCTTTGTTTACTCTCTCTCTCTCTTTCTCTCTCTCCTTCTCTTTGTCTTTCTCTCTCTTTCTCGTTCTCTTTCTCTCTGTCTCTCTTTAACCCTGATGCTCCGTAGTTTTGTCACCAAACACATCTGACCCTTTTCCTACTATTAAAGCTGCACTGCGTAACTTCTGTCGCCCGCTTGTCTCCATGGAGATGCTTTTGCTTTGTCTAGAATGTTCCACAGTACAAATTAAGCCTGTCTATCACAAGGGAAACAACTACAGGCTACATTACAGCTCAGATCTGTGGAGAGGCACCCCTATTCGCAGACAGAATTATTGTATTTTGAGCAACAGAAACACCCATAGTGAATAAATGCAAGATGGATGCGTTTAATGTCATACTACGGAACATTCCAGGCAAAGCAATAACATCTCCATGGTGACAAGCAGCTGACAGACCGAACACCGGAAAAGTTAACTTAACAATCTTGCATTTTTTATCAAAATTTTGACAATTTCAGCTTGTTTTTGATCAGAATCTTGGCATCAGAATCAGTATTGCGTTTTGAGCCTATTCCTTAGTACAGAAATAGACTTTTAGATTTTAGTATCGTGACAACGCAAGCACCACCTGCGTTTGTGCTTCGTCAGGAATGTTCCACAGTAGGGCATTAAGTAGGGCACATCGCTCACGGACAGAATGAATCCAGTGACGTCTCCGGGCAAAGTTACAGATCAGCGTGAATGTATTTCGAGGTACATGTTTGCAATAAAGAAAAACAAAAAAAAAACATGTGTAATTGAGTGAACGCAAGACAGAGACGTATTTAATGCCATACTGTGGAACATTCCAGGCAAAGCGATAACATCTCCATGGAGACGAGAAGGTGACAGACCCTACACCGGAAAGAATCAGACCGATTGTGTTTATTTTTATTTCGTGAAGTGTTCGATACTAAGGAATATATTTGATACTCAATACCGATTCCGATACCACGATAATAATAAAAAAACACTTTCTTTAGACAATATATTGCGATTTTCAACATTAAATCGTAGTACTTTCTTTTCTATTCCCATGTGTCCTTATATCTGTGTAATCCCTCAGTGGTCCAGGTCTAAACCAGGTCTAAACCAGGTCCATGTGCGTATACTTTTCAATGTGCTCTTATACTTGTTCTGGTCCAGCTCAAGATCATTCTAAAGACATTCAGGAAAGCTTCATTTCTTTTTTCAGTATTGATACCTGCGAAAAATGAGGATCTACTTTCGATTCTAGTTTTATTATTGATTAGTGTCTGATTTTCGATACTTTTGACAACACTAGTGGTAGTAATTTAATAGTATTTAAGTCTTTTTGCAGTACTTTATGTGTAAAGGTTCTGGTGGAGGCTTCGTCAAGCGCTTTTCTCCATTTAGATGTTATTGCTTTGTTTTGAATGTTCCACAGTATGGCATTAAACCTTTCTATCTTTCTGGAGACCAAACCAGACTGAGTTACAGGTCAGATCTGTGGAGAGGCGACCCCGCTCACAGTCAGAATGTCTGTTTTTCTAGGTTTTTTTGAGCTCTAAAACCACCTGTAATTGAATAAATGTAAAGTAGAGCTGTTTAATGTCACACTGTGGAACATTCCAGGCAGAACAATGACATCTCCATAGAAACAAGTAGGTGATGAACCCCCCTAACCAAAAAGTTACATAATGCACCTTTAGTATTCAGAATTTTAAGTATTTTTGCAGCACTTTGTCTTTTTATTGTCATTTTATTCTCATTGCACTCTTAATATGAACCCGGTGACAGACAGTGCAGTACCAGCTCTGCCTCAGCGCTGTAGCTCCATCTAGTGGCTCGTGACCACACAGCGCCCCCTGTTTGCTCCTCGGAGTTATTTTTAGCGGCTCCAGATATTTTTAGCTGGTGTTGCCATGTGAGTTGGTTGTTCCGGAGATGTGGGAGATGGGTGTTCCCAGACTTTGGGATGAAACTCTTTTGTTGATGAAACAGAAAGAGTATCTTTAATTTCTGACTTGGTGTGCATTTAAAAGTACGTTAAGCAACTTTTCTGCCACCTGCTCGTCTCCATGGAGATGTATTTTCTTTGCCTGTAATTTTCCACAGTACGGCATTAAAGGTGCATTGTGTAACTTTTCTGGTGGAGGGTCCGTCAAACGCTTTTCCTCATGGAGATGTTATTGCTTTGTCTGGAATGTTTCACAGTAGGGCATTAAACCTTTTTATCTTCATGGAGACCAAACCAGACCAAGATCATGTTATAGGTCAGATCTGTGGAGAGGCGACCCCGATCACAGTTAGAATGTCTGTTTTTCTAGGTATTTTTGAGCTCTAAAACCACCTGTGATTGTTTAAATGTAAAGCAGAGCTGTTTAATGTCACACTGTGGAACATTCCAGGCAGAGCAGTGATATCGCCATAGAAATAAGAAGGTAATGGACCACCAATCAAAAAGTTACACAGCCCTTTAAACTTGTACATCTTACATTTATTTAAAAAAAAATAATAATAATACAGTTGTTTCATTTCCAAAACCTTGAAAATCATGCACTCTTACTGTGAGCAGGGTCACCTCTCCACAGATCTGACCCATGACCCATGGTCTGGGGCGTCACATTCTTGTTGTAGGTTAAAGCCGTGCTGTGGCACATTCCGAGCAAGGTAATGGCATCTCCATAGAGACAAGCTCTCCAAATGAAAAGTTACTTATTGCATCTTTAAATATTCTGGATATATTGTTGGTAATTGTCAACAGTGAATACCACATTTCACATCCTGCGGATAAACGGTGGATCTGTAATAAAACCTGGATAAGCCCCGCCCCCTCTGTCCCCGCTCTAGTGGACACTCCAGGTACTGCAGCTCCCAGACAGAATTCTCCCATAGAGCGCAATGCATTTTGGGAATTCATAATGCCCGTGTTCTGACAGGGCATCCGGCTTTCACAAAGGTCGGATTTTGTAGGATTCTTTTCTATTTTCACAACATAAACTTTTTAAAATGTTTAAATCCTCAAAGCTCCTAAAAGTGATCTTTGTCAGACTGAGCCTCGCCGCTCTGAGCCGCGCTCGCTCCGCTCTAGCAGCTCTCGCTCTGATTGGTCCAAACGCTCCACGCCGCGCTCTGATTGGTCCAAACGCTCCACGCCGCGCTCTGATTGGCCCAAACGCTCCACGCCGCGCTCTGATTGGTCCAAACGCTTCACTCCGTGCACGTTACAGATGTCACACTGTGGGAGGAGCTCGCCCGGATTGAGGAAGTAAATGTGGAAGAGAAAATTATTTTTGTGCCCATGAGCCAGTGAGCCCAGGCCCCTGAAAACAACACGACGCCATCTTGTGGTCAGGTTCAGGTTTGATTATCATTCTGTGGGTCAGATTCACCGTCTTGATTCTGAAAATTCAAGTATTGTAGCACTGGAAGGAAAAAAATATATAACAGGAGACTGAAAACATTTACACTTTACACTTTGACTTTTTTATTACCGCTTTTATATGTATGATTGACACTTTGTTTTCTATATATATTTTTTATTGTATTTTGATTTTCATTGGAGCTGCAGCAGCTGAATACCTCCCGGTGTAGACATGAGCAAAACAGGAAATCAGACGCAGTTTGGCTGCCGCAGCTCAGCGCGGCCACACAGCGGTAGAGAGCGCAGTCCAAGAGGCACAAGTCACAGCAAAACCACACCAAACCCCAACCGCACCTGAACCACGCACCGCACCTGAACCACACCTCAACCACACCTCAACCAAACCGCACTGCACCGCACCTGAACCAGACCACAACCGAACCACACCGGACCTGCACCGCACCGCAACCGACCCACACCGCACCTGCACTGCACCGCAACCAACCCGCACTACACCGCACCTGAACCGGACCACAACCTAACCGCAACCGAACCACACCGCACCTGCACCGCACCGCAACCAAACCGCACTACACCGCACCTGAACCATACCACACCGCACCTGAACCAGACCACAACCTAACCACACTGCACCTGCACCGCACCGCAACCAAACCGCACTACACTGCACCTGAACCGCACCGCAACCAAACCGCATTACACCGCATCTGAACCGGACCACAACCGAGCCACACTGCACCTACACCGCACCGCAACCGAACCACACCGCATCTGTACGGCACCTGAACCTGCACCACAACCGAACTACACCGCACCTGAACTGCACCTGTACCGCGCACCACATCTGAACCGCACCGCAACCGATTCACACTGCACCTTAACCGCACCGTAACTGAACCAAACCAAACCGCACCACAATCGAACCGCACCAAACCTGAACTGCACCGAACCCGAACTGCACCGAATCCAACCTGCACCGCACCCGAACTGCACCCGAACCGCACCGCACCCGAACCACACCACACCCGAACCGCACCACACCCGAACCGCACCTGTAGTCAGTGTACACCGGGCGTAATTTCCCTCGAGGATCAATAAAGCCTTATGGGGCAGCAGCAGTTCAGTTGGTAAAGTGCTCGTCCTCTGATCCGAAAGTTGGTGGCTCAATTCCCGCTCCCAGATTGGCGGTTTGGTCTCGGCTGCCACAAATGAATGCCGTTCTGTGTCCTTAGGCAAGACACTTAACCCACCTGGTATGAATGTGTGTGTGAATGTGTGAGTCTTGTGCTTTGAGAGTCTTGAAGATAAAAAAGTGCTTGATAAATATGACCTCTTACCACTTCTGTGTCTCCTTTACACGCCTTATATGTGTCTTTCTTTTTAAACACACTTTTGGATCATTTTCTTTCTTTTTTCTCTTTTCTCAGGGACTCAACGTCATCTTCAATGTGGCGCTGGCTCTGCTCAAGGTTCGTTATTTATTTTAATCTCATAATCACAACATACAAAGGTAGAAAGATGGACTATGGAATATTTTTTACAGTAATTAATGAATATACATGTGTCCACAGATGTGAATTAAACAAATACAAACGCAGCTTTTACTGTCAACAAATGTAATGTAGATTTATTCTTAATCACAAAAACATTGGACATGACGGACAGTGTGTTTATGTTTTAATTTAGTGTTTTGGTTCAAGAAGATTCTCCAATCACAAACCAGATTGAGCGTCACGTGACTCTCTCGTTTGGGTTGCAGGTTCAAAGCTGAAATCCAGTGTGTTTAAACCTAAAATGTCTCTCTCTGATCTGAACGGTCACTCCCTAAACCCCAGAGTCAGTGCTAGTGCAGCCTCTGCAGCTCAGGGAGGGAATTCTGGAGGTTCTGAACTTCACATGAGTCTGTCCATAAACTGAGACTGAGACAAACTTGGACGTGTCTCTGTGTCTCTATCTGCAGATGGAAATTAGCATTTTTGCTATAATCTGTCATATTTACAGTGCAGTGTTGTAGATGTTCATCAGTATGCACTGTCCCTATTAAATAAAAGAATAAATAAAAATAAAAATCTATCTGCAGGTGAAGACTCTGGATGCACAGGGTCAGATGTGATTGTAATAACTTATTTTAAAAACAGCAGAGCACAGACTACACACAGTTCCTTAAAATTCAAATAAACATGACCTTAATTAAATATTGAAAAATAAGTTTTGAATCATTTTTTGTTTTCAAGAGGTGTTCATTTATATAGTTATTAGATGCCGTATCCAGGCTTAATCTGTAAATTGAAAATACAGTGTGGTACATTAGCAAGTAAAAAAACATAAAAAAATTTTTAAAAAAAAAGATCTAATACATGTTTAAAATAATAAAAATGTGTAGCTTAATATATATTTATAGATTTAACCTAGATTAAATCCTATAGAAATCCCCTTTGCCTCTGCTGCTGTGCTCCTATTGGCCGCCCCTGTGTGTTTTTTGATTGGCCGGTTATGACATCATGCTCCCCGGAGTCAGCCCGCTCCATCGGCCCCCTCCCTCGTCTCTCCTTCCTCTCTCCCTCCTCCTCTTCCTCCTCCTCTTCCTCTCCTCTTCTCTACATCACTTCAAAACACGAGCCTTAGCCGTAGCATTAGCATCATGGACCTCAAGGATGCTCCTCTGTGTTTCTACTAACGCTTTCTTTCTTCTCAAATCCTCCTCTTTTTTTTCTTCCATCTGTGCGCTCCTCCGTTGCGTTTTTGCGATCTCTCCGTTCGTCCGTCCATCCTTCCACCCCTCCTTTCCTCTCTCTCTCTTCCATCAGCTGGAAGCACCCATCCAGAGAAGACCCCTGCGTCGGTGCCACCCTGCTCGCCGCTGTTAGCCGTTAGCATCACAAACCAGAAGACGCTAAGGAACTACAAGGAAATTCCATGGAAAACACTGCAAGATGCTAGCTCGGGGCGTCACTTTTCCTAGCTAGCGCGATCTGTCACCATTTCCAAGACCTAATTTGGGTGAACTTGGATAATCTTTTTGCCAATTCTCTTAAATATTCCACAAAAACGAGAAAATTCAAGGTATAGTTGGAGATTTTGTGTATGGATCCTGGATTGCTGAGCATGTGGAGCAGCAAATAAAGGAATAATTACGGACATTTTTGCGTTTCAAAGCTACAGGAGAGGATAACGTTCTAAAACATGAGACGAGCTCACAGTATTGAAGCAACTCTTTGTTAGAAACTTGATTTTTTTTTCTCCCATTTTGTGAAACTGTTGCTACGGGCGACGACTAAGGAAGGAGCAGTGCGCAGAGATAAAACACAGACAGCTACTTATTTATTTATAAACAATTAATAACTTATTTTACTTATTTTAAAGAATAAGAAAAGAAATAAGAAATACAGTGAAATCAATAATTCACTTTCATTCACACTGTCTAAAAGAAAACGGGCAAATTTCGGTAATCGTGAATGTTATCTGGACTAAAACTAAACGAAAATAAAGAATAAAACGTTTCTAATTTTCAGTAATCGATACTTTGCGGCTGACTTTGTTAACGCTCCCTGGGGGCGTGATGCTAACTGTAGGCACTGCTCTGTCTGAGGCTCTGTTTTGACGTTAATCTGAGTTTCGTTTTAACGCAATCTGACCAGAAAGAGCTGATTTAACTGGAAATGCAACAGATGAGCAGATTTGTGCTGTTAAACAAGTCCCTCTCGCGTAAAACTACAGTCTTAAGATAGCTAGCATTAGCATTAGCCAACACTTTTTCAGTTGGTCACTTTCGCGTTTTTGTCGAAAACTCCTAAACACGACCATGAACGCTCAAACTGATCACAAACTCCTGAAAACGTGCTCTTTACATCCATTCTGAGTTTTCAGACGACCTTAGACCTTTTTTTGGGCAGTGTTTGCGTTTCGTCTACACGGTAACTGCTGAGCGTTCCGTCATAGACATACACGTAGAACAGCCGCAGCTCGATGTCACTGCAAAGTATCAATAATGCGCTTTATCTGTAAGTTTTTTGGATTTAAAAGCCTTTAGTCGCCACATTTTCCACCTTTATTTGGTTGATAATGTTTTTAAGAAGTCCCACCGTACAATAGAATGAATATTTTCTTTTGTGTTAGTTTGTTTTTAATATAAAACTTGAATCCTTCCTTGCTTTCCTTTACGACCAACGCCTAAAATCAAATTAATGTAATGGGGTTTTTTAAGTTGTAGCAGTGGAACACGTAACTTTTGTGAAACTTTTGAGAAAATCAACTTAATGTGACATAAACGGACAAAAAAGCACTTTCACATGGACTCTTTAAAATATAAATTGGCTTGAAATCACTTTTTTTTTTGCTTCTTAAATTCTTTAAATTATCAAAATATGCTTTAATAGTTGTTAGATTTATACTGTGACCTAAAATCACCACGAAAATGACCAACCAGAAGATCATTTTTAGTATTATTTCTTATAGGCGTCTACTCTTTTAACTCCCATTGTGATTTTCCATTGGCTTTTGAATTGTTCCATTAACAAAACTGGCTCTTAACACTGGATTTTAAAATATTTATTGAAGTTGTGTAAATTATTGTGATTTCAAGTAATTAGACGGTACATATAGTCCAATTCTATGTAAAAATCTTTGAGGATTTTGAAATTTTGAACTGGAAAGTGCCAAATTTTGAGTAGATTTTCCAACCAGATTTCGGTTTTTCAAATCGGTTCAAATACTTATCTTGGTTTGTCGTCTTTATTTCTTTTTAATTTTTATACAGAAATAGCCAGTTCATATTTTTAGTTTTTGAAAATTTGATTGAAATACAGAAAATTATCATTGCATAAAGGTAGAATTTTTATAATAGCGATGATTTTAAGATAACAAGGAAAGAACTATAGCAGTCTGGGAGATTTTTTTGTCGGTAAAGTTGGATTTCCAGGAAGAATTTGGAAAACGTTTTAAAACTTTTGGCATTTTCAAAAACAGAATCAATTTCAAGTGGATTATTGAAGAAAAAATATTGAAAAAAGTGACAAGAATTCAACTCTCTCTGGATGCCATCGGAGAAACGAGCGACCAATCACAGACTCCCGTCGACTGCCTGACCTTTGAACCCCTCGACACACTGGACCAGCCAATCGCAAACCTGGGCCCAGAACGGGACACGCCCCCCTCTCCCCAGACTCCGCCCCCCTCTCCTCCGGCCCCCCTGTCCCCGCCCCCCTCTCCGCCCCCGGCCCTGGCTCCTCACCTGTCCGCGCACCTGCCGCTCCCGCCCGCGCGCAGGGCCGTGGGGGATGGCGAGGGGAGGGCGGCGGCTGCTGCTGCGGAGGAGGAAGGGTCCCAGAGCAGCCAGCCCTCTCCGGACTCGTTCTGTCGCGTCATGGATCTTCTGGGGATGGGACACCGGCTCTTTGTGCCCAAACTGCTCGCGGTGAGAAGAAAGGGAGAGGGAGGGATGGAAAAGGACAAAAGAAATAGCACTTTTCTTTTTTCCTCATGTTAGACTTAGACAAACTTTATTGATCCACAGGGGAAATGATTTGGACACAGCAGCTCAAACATCACAATATAATATAATAATAACAGTAAATAAGTTCTAAATAAGTAGCAAAAATAGCAAGAAGCTGGTGTCAAATAAGGCATATATAAATGTACAAGTAAAAATAAAATAAAATATGGAAATACAAATATATCTCAGTTATATACAAGAGGTCATGAGAGGGAAAAAAAATATATATTTTTTGCTTGTTCCCTCATTAAAAACATGCCTGAAGAGGTTTTACCGTCATCCATCCTCTCGCTTCTGGAACCAAACTTTAAGCTCTCGTTTATAAAATTACTTTTTTGCTATTTTACTGTTATGCCACAAGATGGCAGTGTTTCCCTCAAAATTAAGTGGGCCTTGTTTAAAGCTCTACAGAAAATGTATAGGGCGGCCACTTTTATTTATTTTTTTTGTTTGTTTTATTTCTTATTTTCTCTGCGACCTTTTTCTTCTGGTGAGCTCCTTTACAAAAATGAAAATGCCAAAAAGCTACAACTTTTAGCGGTCACAATATGTTTATTTGGATATTTCATAAACGATAAATTGTGTTATGTTCCAACAGTAATCAACAGATCCATAAAGGTAATTATTACATTACTAATCACAAATATAATCTTCAAGAAAAAAAAGAAAAAAAAAAAAAAAATCAGTCTGAAAAGAAGTGGGGAGAAGCAAACGTTTATTTGCCCCCATCCACTTTTACAATACCATTAAATGTGCTTTTCAAAATGTTTTAGTGAACATTCCAGTAACACGTTAACTTAAATTCCTTCTTAAATATCTTGGTTTAAACATTTTCATATTTGGGCATTTTTTGAGCTCATCACTCACGAGTTTCAGATTTTGACCCACAAACTGAAATACAAAAACTTTTCCTTGTTGTTTGGACTCTGGCCATTTTAAAGACATGCATTCTCCTGAAATTATAAGTACTTTCTCTTTCAGGACAGCCTTAGATGCCTAAAAAACATAAACCTTTATCCATTTATTAGTGCACAAAGTTAGGCATCAAAATAAAAATAATAATAAATAAAAATCCTTTGGCGAGCGACTTGGAGGGAGGTGGAGAACTCCTGAGACCCCGGCTCTATACTGTGTTAATATAATGAATACTTTTACATACATTTAGTCTGGCTTTGGTTCCTTGTTAATGTGTTTTTGTTGTTTTTTTGTTGTTTTTCACACCTTTTAATAGACCAAAAACTGTGTTCGTATACCAGGTCTCAATGGTTTTTGTCAGTTTCCTCTCAGACCTTTAATTAATCCATAGCATCACCGATTAAGGACATGTTTTAAGACCAAAAATGTCTTTAGTCACTGTCTGATCCAACCCTGTGTGTGTCTGTGTGTGTCTCTGTGTGTGTTTGTGTGTGTGTGTGTGTGTGTGTGTGTTTGTGTGTGTTTGTGTGTGTAGACCTCCAAAGAGGACCTGCTCCAGGCCGACTTCGAGGGAGCGCTCAAGTTCTTCAGAGTCCAGCTTCCCAAACGCTACAGGGCGGCGGAGAACGCGCGGAGACTGATGGAACAGGCCTGCAACATCAAGGTACGGCCACACGGGGGCACCAACACAAACCTCTAAACCCGATTTCTATATTAAGGAATCGACTCGATGCTCTATACCGATTCTGATACCGCGATGATGATAAAACCACTCTTTTTTTAGACAATAGAATGTGATTTTCTTTTTCTGTGTAATCCCTCAGTGGTCCAGGTATGTGCACTGTGTAACTTTTCGGTTGAGCGTCCGTCACCTGCTTGTTTCTATGGATACGTCATCGCTCTGCCTGGAATGTTCCACAGCTCTACTTTACATTTATTCAGTTACAGGTGGTTTTAGAGCTCAAAAACACCTAGAAAAACAGACATTCTGACTGTGAGCGGGGTCGCCTCTCCACAGATCTGACCTGTAACTTGGTCTGGTTTGGTCTCCGTGATGATAAAAAGGTTTAAAGCCACACTGCGGAACATTCAAGAACATTCTAGGGCTGGGTATCGTTAAGAAGTTGGCGATACGATACATACCTCGATACATAGGCCACGATGCGATACATTTCTCGATATGGTGCACTTTCGATTCGATACGATATATTTCAAATCGATTCGATACGATTCAATAAAAATAAAGGCTAAATCGTGGCTGCGATACTAAAAGTCTTTGTTAAACCGCTTCTTGTGCAAAGTTCATATAAAACACAAACATTTTAATCATCAAAACAGTGAAAATGTCAAATTTGTCACATAAACAAGTTTCCTTTCTCTAAACAAGCAAAAAAACTGTAGCTGTAACGAAATAATTTAGTAAAATAAACCAAAAATTACTCTTGGCGATATATCGATACAACAGCCCACGATATCGATACTGTATCACCACATTAAACGATATTTTTGCACACCCTTATTCCAGACAAGGCAATAACATCTCTGTGAAGAACAGCATTTGACGGACCCATCACCAGAAAAGTTATACGACGCGCCTTTAAAGACAAGCTCACGTCTTATCGTTGCCGTGGTGATCAGAGCAGGGGGAGGGGGTGTGGAGAGGAACCAGGAAGTGGAGACACACAGAGGTTGTCGTTATGGTGATTCTCTGTTGTGGTTGTGGCACACGGGAACTTCAGACTGTCTGAAACTGTCTACAAATGAGAACTGATCACAAACGCTGACATTTTTAAGTACTGTAATGTTCAATAACAAAATCTCCTGTCTTATTCTGCATAAAACTGCTAACCCTGTGTGTCAGATGCCCTCCCTGTGTGTCAGATGCCCTCCCTGTGTCTCCATGGGCTTTTATTCTGCTCAGTTGTATACAAGAGGTTGTGAGGAAAAACAGTGCAAAGATGATACGATGATTGACAGGACTTAGGGTTGTTGTACAGTTGTAGGGAGTATTATCTGTTACATAAGGGTGAGTTGTTGTACAGTTGTAGGGAGTATTATCTGTTACATGAGAGTGAGTTGTCTCTCTCTCTCTCCCTTCCTCCCTCCTTCTCTTTTCTGTCTCTCTCTCTTCCCCTTTCTTTGTCCTCCTGGTCTCTCACCTCTCTCTCTCTCTCTCTCTCTCCCTCTCTCCCTCTCTCTCTTTCCCTCCCTCTCTTTTCTTTCTCTCTCTCCCTTCTTCTCTCTCACTCCCCCTTTCTTTCTTCTCCTGGTCTCTCACCTCCCTCCCTCGTTCCCTCTCCCTTCTCTCCTCTCTTTCTTTCTCACTCCATTACCTCTCTTCCCTCCCCCTTTATCTGTCCCTCTTTCGTCTCTTCTCGCTCTCCCTCTTGTTCTTTCTCCCCCACCCATTCACTACCTCTCTCCCCATTCTCCACGCTCACTTTCTCTTAATCTTTCTCTTCCTCCTCCCTCTTTGTCTTTCTCTCTCTCAAACCCCCCCCCCCCCCATCTCTCTCACCCTCCCTCTCTCTCCTTTCCCACTCTCACTCTATTACCTCTCTCTTCCCTTCCCTCCCCTTTATCCCTCTCTCTCTCTCCCTTTTTTTCTCCTCCTGGTCTCTCACCCTCCCTCCCTCTTTTTTCTAACTCGTGCCTTCTCTCTCCCTCTGTCTCTCCTCTCTCTCCCTCTTCTTTACCTCTTTTCCTCTCTTCTCTTTCACTCTCACTCCATTACCTCTCTTCCCTCCCCCTTTAGCTGTCCTTCTCTCTTCTCTTCTTTCTCTCCCTCCCTTCTCCCACCATCCCTGTTAAATACATCGTACTTTACCATGAAAGATCCAAAAAGGGAATTCACAAATGTTGAACCGGATCTTTTCATCTTTGGAATTGGGAAAACTTCTCACAGAATTCTTCAAATCAGGAAAAATCATTTGAAATTCACAAAAATTCCAAATCACAGCTGCCCCTTCGTCCCTCCTTCATTCTTCAGTCAAACTCAAATCGGATCAGGCAAAGTTCATAAGGAGCTTAAACCTGAAAGAATCCACACACCTCTGAACGCACCAGGAGAGAGCGGCTCCGTCCTGCGGGATTATGGGAAGAATTATAATTTCCCAGGGTCCTTGAACGCGCACCGGAGCGTAGCACTGCTCTGATGACTTCTGGGGACTTTATGTGAAGTTATTACACAGACTTTAATCCACTGAACCTCACTGTGTGTTCAGATGGAAAAAGGACGACTCAGAAATTAACTGGCAAAGAAATACGGTTTAAAGCTACACTACGTAACTTTCTGGAGGTCGTCGGGCAACGTCAGGATTCCACAGAAATAGAAAGTTAAAACCACACTTTGGAACATTGTTCGTGCAGATAGACGAGTTTTGTGCAGGTGATGTTGAAGATTATAGCCAAGGCAGCAACATTTCCATGGAAACGAGCAGAGTAGGCCCTCCTCCAGGTCACATATGAGTCAGGTTTGTGGAGATGCAAGCCCACTCACAGTAAGGACGCGTGTTTTTTAGTGCAATTAACCAACCACAACCAAACTGGAAAAAACAAAACAAAAACATGCTCTTATGTTAGTCTATTTTTTTGCTTAAAAAGTTACACAGTGGTGCTTTAATTTAACTGACTGTTCAAATGGAAAAAACACAGACTCAGAAATGAATAATTTGGTGTCACTTGAACCCAGCCTGTAGCTCATTCTTGTGTCTGTGCAGGTTTCACTCGGAGTATCTCCAGGTTGTTGTTTTTGTTGTTCTTGGGCAGTGGGAGGAACCGGTTGTTATGGCGACCGGGCTATCGTCAGGTGGTTAAATGTTACAGAGGGGTGTGTGGGGGTCTCATGAGGGTTGGCTGCAGTAATTGGGTTTTGTCCAGGGGGAAGTTTTACAAAATGGTGGATATTTGGTGTGTAGATTGAAACAGAAATTGCGTATTTTTTGTCACTTTTTGTCTCGTTTTTCTCAAATCTCGCTTTTTGGTGTGAGACTAAATGTACTTCCTGGTTTATTAGATCCTTGTGAGTTCAATTCATTCTTTGCATTTGACCCGGTAAACCGTCAGAAGCAGTCAGGGGACCCATCTCCAGGTCTTGAGCTACTCTTGTCCCACCCAGACACAGGGAGAACATGCAAACTCCTCTGTCCTAATGTCGTTTCCTCGTCACAAACACACCTAGAGTTGTGTTTTGTTTCATTTACACAAATTTAACACACAAAACCTGCAGATTTCCACCAGGTTCTTCTCTCAAACTGAAAAAAAACACTTGTGACGTCAACTCCAGGTCTGTTTTTGAGGAGAACATGGTTAAACCTCACAAGAGTCTACTTTTTCCATATTTTTTAGTTTATTTTTAATTCATTTTGATAGTCTTTCCGTCTCCATAAACGCAGTATTTGTACTTTCATTTACTCGTACACACCATGTTCTTCTCCTCCCCCTTATAACCGTTACTACGAGATAACATCACGTCTCTGTGGTTGATGACAGCTTCCTTCCTAAATAACGCTTCAAACCCCAAACAGACGCGAGCAGAGAGCAGTTACAGAAAACAGAGGAGGAGAAGACAAATCTCCTCTAAACTATTGTGAACGAAACTCAAACCCAAAATATGTTAAAAGTTCATAGTTTTACGTCAGTTAAAGGGCCTGTGTTACACTAAACTGACTCTTTTGAGCTTTAAGTCGTGTTCTAATGCCGTTTCCTCCTCAAAAACAGACCTGGAGTTGTGTTTTGTTTCATTCATGTTTGAGTAACTTATTATTATTATTCTGTTTACATCTCCAAAGCTGAAAATGCTCCACCTTGTGATGTCATGAAGTGGTAGTTTTAAAGTTAACAGCTGCCGTTCACCGTTCATCAAAAGAAACACCAAAGTTCTTGTAGAGGCGCAAAAGCAAAGAACAGCAATACAAAAGTGTAAAAACGCCTTGCACGCTTAGATGGGTGACGTCCAAAAGCTTCGATCCAGAGGCTGTAAATTGTTTTAGTGACGACAAATCAGAAATGTTTAAAAAGAATTTGAGGAAATGTTTGATATTTCATGATAATGTTTGATAATCGTTCATTTGTGGATGTTTCACTTTGTTTTAATCCACGTTTGAATCAACTGTTTTTAATCTAAAGTGTAAATGTAATTTTTTTGTATCGTGCGGCTGTAATTTTGGGTTTTTTGCCTCTTCCGGCACCTACTTTTTTATCTCGTGTGCTTTTTTTAAATTGTTATATGTTATTTACGTGCAAAATAAATACAAATAAAAAGGTTTATAGGAGTTTAAAAACCTAGTGGAGCACTTCCTGTATCACCACATGACATCACAAGGTGGAACAGAGCGTTAACTTGTGTGTTAAACGTGTCTGAATGAAACAAAACACAACTCCAGGTGTGTTTGTGACGAGGAAACGACGTTAGAACAAAAATACAGTTTAAACCTTCATTTAAAGGTGCACTGTGTAACTTTTCCAATAGAGGGTCCGCCACCTGGTTGTCTCCATGGAGATATTATTTCTTTGATTGGGATTTTCCGCTTTATAGCATTAAACTTTTCTATCTTGCTTTTTTTTTCCCCATTACAGGTGATTATAATGCTAAATAACACCTTTCAAAAACAATGCTCACTGTACACTGTAGCCTCTCCGCAGACACGACCTGTAACCTTACCACCTGCTTGTCTCCACGGAGATGGATCAGTTTAAAATATAAATACACCGTGCAACGTTCCAGGAAAATAATAGAAAATAATAATAAGAAATAATGTCCCCATAGAGAAAACAGGTGGTGGACCCTTTAACGGAAAAGTTACACACTGCACCTTTAAATGAAGGTTTAAAGTGTCAGAAAAAGTCTGACTTCCTCTGCGTTTTGGAGTTTTCCGTCGATGACATAAGCAGAGGGATTCCGGTTTAGGACCCAGCGCTGCTTCCTGGATTTTTGTTCTTTTTTTCTATTACTATGTTCGGAAAAGTTACTCAGTGCAGCTTTACCTTTAGCTCAATAAAGGTGCATCGGTCCAGTCGTAACTGTCTTGGCCCTCGTTTACATTATGGTTGCTAGGTAACAGTTTCGTCCAACCAGGAAGTAAAATTACAAATGATAAACGTCACAGAAATGTAAAAATTAGACACGATTTTGTGTTTGAAATAAAGTTTGAGTCGTTTTCTTTTGGGTCGTTTTGTGTTTGAAATCGTCTCGCAGCAGGTTTGGGGGTTTTTTGTTTTGTTTTTTTGAAACTTCGACTCTGAAACGGTTCGATTTCACGTCTTTCTCCTCCACACGGAAACGGCCTTTTTATCTCTCCTCTCCTCCTCTAGATTTACACAGGGACAAACAGGTGCGTTGTGCTCCCTCTCTCTTTCTGTCTTTCTCTCTCACACTGTTTTTCTCTCTCAGTGTCTCTCTCTCACACACACACGCACACACACACACACACACACACACACACTCTCTGTCTCTCTTTATCTCTCTCCCTCCCTCTGCTCTGTCTCTCTCACACTCAAACACCCTCTCTCTCTCTTTCTCTCTCTCCCTTTCTCTCTTGCTCTCTCTTTTTACTCCCCTTCTCTCTCTCTTTCTCTCTCTTGCTCTCTTTTTACTCCCCTTCTCTCTCTCTTTATCTCTCTCCCTTTCTCTTTGTCTATCTCTCTGCCTCTCTTACTCTCTCTCTCACACACACACACACACACCCACACTCTCTCACTCTCTTTATCTCTCTCCCTCCCTCCTTCTCTGTCTCTCTCACACTCACACACCCTCTCTCTTTATCTCTCTCCTATTCCCTCTCTCTTTATCTCTCTCCCTTTCCCTCTCTATCTCTCTCTGTTTATCTCTCCCTCTTTGTCTCTCTCTCTCTCTGCCTCTCTCTCACATACACCATCTCTCTCTCTCTATTTATCCCTCTCCCTCCCTCTTTGTCTCTCTCTCTCTCTCTCACACACTCACACACACACACACACACACACACACACACACACACACACACACACACACACACCCTTTCTCTCCCTTTACCTCCCTCTTTCTCTGTCCCTCTCTCTCATTTCCCTCTCTCACTGCATTACCTCTCTTCCCTTCACTGCCCTCCCCTTTGTCTCTCCCTATTCCTTCCTCTGTCCCTCCCTCCCTCTGTTTTCTCTCTCTCCTTCCTTCTCTCTCTCTCTCTCTCTCTCCCTTTCTTTCTCCTCCTGGTCCCTCACCCTCCCTCTCTCTTCTCTTCTCTCTCTCCGTCCCCTTTCCCTCTTGTTCTTTTTCCCCCACTCTTCCACTACCTCTTTCCCCTTTTTCCACCCTCTCTTTCTCTTAATCTCTCTCTCTCTCTCCATCAGACTTTCAGAGAGAGGTAGTTGGAGGTGTGGTTTATCACACACTCTTAAAACCCTCCCTCCGTTCACTCAACTCAAAACAAGAGAGAGAGAAAACCTGTCAGCAGCAGTCCTCTCCTCTTCTCCTCTCCTGTTCTCTCTCACTCCATCTCTTTCTGTTTCACTTTCTCTCCTTTCACCTCTCCTTTCCCTCATCACCCTCTCTCTCTCTATCTCCTTGTCTGAGTTCATTTCCTCTTTCTCCTCTCTTTTTCTCTCTCTCTCTCTCCCCTCCCAACTCTACCCCTCAGTCTCTTCCTCTCTCTTCTTCCCTCCTTCTCTCTCAGTCTTTCCCCTCTTGCTTTCTTCCCTTTACGTCTCCCCTTTCACCCTTCCTCCCCTCTCGTCCTTCTTTCCCTCTTCTCTCTTTCTCCCTCTGTCCCCCTCTCCCTGTCTCTCCCTCCCCTCTCTCTTCCTCTTTCTCTCTCTCACCCTCCCCTCTTGTCATTCACTCTCTCTCCCTCCCTCCCCTCTTGTCCTTCTTTCTCTCTTCTGTCTCCCTCTCTGTCTCTTTCTCTCTCTAACTCCCTCCCCTTTCGTCCTTCTTTCCCTCCTCTCTCTCCCTCCTCCCTCCTCTCTCTCTACCTCCTTCCTCCCTCATCCCTCTTCTCTCTCTCTCTCTCCCTCCCTCCTCTCTCCTCCCTCTTTCTCTCCTCCCTCCCCTCATCCCTCTCTCTCTCTGTCAGACTTTCACAGAGAGGTAGTTGGAGGAGTGGCTTATCTCTCACTCTTAAAACCCTCCCTCCGTTCACTCGACTCATAACAGCAGAGCGTTCTTCCTCCTCTCCTCCTCCCTCTCTTCCTCTCTTTTTTCTCTCTTTCTCTCTCTCCGTTATCATCGGTGGAACGGTAAAAATGATGCAGGAAGTGTCCATTGCGGTGGCATACGACGCTCACGTGGTGGAGCGCCCCCTGGAGGAGGAGGAGGAGGCGTTGGCCAGTAGGGTTGCTAGTTCCAAACCCGTGTGTGCGTTCAGACCAGTGGTAGGTGTGTTACTTTCATCTTTATTTCCCGTTTTTTTTTTTTTTTTTTGTTGAGAGACTCGGTTTTGTTTTGTAGCTTTTGTACTTTCACACGTGCAGAGGTTCAGAATAAAATTACGCAAGTGGAAGTAGAAGAACGTGCAAGAAACGAGTCGAGGAATATGAGCTGACGGAAGTGAAGGACAAAACGTGAGATAAGTTTGTGTTTTTAAAGGACGGAGAGAAAAATGAGAAACTGAATCTGATCTGAAGGAGAGAAAGAAACACAAATGTTCAGATCATTTCATATTGTCACATAAAGACTTTATCTCTCTGTCTCTCTCTTCTCTGTCTTTTGTCTCTCTCTTTCTCTCTCTTTGTCTCTCCTGCTCTGTCTTTCTCTCTGTCTCTCTTTGTCTTTCTCTCTGTCTCTTTCTCTCTCTCATCTCTCTCTCTCTCGTCTCTCTCTCTCTGTCTGTCTCTCTGTCTTTCTCTCTCGTCTCTCTCTGTCTCTGTCTTTCTCTCTGTCTTTCTCTCTCGTCTCTCTCTGTCTTTCTCTGTCTCTCTGTCTTTCTCTCATATCTCTTTCATCTCTTTCTCTCTCTCTCTGTCTTTCTCTCTGTCTCTCTCTCTCTCTCTCTGACTCTCTCTGTCTTTCTCATCTCTTTCTCTCTCATCTCTCTCTCTGTCTCTCTCTCTGTCTCTCTCTCTGTCTTTCTCTCTCATCTCTCTCTCTGTCTCTCTCTCGTCTCTCTCTCTGTCTCTCGTCTCTCTCTGTCTTTCTCTCTCTGTCTTTCTCTCTCTCTCTGTCTTTCTCTCTCTGTCTTTCTCTCTCTCTCTCTCTCTCTCTCTCTGTCTTTCTCTCTCTGTCTCTCGTCTCTCTCTCTCAGTCTTTCTCTCTCTCTCTCTCTGTCTCTTTCTCTCTCTCAAAGCTTTTGTCACTTTAGACTTACAGTGGGAAGAGCAACCACAATCACTTTTACTGTTACAGTTGATTCTTTGCAGTGACGTCAGGCTGGGGCTGTTCTACACGTATCTCTATGGTGGAATGTTTAGCAGTTAGTTCCACAATGCACCTTTAACAAAAATATGTCTCTTCTGTTTTTGAACTTGTGTGAGACGCTTTAGCTTCAGCTGCTGATTCTTGTTTGGACCAGATTCAGACCTGGTTTGGTTCTGTTCTACTCCTGTTCTAGTCCTGGTTTAGGCCTGGTTTAGTCCTGTTCAAATCCTGGTTTAGTCCTGTTCTAGTCCTATTTTAGTCCTGTTCGGGTCCTGGTTTAGTCCTGTTCAAATCCTGATTTAGTCCTCTTCGAGTCTTGGTTTAGTCCTGTTCTAGTCCTGGTTTAGTCCTGGTTTAGTCCTGAGTTAGCCCTGATCTAGTCCTGGTTTAGTCCTGGTTTAGTCCTGTTCTAGTCCTGGTTTAGTCTTGATCTAGTCCTGGTTTAGTCCTGTTCTAGTCCTGGTTTAGTCCTGGTTTAGCCCTGATCTAGTCCTGGTTTAGTCCTGTTCTAGTCCTGATCTAGTCCTGGTTTAGTCCTGATCTAGTCCTGGTTTAGCCCTGTTCTAGTTCTCTTCTAGTCCTGGTTTAGCCCTGATCTAGTCCTGGTTTAGTCCTGTTCTAGTCCTGGTTTAGTCTTGATCTAGTCCTGGTTTAGTCCTATTCTAGTCCTGATCTAGTCCTGGTTTAGTCCTGGTTTAGTCCTGTTCTAGTCCTGGTTTAGTCCTGATTTAGCCCTGATCTAGTCCTGGTTTAGTCCTGGTTTAGTCCTGTTCTAGTCCTGGTTTAGTCTTGATCTAGTCCTGGTTTAGTCCTGTTCTAGTCCTGATCTAGTCCTGGTTTAGCCCTGATCTAGTCCTGGTTTAGTCCTGTTCTAGTCCTGGTTTAGTCCTGGTTTAGCCCTGATCTAGTCCTGGTTTAGTCCTGTTCTAGTCCTGATCTAGTCCTGTTCTAGTCCTGATCTAGTCCTGGTTTAGTCCTGGTTTAGCCCTGATCTAGTCCTGGTTTAGCCCTGATCTAGTCCTGGTTTAGTCCCGGTTTAGTCCCAGTTTAGTCCCGGTTTAGTCCCAATTTTGATGTGGTTGGTGCAAATGTGAACGCGCCTTTACAGTACAGTGAGTCAGGCTGATAAAACAATCTCTAGTATTTTCATTGTAAACTGTTGTTGTGTCTTTGGGCAAAGCACTTCTCTAACTTAACCTGTGTGAGGGTTTAAAGGCCCGACATTTTATTACACTGTTTTCATTCACACGTTTAACACACAAGTTAACAAAGTTCTTCTCTCAAACTGAAAACACTCTGTTCCACATTGTGATGTCATGTGGTGATACAGGAAGTGCTCTAATATGTTTTTAAACTCCACACACCTTCACTTGAATCGTTTTGATGTTTCAGCTCTTGAATTGCCGATCTCTTCTGAAAAAGAGTATCATCTGTAGTCCAGTAATATCTTGAATTATAAACCAATTGTAATAGTTTCATCACCGTTTGATTTGATGTTGGAAAGATGTGGTTTTGTCACTTAAAATCACGCAAAAATCAACTAAAAACAACATAAAACAACAAAACCATCACCCGTCCGTCACATGTCCTCACAGTGCTTCAGCCCACAGTGCCTCAAAGTTTGTTAAAGCTACAGTTTTGCGTTGGGCCACAGAAAACTTGGGTCCGAATACAAACTGCTCCCAGGTCAGTGTTTGAACCAGAGTGTGACAGCCGAGAACAAGACAGCCTTCCCTTGGTCTTGGTCTTCCTTCATCTTCTTAGTCTTTTTAGTCTTCTTGGTCTTGTTGGTCTTGGTCTTCTTGATTTTGTCTTGGTCTTGGTCTAGGTCTCAGCCTCTTCTTGGTCTTCTTGGTTTCCTTTGTCTTCTTGGTTTTCCCTGTCTTCTTGGTCTTGGTCTCAGACTCTTCTTGATCTTCTCTTGGTCTTAGTCTTCTACGTCTTCTCTTGGTCTCAGCCTCTTCTTGGTTTTCCTGGTCTTCTTGGTCTTGGTTTCAGACTCTTCTTGGTCTTCCCTTGGTCTTGGTCTTCTAGGTCTTCTCTTGGTCTTGGTCTCAGCCTCTTCTTGGTTTTCTTGGTGTTCTTGGTCTTCTTGGTCTCCTTTATCTTGGTCTCAGTCTCAGACTCTTCTTGGTTTACTTGATCTTCTCTTGGTCTTGGTCTTCTTGGTCTTCTCTTGGTCTTGGTCTTGGTCTTCTTGGTTTTCTTGGTCTTCTTGGTCATGGTCTCAGACTCTTCTTAGTCTTCTCTTGGTCTTGGTCTTGGTCTCAGCCTGTTCTTGGTCTTGGTCTTCTTCTTTGGTATGATTTTCAGTGAGAAGCACCTGTGAGCAGCAGTGTGTTTAGTGGTGAGCTGTGAGGAGCTTGAAGTCGGCTTGATTGAATTACAGAGAAGAAACTGTCCTGAATGAGCCTTTTGTCTGATTTTTGTCTCATGTTTGTAATTGAATTTGGTGACCTAGTTTTCCCCAAATCTTCTTATTTAAAAACGAGCACTGTGTAACTTTTCGGTTGGAGGTTCGTCACCTACTTGTTTCTATGGAGATGTCACTGTTCTGCCTGGAATGTTCCACAGTGTGACATTAAACAGCTCTACTTTACATTTATTCAATCCCAGTTGGTTTTAGAGCTCAAAAATTCTGACTGTGAGCGGGGTCGCCTTTCCACAGATCTGACCTGTAACTTGACACGTTGAAATCATCCCTTCTGAATCAGTCCTGGTTCAGTACTGGTTTAGTCCTGGTCTAGTCCTAGTTCAGTCCTGGTTTAATCCTGGATTCGTCCTGGTCTAGTCCTGGTTCAGTCCTGGTCTAGGCCTGGTTCAGGCCTGGTTCAGTCCTGGTTCAGTCTTGGTCTAGTTCGGGTTCAGTCCTGGTCTAGTCCTGGTCTAGTCCTGGTTTAGTCCTGATTCATTCCTGGTCTAGACTTTAACCTTGAAACAGTCACAGTTCTTTTGTTCTGCGTCGCTTCTTGGTCTGGTTTGGTCTCCATGAAGATAAAAAGGTTTAATGCCACACTGCGGAACATTCCAGACAAAGCAATAACATCGCCATGGAGACAAGCACAGACCCTCCACCAGTCAGAATGTTTGTTTTTCTAGGTATTTTTGAGCTGTAAAACCACCTGTAATTGAATAAATGTAAAGTAGAGCTGTTTAATGTCACACTGTGGAACATTCCAGGCAGAACAATGACATCTCCATAGAAACAGCAGGTGACAGTGACAGAAAAGTTCCACAGTGCACCTTTATAGCATCCCTCCCTCCTCTCAGTTTCTTTCTGTCAGGGGTGACCCTGACGCTTCAGACAAAACATCTTTATGACCTCCTGTAAAACACGACGTTTGGGCGTAGTCCTGGTCCTGTCTGCTCAGAAAAGACCTGGTTTAGACCTGGTTTAGTCCTGGTTTAGACCTGGTTTAGTCCTGGTCCTGTCTGCTCAGAAAAGACCTGGTTTAGACCTGGTTTAGACCTGGTTAATCCTGGTTTAGACCTGGTTAAGTCCTGGTCCTGTCTGCTCAGAAAAGACCTGGTTTAGACCTGTTTTAGACCTGTTTTAGACCTGGTTTAGACCTGGTTTAGTCCTGGTCTAGTCCTGGTCTAGTCCTGGTCTAGACTTTCACCTTGAAACAGTCTCAGTTCTTTTCTTTTCTTCTGCGTCGCTCGTGTTTTATGAACCTGTCAAGAATCGGGCACTTTTTATTTATTTTATTTTATTTTATTTTCACTTTTTTCACAGATTTTCACAGAATCTTGGGCCACGAATATTTGAAACAATTATTTATAAAGAATTTTTAAAAACTGTTTGTAAAATTTAGATTTTAAATTTCCTTGTCTCCTTTTTTCCTCCTCTGCTCCTCCTCTCCTCACCTCCTCCTCTTCCTCCTCCTCTCCCTCTCTTCCTCCCTATCCTCCTCTTCCTCCTTTCCTCCTCCTCTTCCTCTCCTTCTTTCCTCCTCTTTTCCTCCTCCCTTCCTCTGATCCTCCTCTTCCTCCTCTCCGCCTCACCTCCTCCTCTCCTCTCCTTCTCTCCTCTTCCTCCTCCTCTCCTCTTCCTCCTCCTCTCCTCTCTTCCTCTCCTCTTCCTCCTCTCCTCTCCTCCTCCTCCTCCTCCTTTTCCTCCTCCTCCTCCTTTTCCTCCTCCTTTCCTCTTCCTCCTCCTCTCCTCTTCCTCCATCTCCTCCTCCTCTCCTCTCTTCCTCTCCTCTTCCTCCTCTCCTCCTGCTCCTCTCCTCTCTTCCTCTCCTCCTCCTCCTCCTCCTCTCCTCCTCTCCTCTTCCCCCTCCTCTCCTCTTCCTCCATCTCCTCCTCCTCTCCTCCTCCTCCTCCTCTCCTCGCCTCCTCTCTTCCTCCTCTCCTCCTCCTCTTCCTCCTCCTCTTCTCTCTTCCTCCTCCTCTTCTCTCCTCCTCCTCCTCTCCTCCTCCTCCTCTCCTCCTCCTCTCCTCGCCTCCTCTCTTCCTCCTCTTCCTCCTCCTCTTCTTCTCTCTTCCTCCTCCTCTTCTCTCCTTCTCCTCTCCTCTTCTCCTCCTCCTCTCCTTTTCCTCCTCTCCTCTCCTCCTTCTCTCTCTCCTCCTCTCCTCTTCTTCTCCTCTCCTCTTCTCCTCCTCTTCTGCTCCTCTCCTCCTCTTCTCTCTTCCTCCTCTCCTCCTCTCCTCCTCTCCTCGCCTCCTCTCTTCCTCCTCCTCTTCTCTCTTCCTCCTCCTCTTCTCTCCTTCTCCTCTCCTCTTCTCCTCCTCCTCTCCTTTTCCTCCTCTCCTCTCCTCCTTCTCTCTCTCCTCCTCTTCTCTCCTCCTCCTCCTCTCCTCCTCTCCTCGCCTCCTCTCTTCCTCCTCCTCTTCTCTCTTCCTCCTCCTCTTCTCTCCTTCTCCTCTCCTCTTCTCCTCCTCCTCTCCTTTTCCTCCTCTCCTCTCCTCCTTCTCTCTCTCCTCCTCTCCTCTCCTCCTCCTCTCCTGCTCCTCTCGTCCTCTTCTCTCTTCCTCCTCTCCTCCTCTCCTCTTCTGTGTTTCTTTATCGCTCTTTCTCTCTGAGTTTGTGTGTTTAAGAGGGTGGAACTAGAAAGAGTAACCGACCTCACACACGCACAAAAATAAGTGTGTGTGCCAACTAATGTTTAAACGTCAAACTGGAAACACTCTGCTCCACCTTGTGATGTCATCATGTGGTGATACAGGAAGAGCTCCACTGTGTTTTTAAACTCCACACACCTTCACTAGAATCATTTGGATCATTTCAGTCCTGGAATCGCTGATTTTTACTGAACTAAAGTTAAAACGAGCTGTTCACTTGAAAACTAGCATTTCATGACATCACAAGGTGGAACAGAGCGTTTGGAGCTTTGGAGATGGAGACAGGCTAATGTACTGTTAGCGTTAGCATCATTAGCATTGTTAGCGTTAGCTGACAGATGTGCTAATACAAACACAGTCATTATTCTGGTTTGTGGAGTAGAACTTTGGTTTTGTGAATGGTCCTTGTGCTCAGACCAGTGCTCCCTGAAGAGAAGAGCTGTACACAGAGCTCTGACTTTAGTCTGCGTTTAGAACTGGTTTAGTCCTGGTTTATTCCTGGTTTAGCCCTGGTTTAGCCCTGGTTTAGTTCTGTTTAGTAGTTCTGGTTTAGTCCTTTGTTTAGTCCTTTTTTAGTCCTGGTTTTGTCCTGTTTTAGCCCTCGTTTAGCCCTGGTTTAGTCCTGTTTTAGTCCTGGCTTAGTCTTGTTTTAGTCCTGGCTTAGTCCTGTTTTAATCCTGGCTTAGTCCCGTTTTTGTCCTGGTTTAGCCCTGATTTAGCCCTGGTTTAGTCCTGTTTTAGTCCTGGCTTAGTCTTGTTTTAGTCCTGGCTTAGTCCTGTTTTAGTCCTGATTTAGCCCTGGTTTAGCCCTGGTTTAGCCCTGATTTAGTCCCTTCTATAAAACATTTCTCTGTACTGGTGGCTGGAAAACCGTTCATATCCTGTTCTGTCCACATCAACAGGACTGAAGAGAAAAGTCCAGCAGGTTTTCCACATTTTTCCATCTCTCAAAACACAGAAAAGTATTTTTAACGAACGATTCCACTGAAACTCTGTTCGTTTTGTTTAGTTCCAGAAGAATGAGACAGAATGTTCCTGCGTTATCAGTGTCAGATTGTGAGGTGGGACATGTTTCTTTTGTTCAGTCTGGATGTAGGTCATAGAAACACTTTTTATAATTTGTTTGAACTTGAATTTGTTTGTTGGTGTACTGTACTTTTAAAATATGTTGGACACTTAACATTAATATGGCAAAAACGCTGGTACCTGCTCCACTGGTCCTACACTATGGAACATAATTAGTTTGATCAGATTTTGAATTTTAAATGCCATTTTGAATTTTTTAATTCTGAAAAACATGTTTGTATTATTTTTATTCTGAATGTCAGTTAATGAAATTATATGTGCACATTTTCAAGTGTTTAAAATAAATCGCCTTTAAAATATTCAGCGCAAATATTTTCAAGCCCTCAAGTTCAGAAGTCAAAATTCAGATTAAAATGCGCATTAAAAAAAAAACGCAGCAAAGATCCAAGACGCCAAGGCAGAAGCAATCGATCCTGTGTGATCCGATCGAACTTAGTAACAAACAGGAAATGGTGCAGTGAAGCGATCTGATTGGTCAGAATTAGCCTCATTAGTCCTGGTTTAGCTCTGTTTAATAGTCCTGGTTTAATCCTGGTTTAGCCCTGGTTTACATCCTTGTATATACTGTTAAATCAAACTGAGCGTTCTGTGTTTCTGTGGTGACTGTGAGGAGGTGTCAGATCTAAATAGACGCAGCAGCAGATAAACCAGCCTCCTCAGCCTCTCCACCTCCTCTTCTCCACCACCACCAGTGTCCAGGCCCATAAGGAGACGCTGAAAACCCTTCCAGAAAACATTTCTCTGTACTGGTGGCTGGACTTTTCACACATTTCCATCTCCCATCTCACATTGTGGCGTATAACTCAGAGCATTACCGAAGCTTTAACAGCGTTTAAATAAACCCAGTGAAAGAGGGCAGGCCCGGTGGGAGGTCATGTGACCCAGCTGCAGCAGGTCGCCACGGTAACTCTGTCTCTGCAGGGGAGAGGAGAGTGTTATTGTCTCTGCACACGGCCTAAATATGAAAACAAGAGCCTCCAAAAGAGCCTCCAAATGTCAGATAGTGTCAGAAATAACTTTGTGATAAGATTAAAACATCACAAGGTTATTTTATTTTAGTGATAAGATTATTGTGAGGAGAAATAATGTGATTTTATCTGGGCTGTAATTAAATTCTTGGTGAACTAAACACAAGTGACTAAAAAGGGCGTGGCAAAAATTCTCAAAACTATCTGCATCTCACGCCTTTTTCAGGGGTGTCCGAATGTCCAGTTGGTGAAAAAGTAGTGCACTCAAAACTTCCCACAATGCACCTTGAAAAGTAGTGTTTAACTGGACACAACAAGACTAGGGGTGTGCAAAAATATCTAAATATCGAGATATCGTATTGTTTAATGTGATGATACAGTATCGATATTGTGGGGTGCTCAAGAATAATTTCTGGTTTATTTTACTAAATTATTTTGTCACAGCTGCAGGTTTGTTGCTTGTTTAGAGGAAGGAAACTCATTTATGCAACAAATTTGACATTTTCACGGTTTTGATGATTAAAATGGGCATGTTTCATGTAAACTTTGCACAAGAAGTGGCTTTATTTTTTACTGAACCGTATGAAATCGATTTGAAATATATCGTATCGAATCCAAAGTTCACTGTGTCGAGATATGTATCGTATCGTGGCCTGCGTATCGAGGTATGTATCGTATCGGTAAACTTCTTATTGATACCCAGCCCTAAACACGACTGAATGAAGCAGAGAAAAGCGTTGGTTTATGGCTCTGTAGATGCTGATTCTGAATAAAACGCGTTCTACTGTTAGCGGCACTAGCGTTAGCCGCTTACTTTAGCTCCAGCTGTTAAAAGAGCGATAATTTCCACATTTCAGACAAAAATCAAATAATCCAGTTTGTTTACGTGAGATTATTATTAGTGCCAGTTTGATCTGATCTTTATTTATGACACAAATCAAGTTTTATCTGAGTTTATTGGACTTTTTTCCCCCCAGACGCTAAAGTCACATGACCTGAATCGCTCTGTGAATGAGTGCACTGTAGGGGGCGCTATAAAGTACAGGCCTATGTACCGAATGAGGAGTAAGGGACGGGACGAGGGTGGACATTCGGACACGGCCTCGGTATCTGACCCAAACTGCACTCACAAGGCTATACCTGCAGGGGGAGCTCATGCAGAAACTATTACTATGAACTACTACTATTTATGCAGAGAAAAGTACCAGGAAACCGTGTATTTATATAAGCTTTAAATATGAGTTTAATCTGAGTTTGTACATAGATTTAAATATCAAAATTTTCAGCGAACTCCCTCCCTCGCTTCTCCTTTCTTCTGCTGTCCCGTTTAAATACTTTTAATCGAAATATAGATGAATATTGTGATTTAAAATGTCCAAACTATAACAGAACGAGGCACGGTACGTCTGATTTAACTCGAGTTTCTCTGTCCGCAGGTTCCCACTAAGAAACTGAAGAAGTTTGAGAAGGAATACCAAAGCCTGAGGGAGAACCAGCTGCAGCAGGAGGACCCCATCCACAGATACCAGGTGAAAACACTTCTTTTCTCGTTTTTTCGTAGAATTTACTGCATATAAACCACGGATCTGTAATAAAACCTGGATAAGCCCCTCCCCCTGTGTCCCCGCTCTAGTGGACACTCCAGGTACTGCAGCTCCCGGGAGCTTTGGCCCAGAAAGAAAGAATTCTCCCGTAGAGCGCAAAGGTCGGATTTTGTAGGATTCTTCTGTGTCTTTACAATATGAACTTTACTTTTTTTTTTAATCGTCAAAGCGGCTAAAAGTTAGCTTTGTAAGAGTTAGCCTAGCCCCGCTCTGAGCTCCGCTAGCTCCGCTCTGATTGGTCAGAACTGCACCACATGTTTTGCGGCGTAAGGCGGGTATTCAGGAAGTAATGCGGAAGTAAAAATCTATTTTGGCGCGATTTAGAAATTAAATTGTCAGCTTTGGAATTGGAGGACAAGTGAATGGTTTTCTTATAATACTGGATTTCTGAAAGGAAAATGGGAAAGTAGGGTTTACGATTCATGAATTTAAATTTATGGATATGAAATTTAAATTAAGAGATAATGATATAATAATGTTTACTTTTTGTATAATGCGTTTAAAAAACAAAACAAAAAAACAGCTTGATTTTAATAAAGATTTGGTGTTACAATATAATTTTCCTGTTCTAAAAGAAACCTATTTAAAGCCACACAATTAAATTAAATTAAACCTGTCCCCGCCCCTTTAAGAAAGCTATTTTTGACTGAGTATTTTTATCCTCGTAATCTGAGTTATTTTTAAAGGTCTTTGTAAGTAGGACGTCTCCCTGATGAAATGTAAAAATCTGTCGTCTCTTGAACTTCTCGTGTGTTATTTTTGTCTCGCGCTGCTCCGGTGGGGAAAATAGAGTTAAAATATAAGTTTCAGATTTTTGTAATTAACATGATTCTGTACAGAAACATAAAACGAACCACCAGGGGTCAGTAAAGGGACAGGGGAAGAGGCCAAGCAGCTCAAAATGAATTCTTGTTATGTAATAATCATGTAATAATCTGAACGTCAGCTGCAAAGTATCAATGAATTAATTACTAAGCCTGAATCTTTATAAACTACCTGTTCATTATTAATTACATTCTTTATTAAAGGTATTAAAGGTGCATTGTGTAACTTTTCTGGTGGAGGGTTCGTCAAATGTTTTTTTTTTTTTTTTTTTTTTTTTTCATGGAGATGTTATTGTTTTGTCTGTAATGTTCCACAGTATGGCTTTAAACCTTTCTGTCTTCACGGAGACCAAACCAGACCAAGTTCCAGGTCAGATCTGTGGAGAGGCGACCCCGCTCACAGTCAGAATGTCTGTTTTTTCTAGGTATTTTTGAGCTCTAAAACCACCTGTAATTGAATAAATGTAAAGTAGAGCTGTTTAATGTCACACTGCAGAACATTCCAGGCATATCCATACTGTAGAAACTGACGGAAAAGTTACACAGTGCAGCTTTAAGCCTCTTTAGTTGTAGTTATTATAAAGCGTTACAGAAATACAGAGACTTCACATAAACAACATAAACATGGATCCAGATGAAGCCTGTCGTAGCTCCAGGACTCGGAGGAGGAGTTGGTTTAAACTCCGGAGCTCCGGAAGTGCGGGACAGAGGCAGGAAACTCGTGTCCAGGTCATGGGTTCGCCTGTTGTTAGCGTTAGCCTGTTAGCATTCTCTGTATGGAATCATTGTTGTGGCTCCTCGCAGCGCAGCGGTAAGAAAACACTGCCTCTTTTATGCCCTTTTTGAGATTATTTGGCCTGTTTATAAAGTTTTAGTTTGCCTTAAAGGTGTATTGTGTAACTTTTCTGGTGGAGGGTCCGTCAAATGCTTTTCTCCGTGGACATTTTAAAGACCAGACCAAACCAGACCGAGTTACAGGTCAGATCTGTGGAGAGGCGACGCCGCTCACAGTCAGAATCCCTGTTTTTCTCGGTATTTTTGAGCTATAAAACCACCTGTAATTGAATAAATGTAAAGTAGAGCTGTTTAATGTCACACTGCGGAACATTCCAGGCAAAGCTATGACGTATCCATAGAAACAAGCAGGTGACGGACCCCCAAACTCAAAAGTTACACATTGCACCTTTGTTTTTTTGTAGTTTTTACGTTGAATCTCATGGTTTAATCCTTTCAGTGTAATGTGATTATTGATACTTTGCAGCTGATGTCTTTAACTTTACCTGGGGGTGTGACGCTAACTGTAGGCACTGCTCTGTCTGAGGCTTTGTTGAAAAGCATCTTGGGTTCACCTTCAGATTTTATTATGGTCCCTACATACAAACACATCCTCAGAGCTGTTGAGGATGTGTTTACCCATTGCTATGGCGACGTCACGGCGACGGCAGCAGAGCAGTGATATGTAAAAGCGTTAAACGACGAGGAGCAGCGCGTTAGAACCGCAGAACGCACGGCTCCGAATTGTTTCATGAGCTCAAACCGCGGGTACAAACTGAAACGTGTCACTTGTGAATATGAAAAGCCTCTTCCCCGTCTGTAAACGTCCAAAACATCAGTTATTTCACTGTTTTAAATGACGCTAGGCCCACAGCAGTTTGAGCATTTGTTTATCCGTTGCTATGGTGTTGTCATGGCGATGGACGCAGAGCAGTGATTTTTTTTTTGTTTTTATGTTGGGGGTTTTTTGCAATTTATTCAGTGCTTTTCTTTTTTTTTCTCCACACCATATATTTTTTTTTTTTCACACATAAAATAAATAACAATGTAAAGATGCATTTAAAAATCATAATAAATAAATAAATAAATAAAAACAAAATAAAAAATATATAAATTTTTTTTTTTTTAAAAGACATTACATTACACATTCATACTGTACATCTTGTTCAAGAGTACAAGTTTTCAGGATTTCAGTAGTCTGCTCTGCTTTATTAAATAGAAAACTACTGAAATCCTTTACATTTTAGTTCAGTTTTCTCCACCACTGTTACAATTAACAGAATCCAAGTCGGCTTTCCATTTTGTTTTTTCGTAGGCAAAGGTTTGATCTGACATATTAAAAGACATCGGGTTATGCAGTGTTAACGCACGGCAGTAGACATTATTGAATTTCTCACTGACCCTGGCATAAATACATTTGGACAACGGCATGGAAACTTTAACATTGCAAAAAAAACAAAAGTTTCAGGATTAATTACTTTTTTTTTATTAATTGGGACTATAAATGTTGGTATTTAAAAATTATTATTCAGGAATAATTAAAGAAAACAAGATATTACTGTATTTTGTCTGTACCCCATTTTCTAAACCAGTTTTGTAAAGTTTTGCTGTAGTTTAAGCTGTAGTTTATTTATACAGACAGAGAAAAGGCTGAACTTTGTGCCAGTGTTTGTTTCACATGGACATATGACCCATAAACCACGTCAATAAATCTGTAATCTGACAGTTACAGGAAACTCAACGTGAGACTCTTACTGTCTCCAGCCCAAATTAAAAGTCCTATTGAAGCATCCAGACGAATTGAGCTTGAACTTTTCATTTTTCCTTGCCGTATCAGAGAAGCAGCGTAAGATAGACAAGAACAAAATAACAATTACTAGCTCATTACACTGTTTAACTGTTATCCATATTTTAACGTTCATTTACAAGTATCAAGTTTTTTTTTTTTAACTTTTCACCGTAGTTGTTCTCTTTTTCACTTTTAACTGTTGCTGTCTTCGCTTTGCGTCTTTTTTGTATATCAAGCCAACGTTTAACCGTCACTTCCGCTCACACAGGAAGTCCAAAATACCAAAATAAAAGCCTAACTTTACTATTAAACCTTAACTTTACACCTGTATTATGCAAAATTAACTATTGTGAGGTTTAAGTCGTGTTCTCTAATCAAAAACAGACCTGGAGTTGTGTTTTGTTTCATTCACACATGTTTGTTATTGTCTGTCTACATCTCCACAGCTCAAAATGCTCCGTTCCACCTTGTGATGTCATGAAGTGGTAGTTTTCAAGTGAATGCCTAACTTTAGCTCAGTAGAGATGGGAAATTCTGGGAGCTGAAATGATCCAAGTGATTCTAGTGAAGGTGTGTGGAGTTTAAAAGCACAACACAGTGGAGCACTTCCTGTATCACCACATGACATCACAAGGTGGAACAGACTGTTTTTCTTTTTCTGTTTGGGAGAAGAACTGAGCCTAAATCTGCAGGGTTTGTGCGTTAAACATGTGTGAATGAGGAAACTTCATTAGAACAGATCAGAAAACAGTGTAATTTGTGTCCTTTAAACTATTTTGGATGGTGAAAAGTCCTCAAAATGTCGCCTTTTTAAACAGGAATCTGAAATGAATGCGGGTCATGTGATTGGCTGTAACCATGACAACGGTGTCGGCGGATCCTGTCGTCACGTGTTGGGAGTCATGGGACGTGAGGAGGGATCACAGAAACGAGATTTAACTTCATTTTTTAGGGTTTTATGGAGAAGGAAATTCCACAAACGTTTAACTCAGCCGTTTGCTTTATTTATTAATTCAATTTATCCAACCACAACACAATATTTAGATTAACTCTTCATGTTTTTCAGGTTTTGAGGATATTTTCCACATTTAAACGGCCCATATTAAATATTTTTTCTGATCTTCTGTCTGTTCTAATGTCGTTTCCTCATCACAAACACATCTGGAGTTGTGTTTTGTTTCATTCACACATGTTTAACGCACAAATCTGCAGATTTACACTGAGTTCTTCTCTCTAGACCCCTATAGCTGCTTCTGTTACTGCCCCCTCTGTTACTGCCCCCTCTGTTACTGCCCCCTCTGTTACTGCCCCCGGTGTGTGTGACGTGTGTGTGACGTGTGTGTGACGTGTGTGTGACGTGTGTGTGACGTGTGTGTGACATGTGTGTGACATGTGTGTGTTGGTTCCAGAGGGAGAACAGGCGTCTGCAGGAGGCCAGTATGAGGCTGGAGCAGGAGAACGACGACCTCGCCCACGAACTGGTGACCAGTAAGATCGCCCTGAGGAGTGACCTGGACCAGGTATACACACATACACACAAATCAGTCCCACAGTGGGGAAATTCCAGTGTTGCAACACACAGTTCAAGAACAGCGGGAAAATGGAACATGCAGTAAAACAAGATAATAGATAATGGCTTAAAAATAGTTTAAAAATACTGTAGACTTAAAAATAGACTCTAATGTAACACACTGTTCCGGTGGAGCAAATACATGTACAACACACACACACACACACACACAGAGAAACACACAGATACGCACCAGCACACACACACACTATTGATTCTCCTGAGCATTGTTGTGTCTGTCCTTTGAGAATCACACATTTTGTCTATTATATTGTGTTTATTTTGTTTATTATATTGTGTTTATATTGTGTTTGTTTTGTGTTTATTTTGTGTGTATTTTGTTGCGCGTTCCTTCAGGCGGAGGATAAGGCCGATGTGCTGAACAAAGAGCTGCTGAGCACAAAACAGAGGCTGGTGGAGACGGAGGAGGAGAAGAGACGACATGAAGAAGAAACTGCTCAGGTCATTCACAGAAAACTAAAGATACTCGATGAAATAATACTACAAATATTATTCTGCAGAAGTCTGAATTAAATTTTGTTTATATTTATCTTCACGTTTTCAGCTGAAGGAGGTGTTCAGACGAGAGCTGGAGAAGGCCGAGTGTGAGATCAAGAAAACTACAGCCATCATCGCCGAGTACAAACAGGTGCCACAGTAAAACCCGACCGTGCAAAGAGATGGCGTCAGTGAAAGTGAAACCATCTGAAGTGTTTGTGTGTTTGTGTGCGTTTGTGCGTTTCAGATCTGCTCTCAGCTCAGCACGCGGCTGGAGAAGCATCAGGCCGCCACCAAAGAGGAGCTGGATATGGTCCGGGTCAGTCCGTTTCTTTGTATTGACGGAGAATTTTAAAATGTTTTCAAAGTGCTCAGTGTGCCGCTGGTCAGCCACAAGAGCAGCCAAGCCTTATAAAATCAAATAAAATAAACCAGACTAGATACACTCTGGATAATAACGTGATTCTTAGTGAAACGCGCTCATGTTCTTGTGTTTTTGTTCCGTGTTTCAGAGTAAAGTTTCGGGCTGTGAGCGCTGCAGGGGGCTCTTCACCTCCACAGATCCGCTCCGGCCCGGTTCTCCCAGGGGGGGCGACCGTCACACGGAGCCCACAGACGAGGAGCACGACGGGCTGAAGGAGCAGCTACGCCACCTGGAGCTGGAGCTGGCACAGACCAAACTACAGCTGGTGGAGGCCAGGTGTCGCATCCAGGTGAGACAGACACCTGTGTGTGTGTGTGTGTGTGTGTGTGTGTGTGTGTATGTACGTATATATATATATATATACGTACATACACACACACACACTCGTATGTCGTTTTCAATTTTTTTTTTTTTATTCTGTTAAACTAGAACTTTGAAATTGCCCTTTTTATATGTGAATATGTTTTTATTCACTGTTGTGTTTTTTTATGCATTTATTTTCATGTGAACTGTATGCTTTTATAAGGTGCTGTTTTGTTTGTATCTGAAAATCTGCAGTTAAAAAATTAAAAAATGAATAAAAACATGGCCTTATGTGTTGTCGTGCAGGTAGCGCCCCCTGGTGGAGTGTTTATCTCTGCGTGTTTGTGTTTGTGCAGGAGCTGGAGCATCAGAGAGGAGTCCTGATGAGTGAAGTCCAGGCCGCCAAAAACTCCTGGTTCAGCAAAACTCTGGGCTCCCTCAAGTCTTCCTCCTCTTCCTCTCCGTCCCCGTCCTCCTCTTCCTCACAGACCCCGTCCTCCCCGAAGGACGGACCCGCGTAACCCGCTCCACCCCTCCGTCCCTCCGTCTCTCCGTCCCTCTGTCCCTCCACCCCTCCGTCCCTCCGTCCCTCCGTCCCTCTGTCCCTCCACCCCTCCGTCCCTCCGTCTCTCCGTCCCTCTGTCCCTCCACCCCTCCGTCCCTCCGTCCCTCCGTCCCTCTGTCCCTCCACCCCTCCGTCTCTCCGTCCCTCCGTCCCTCCGTCCCTCTGTCCCTCCACCCCTCCGTCCCTCCGTCCCTCCGTCCCAGGGCTCTGCAGACTCTCTGGACATTCGCAGTGTCCCTGTCCACACCTTAAGGCCAAAAGGAGGAAGTGAGATGTTTACGTTGAACTGCAGCCCCACCCTGTGGTCAGACGTCGCCACTGCAGGATCACATTTTTATTATTAATTAAAGAACATCGTTACATCGCTTAAGCTCATTTAAAATACTGTCCAGAAGTCACCTGCTTGTCGCCATGGAGGTAAATGAGGTTAATGTCATACTGTGGAACATTCCCGCTACAGCATCACCATGGAGACAACCAGAAAAGTCCCACAGTGCACCTTTAGAAAGAGCAACATGGAAACTACATTGTAAGTCCTCATTGCGATGTTGTTATTCGTGAGGGATAATTCTAGTGTTTTATTTTTGTTTTGTTTTTAAATATTGTACAGATGTTTTAAAGCGACCGGGACTTTTTGTACTGACCGGATCCAAACGCCTTCCCTCAGTGTTGTTCAAAGCACAGTTTGTGACGCCAAGTGACTAAAGTGTAAATACGTTTCATTTTTAAGAAAAGTTTTATTTCCAAAAGATCGATGGGACGTCATCGGGGGACTTCGCTTCACGGTTCATTTGGGACGTCTTGAAATCGTACAAAAACGCACCGTTTGTAAAACTGTGGACTGTATAACGAAGTGGACTAAAGGAGTGTGACGTCGCCCACAGCGTTCGGCTCCAGTCAAATGAAGCTCACAAGGCTAGCGGTTATAAAGGCGAATTTGGAGTTACATAAAAGGAATAGGAATGGATTTACGGACAAAATATCGAAATAAAAACCCCAGGATCATGTAGAGCGGGTTAATACGAACATTTTAAGGCCAAAATGAGGAGCCTGACAGCAGCAGTTACAGAGAGACGGACCACGTTTTTTCAATACAAACTGAATTGGAGCCGGAAGTGCGCCCGTGCTCACTTCCTGTTTGGAACATGGCGGCTAGTGAGTTTTAGCTTTGTCCATTTATATATTATACAACCTATGATTCTGACTACTTGTGCGATGGGTTATGTGAGTTTGTCCAGCTCAGACAGTGTTACCTCTCCCGACTTTAGTAACTCAGAGTAGGATAAATTCTCAGCGTTTCAAACCAGTTCCAGCAAATGTAAAATGGCCTTGAAGAGTCCAGACGACCGACGCTGAAACCACAGACTATAGACGGACATAGTTAACGTTAGATTAGAAATAATAATAATAATAATATTTATTTATAAGCATCTTTCGTCTTTTTAGCAATTCAAGCTGCTTTCCAGAGCCTAATAAAAACGGAATTACAATATTAGAACAATAAAAATATACAGTTCAATACAGAAGACGATTAATTACAGCCAATTTAGTGCAAATAAGTTAGAATCATTCAAATTAGTTGAATGCTGATTTATAAAAAGGGGTTTTTAGTTTTTAATGATTCCAGACCTTTTTTCCTCTGTTCTTGGGGATTTTCGGTCTTATATGTGCGGGCAAGGCCATGAAGAGTTTTAAAATGTATTTTAAAACGCTAGCTGCTGCATTCTAAATAGAAAGTGAACATGGACGTGAAGTGGTTCCTCAGAGCTCTGGGTGCAATTGACTTCTATTGAAAAACCGTCCGCCCTCTCTCTGTAACCGCCGTTTTTATTTCTCTCTTCTGTCTCTAAATTAAGATACAAACATTAATAACAGACCAATCCAGCGTTTGTTTTTCCTGAGGTCACTCCCGTTACCGTTAGCAACAGGTTTGATTGACAGCGCCGTTGCTAAGCTCCCACTCACTTCCAAACCATAATCAAATCTGAAGCTGAACCCAAGATGGCGTCGAGTTGTTTTCAGTGGCCTTCCTCAATACAGACGAGCTCCTCCCACCCGTGTGACGTCTGTAATGTGCACGGCGTGGAGCGTTCGGACCAATCAGAGCGCGGCGTGGAGCGTTCGGACTAATCAGAGCGCGGCGTGGAGCGTTTGGACCAATCAGAGCACGGCGTGGAGTGTTTTCAACAGCGCCTTCAACAGCCTCACTCCTGATTGGCTCTTCGTTTCGCACTCACATTTCCAAATATAGTCCCTGGTTGCAGATTAGCGGCTACAACTGCTGGCCTCAATGAGCTTCGTTTGGTTGCATCAGAGCGCCGTGGGTGACGTCACACTCACTTCATCGACTTCTTTAAACAGTCTGTGGTTGAAACCTTCTCAACATTTTAGTTTTAAGGACGTAAAATATGAGATGTTCATTCAAGACGAAGTTCATTTAGAAGATTTTGTGGGGGGTTTTCATATCCAGCCAAATACTCGGTTGTAGTTTTCACTGCTTCCACTTTTCTACCGTCCAGACGTATGTGGCGGAGGCTGTTCTCAGTGCAGAGGAGCAGCGACTCTACTCCGAGCTCCAGCTGTCTACTGTTGTCTTTGAGTTAAAGGCGCTGTACCTGATTTTCTCAGTCTTAAAAACAGAACTAGTTCATTTGAAACCGTCTGCAGTGGTACAAAGTTCTTCCTCATTTACCTTTTGCATTCAGAGCGTCCTAATTATTCACCACGATGAGTTTATAAGTGCTTTTCAGAGGCTAAAGCAGAGTTTTGCCGGTAAAGCTAACAACTCCCATGCTAACGTGCGCTTCTTAATTGTCGGGCAGTAAAGCGCTTTATAATTAGCTGCAGACAGTACACAGGGGACTTATTTTGACCTCAAGAACTGCTTATAGAAAATATCTGTACTGGGGCAAGACACGTTCTGCTCAAATACATGAAAAAAAAAATCAGGTACAGGTTTTTTTCACTGTAATGTGCCATTGTTCATAAATTCTGCATTTTTCTGTGCAAATGGTGCGACTAACTGGTGTTAAGTTTATAATAATAATTATATAAGAATATAAACAAGGGGCTCTGTTCACGCTTACGTCACAGAACGTTTGGAAACATGCAGATGACGACTTCCTTTGGGCTCTGCTGGCGATAGGAACTCTGGGAAAACTGAGAAAATGTCCCAGTTTTCTTCATCTAGATGTCATTGTATTCTTTCTTTTTTCCTTTTATAAATTGCCTATTCATTTGTGTATTAGAATTTATCTGACTTCCGTTTCGTTCCGTTATGTTCGGCAGACCAACAGTTCCAACCAGTTGCCTGTAAGTGACACCGAAGACGCGATTAGAGTCCCGATCTCCATGGAAAACTTTGGCAGGTTGTGAAGACGCTGCTGCTGAATCCACGGTTTTATCACATGCCCAGTGTCGGGAACTACACCGGAAATCGTCATCCGCGTGTTTCCAAACGTCTTCCGGTAAACGTGAATAGAGCCAACTGGATGTCAAATTTGAACTGTTATCTGAGCAAAAGTTGTATTCATTTATCAAACAAGGATCCTTCTAAAGTTATCACAATAATACACCCAGTAGATTTTGATTTTCTTGAAAGTTTTATCTGATTGCCTCTCCTGTTTTGTTAAAGACGGGGTATTTCACTTCTCTGGGGTATTAACTGTAACACATCACATTTTTAAACCACTATGTTTCCCTTTTATTGTTTTAAAAATGTTATAGTCGACGAAAACAACGTATTAACATGTTTTATAAGCTTCACTTTCGTTTTTGTCTCCCCTCCGTTTGCTCTCTGCGCTAAATCACTCCCCCTCCAGAGCGCTGTCGCAACACAATCAGTGTGCGTCCCGCTAATGAAACTACTGCACATCGCATCAGGTTTGTGAAGTTGTAGTATATTGTTTTGTATCACGTTTTTGTATATTTATGGAGAATTGTCGTGTGGGGGACGTAGGCTTGTGGGCGGAGCTTTGTACAGGCTCGTACTGCTAACTGTAAGGAGATCGCTAGATTACTCAAACACGCATGGGTGACTCTAAAACTTCTTCAGGCAGGTTTTTGAAGGGAATTATAACATGGCAGAAAGCTCCAAAAAGTCAATTTTCCAGAATACCCCCTCTTTAAATGAAGTGTTTTTGTTCCTGAGTGGGGTCACCTCTCCACAGATCTGACCTGTAACTCTGCCTTAAGGTGTCACCCACTTGACTCCGTTCAGATAAGTTTAATGCCATAGTGTGGAACATTCCTGTCAAAGCCATAACACCTTTATGGAGAAAAGTGACATACTGTTCTTTTAAATGGTTCTGTTGTTAATTTGAGGACTGAAGTGTCATTATTGGACACAGAGACAGAGTCTGTACTAACCCCACACTTTTGCCATGTGCGTAAACCTTTTTCTTGAGCACAAAACTGTTATTTTGTATTTTAATTTACTAATTGTTGTTTTAAAAAAGGACAATAGCCAATTTGTAAGTCTTTATTTGGTTTGAACAGCGCGAGATATCAGTTATGTGGTGTCATGTTTATTGTACGATCAGACCATTGAAATGAACAGAATCCAACTTAATAAACTCAAGATTTAATTGTGTCATTGTCATTTGTTTTATGACTGAACTGACAGAAAATAAAACAAAACTAGATACTGAAGAGACAAAAATGGTACACTTTCTGAAGAGTTTTGCAGTTCGTCAAAAGCTTTTCCCCGTGGGGATGTTATTGCTTTGTCTGGAATGTTCCACAGTGTGGCATTAAACCTTTCTATCTTCACAGAAACCAAACCAGACCAAGTTACAGGTCAGATCTGTGGAGAAGCGACCCCGCTCACAGTCAGAATGTCTGTTTTTGTAGGTATTTTTGAGCTCTAAAACCACCTGTAATTGAATAAATGTAAAGTAGAGCTGTTTAATGTCATACTGTGGAACATTCCAGGCAGAGCAATGACATATCTGTAGAAATAAGCAGGTATCTAACCCCCAACCAAAAAGTTGCACAGTGCAGCTTTAAAGTAATTAGAAATCAAGTAATCAAGTATGCAAATTATGGTATTTTCCACCAATATAAAACAAACACTATTATAGTAAGGTACTTTTAATCTCATTATCATGCAAATATACTCCTCTAACTAAACAGAAAAAGTAAGAAAAATCCTGGTTGGCCCGACCTGATTTCATGGTTGAGTTCCTAAAAATAAATAAACAGGAGAGGAGGAGAGAAGGAGCAGTGTTTATTTAATGTTTAGTCCCACTTTAACTGCACAGCCCTTACATGGCGGCTGACAAACAGAATTGAACATTCAAACAGCCCTAACAATCTTGGAGTGAACTTTCTGGTACAAGGCGATTACGTGGCTTTGGAGTTGTTGAGGCGGTCGCTGAAATCGTCGAAGTAAGCATCGGCGCATCGTAGAATCTGCTGCACAGCTGAAAGTACCAGGATGTCCACAGGAAGCTCCAGCTCCAGCTCCTCACTGTAGTTCTTCATAGGGAGGACACAAGACAGAGGGAGGCCCAGGCGAACACTGGCATCCTGCAGCTAAACAAGAAACCGTATTTGCATTATGAATAGAAAATATTATGATTATTACGTCGTGTGTGTAATCCCTCAGTTGTTGGCTTTTCTCTTCAGACAGATATAAGGCAGTAACTCAGCAGTAACCCAACGTAAGTACGTGTCAGGCTTTGTCTTGTGTCTATTGTGACTCACCAGTAACATGACCAGAACTGAACTGTCCAGCTGACAGAATAAAAGCAGTTATTATTATTGCAATACTGAGAGAAAGAAATAAAGTAACAACACTGTGTGCATAATTATTACGAGAGGGAGGCATTACATAACACTGATGCATAGTGGCTGGTGGCTCTGAGAGAAGACCACAGCAACCTCCCTGACCAGAATCCAGTCACAGTGGCAGACATTCAGAAAAAAGTCTCAGGCATGAAAAACTGGACAGCACCAGGCCCTGACATGATCCACGCATACTGGCAAAAGAAGCTCACTGCACTCTACGAGCACCTGGCAGCACAAATGAATCAGCTGCTAAGGGATGGGACTCACCCTGAACGGCAACCAATGAGCGTATGATCCTGATCCTGAAGGAGCCCTCAAAGGGTAGAGTCCCATACAACTATGGGTCAATAACCTGTCTCTCCACAACATGGAAGCTCATGTCAGGCATCATCACGGGCACATGGATCAATAAATGCTAACAGTGAGCGAGACATTGACTCACTGATCCACACCATCAGGATCTACAGCACAGACAATGGAATGCCATTCGGGCTTGACAAATGTAGTAGGATGGTGATAAAGCGAGGGAAGGTAGTCCACACAGAGGGGGTCTCACTCCCAGAGGGAACAATAGCAAACATTGAGGACTGTTACAAGTACCTTGGTATCCCACAAGCAAACGGCAACATTGAAGAGGCAACAAGGAAAGCGGCTACGGCCAAATACCTGCAATGAGTAAGGCAAGTCCTAAGAAGCAGCTCAATGGCAAGAATAAGGCACAGGCAATAAACAGCTACGCCCTGCCAGTGATCAGATACCCTGCAGGAATCATAAGCTGGCCAAAGGAGGAGATACAGACCACAGACATTAAGACACGAAAGCTCTTGACCTGCATGGAGGGTTCCATCCCAAATCCAGCACCCTGAGACTAAGTGAGCTGGAAGGAAGGAGGCCGAGGACTAGTGAGTGTGGGAACCACTGTCCAGGATGAAACGGCCAAAACCCATAAGTACATCAAGGATAAGGCCCAAACAGATGACGTGCTCAGGGAATGTCTCAGACAGTGGAGCTCAGAGGAAGAGGTGCTGGAGGGACCATCATGGCAGGACAAGCCCCTACATGGGGTGTACCACCGAAACATAACTGAAGTGGCTGATATCAAGAAATCCTACCAATGGCTGGAGAGGGCTGGTCTGAAGGACAGCACAGAGGCCCTCATCCTGGCTGCACAGGAGCAGGCCTTGAGCACCCGAGCAATAGAGACCCAGATCTACCACACCAGACAAGACCCAAGGTGTAGGCTGTGCAAAGAGGCTCCTGAGACAGTCCAGCACATAACTGCAGGGTGTAAGATGCTGCAGGGAAAGCATACATGGAGCGACATGACCAAGTGGCGGGCATAGTGTACAGAAACATCTGTGCAGAGTACGGGCTGGAGATCCCAAGGTCAAGGTGGGAAACTCCCCCGAAGGTTGTGGAGAATGACCGAGCCAAGATCCAGTGGGACTCCCAGATACCGACTGACAAAATGGTGATGGCGAACCAACCAGACATAGTGGTGGTGGATAAACAACAGAACAAAGCCGTGGTGGTGGACATTGCAATACCAAGCGATGGTAATATCAGGAAAAAGGAACATGAGAAACTAGAGAAATACCAGGGGCTCAAGGAAGAGCTGGAGAAGGCCTGGCAGGTGAAGGCATCAGTGGTGCCCGTGGTGATCGGAGCACTCGGGGCTGTAACCCCCAAACTGGAGGAGTGGCTACAGCAGATCCCAGGAAAAACATCAGACATCTCAGTCCAGAAAAGTGCAGTACAGGAACAGCAAAAATATTACGCAGAACTCTCAAGCTCCCAGGACTCTGGTAGAGGACCCGAGCTGGATGAGGGTGAGAGAGACCAACCACCGTGGAAGGTGAGGAACACTTTTTTTTACTTTTTTTTTTTTTTAATAACAAACACATATCAGATCTCAATGTGGAAAAAAATATGTCGGATATATATTTGATTATCTATACAAATATGGACAGGGCAATGTCTTCGGAACCAAGGGACGCTCCTCTTTTAATGGAAATGAACAACAGGTGAAACAGAGCGGCAACAATGTGAGACAACCCCTAAAACAGGACTGGTTTTGCATGTGGAGGTCATTTCAAGTTTCTCCCTCTTGGTCTTTTTTGTCTGGTTTTCCACTAGTGCTGCTTTGGCTAGAGTGATTATCACTGGGAGAATGAGACCTTTCATTAACCTTACAGAAGTTGCACAGATTGTCCAACTTCTCCAGGACGGCACATCCGGACTTGCCGTTGCAGGAGATTTAATGTGTCTCTCAGCACAATCTCCAGAACATGGAGGAGATTTCAAGAGACAGGCAGTTTCTCTAGAAGAGCTGGACAGGGCTGTAGAAGGTTCTAAACCCATCAGCAGGACCCATATCTGCTCCTTTGTGCAGGAGGAACAGGCTGAGCACTGCCCCTGCCCTACAGAATGACCTCCAGCAGACCACTGGTGTGAATGTCTCTGTCCAAACAATCACAAGCAGACTTCATTAGGGCGGCTTGAGGGCTCCACGTCCTGTGGTGGGCCCTGTGCTCACTGCCAGCACCGTGGAGATCCAACGGCATTTGATACACCACATCAGAATTGGCAAGTCCGCTACTGGTGCCTTGTGCTTTTCACAGATGAGAGCAGGTTCACCCTGAGCATCTGTGATAGACGTGAAAGAGTCTGGAGAAGACGAGGAGAACGCTCTGCTGCCTGCACCATGGTTCAGCATGAGCGGTTTGGTGGTGGGTCAGTGATGGTCTGGGGAGGCAGATCCATGGAGGGACGCACAGACCTCTACCAGCTAGAAAACAACAGTCTGAATGCCATTTGGTATCATGATGAAATCCTTGAACCCACTGTCAGACTACGCTGGTGCAGCAGGTCCTGGGTTCCTCCTGATGCACGACAAAATGACTAAGACATTGCCCTGTCCACATTTGTATAGATATTTTGTTTTCACATTGAGATCTGATGTGTTGATGTGTTGTATGTGCTGCCAGATTATGCACCAGAGACTTCCGATTCATTTTGATTGTAGAAGAATCCTTACCAGGTCCTTGATATATGGGCTCTTGTAGACACTGGTCAGGTCCTCCTTCACTATAGGACAAGCCTCGTCTACTTTGGTGACCAGGGCCAGCTGAGGGATGCCTGCACAGACACACTTTCAGAGCAGTGTACATGCTATGGACACCAGGACACCAGGGGGCGCATACTGACCCAGCAGGTTGGCTTTCCGACGCACAGCAGTGAGTTTGGCCTCCAGTTTGTCAGGCATGATGGAGATCTTACATCCGTCCAGGACAAAGACCAAACAATGAATCCTGTCTTTGAGTTCAGGAGAGGAGCGATATCCGTGAGTCTCAGAGTGAAGAGGAGCAGAGGCATTGAACTGAGGAGAAGGAGAGGAGGAGGGCAGGAGAGAAGGGGATGAGGACGAGGAGAGGAGGAAAAGGAGAGGAGCAGACAAGGAGCAGAGGAGGAGCAGAAGAGAGCTGATTAGGTAATAGGTCACATAACATTTGTATGATTAAGGAGAGAGAGAGTTTTACCTGGTAACAGTCCGGCATGTGGCCTTTGAGGATGCTGGTGATGTCATCGATATCAAGCCCCGCCCCCGTGCTGTCCTCCAATCCCATGGTGTCACACAGGATGATTGGCAGCATCTTCCCTTCACGCCCGGCTTTCACTGAGTACGTGCGGAACTGATGAGGGCACAAAACATTTCAGTCTGCTGCCTCCTCAGACTCTACGCTTTGGCTGATAACTCACTCTTTTATTCAGTCACTTTTCACCAAGTTGCATTGTGGGTTTTCAGCGTCATATTTACACCTAAATGCTCACATTCAGACGTCCAAACAGAAATCACAGGATACAGACTTAAAGTGGGACTGAAGAGGAGCGGGAGGGACAAGGAGGGCCGGAGTCTCGGGGTATAAGGAGGTGTTTGTAATCCGAAACACATGGCTGTAATCGGGGCAGTCCTTTGTGAAGTCACATAGTACTTGAAAGTGCAGATGCCCCTGGAGGGAGCACACATCCAGACAGCTGCAGATTTACCCTATTTGCCCTAATATTGCCAGAAAATGACTTGGGACAGTAGATAATACTAAAACTAGGGCTGCAACCAACAATCATTTTCTTAACGATTTATCTATTTAAGCATTAAAGACTCGTCACTAAAGGCGCCGCATTGCCGTGCTCTACATGTGGCGACGTATTTTCCTAATCGCCATCGTCAATTACTAATAATAATCGCCAAATGACTGCAGCTCTAATTAAAATCACATATACAGTTTAATAGCGAAGAAAAAAATATAATTATTGTTTAGTTCCACTTTAAATCTTAATGTTTATGTGGTTAATGTTGAAAAGTCAGTGGTCTGGGTTTAGGGGCCCATGTGTCACTCGTGTTTACAGAAGTCTTGTGTAGTACCTGTGTGGTGAGGCTGGTGGCGCTACATCCTGCCATGGCCTGGATGGTCACATGACCTCTGAACACAGAGTTGATGGAGTTGAAGAAGCTCGACTTCCCGGCACCCACGGGTCCCACGAGCAGCACCCTCAGCCTGGGCACAGAGCTGCAGAGAGGCTTGTACGTGGAGATAGTGTCCATGAGCTCCAGCCTCCTCCTGCACAGGGACAATACAGATGTTGAACACTTCCACAAACAGGACCAGGGACGGACTGGCACCAAAAAACGGCCTTGGACTTTCTTTTCCCAAATAGGCCCACCAACTGACCGGGGGGTGTACTTCTCACTTACTGGTACCTCCTCTTCCTCTGGCAAGTCCTCCGGTGGAGATCCCCTTGTCTCTCCCTCCTTCTCCTCTCCCACATTAGGCCTACTGCTACTGCTACTGTTACTGCTACTGCTACTACTGCTACTGTTACTGCTACTGCTACTGCTACTGTTACTGCTACTGCTACTGCTGCTGGTGCTGCTGCTGCTGCTGCTGGCGGCACCACTTTGATCGAAAAGCACCGTCAGTTTTCTACATTTGGATGCTTCGTTTTCCAATAACTTTGCTCTCTTGTCTCTCAGCTTCTGCCATCCACTTTTCTCCCTGTGCTTCTTGCCATTTTGATTCTTCTTTGTTGCTTTTAGACTTAAAGAATGTAGGCCTATGTTTGACTAACTGACAAAATATTATATGAGCGCCCTCTGGCTGTTAGGTGTTAGACTCTACATTTTGGTTATTGAACAGGGCCAGTTGACAAAAAAAAAAAAAAAAGGGCAGTCCGTTCTACAGCCGTTGGTCAGCCGTACACCGGACGGCCGTTCTAGACTTTTCCAGAACGCACAGATTGCCAGTCCGTCCCTGAACAGGAGAAGAAGAAGAACAAGATCTGGACTAAGCTTACCAAGGCTAGTGAGGCTAGCAGTTATAGCAGCAAATTTGGAGCCGAGTTCCACATTAGAATTTCTGACTGCGACTATCATAGCAACCAAAGAGCCAAAGAGCTTAGCAACGCTGTCAATCAAGCCTATTGCTAAGTCGAGCAGGAGCGCAAAAAAGGCATCCGATTTGTCTGTTATTAAAGTTCATCTTGATTTATGAACAAAATAGCGAAATAAAAACCCCAGGATCATGTAGAGTGGGTTAAAATGAACATTTTAAGACCAAAATAACGAGGCTCCCAGCAGCAGTTACAGAGAGAGGAGTGACGTTTTTTCAATAGCAAGTGAATTGGAGCCAGTCGATGGAGCTGGAAGCACATCCATGCAATCTTCCTATTTGGAAACGTGGCGGCTAGTGGGTTTATTTATTTAACCCTCTACAGCTCGAACCTTTTTACAGTCCAGAAAAAATGACCCAAAAAAAAAAAAAACATCCCCCAAATGCAAAGAAATTGTACCCACGATAAATATTGTACTGATCTGAACCCGAGCGGTGTTCTGTTATTGGACTTCTGTGCTAGCCACGGTTTGACCATAACGAACACCATGTTCGAGCACAAGGGTGTCCATCAGTGCACGTGGCACCAGGACACCCTAGGCCAGAGGTCGATGATCGACTTTGTTGTCGTGTCATCTGACCTCCGGCCGCGTGTCTTGGACACTCAGGTGAAGAGAGGGGCAGAGCTGTCAACTGATCACCACCTGGTTGTGAGTTGGGTCCGCTGGCGGGGGAGGAAGCCGGAAAGATCTGGCAGGCCCATGCGTATAGTGAAGGTCTGTTGGGAACGTCTGGCAGAGCCCTCTGTCAGGGGGACCTTCAACTCACACCTCCGGGAGAGCTTCTCCCAGATTCCGGGGGAGGCTGGGGACATGGAGTCCGAGTGGGCTCTGTTCTCGGCCTCTATTGTCGATGCAGCTGCTCGTAGCTGTGGTCGTAAAGTCTGGTGCCTGTCGCGGCGGCAATCCCCGAACCCGGTGGTGGACACCGGAAGTAAGGGATGCTGTCAGGCTGAAGAAGGAGTCTTATCGGGCCTTGTTGCCTCATGGGACTCCTGAGGCAGCTGACAGGTACCAGCAGGCCAAGCGTGCTGCAGCCCGGGCGGTCGCAGAGGCAAAAACTCAGGGTTAGGAGGAGTTCGGAGAGGCCATGGAGGAGGATGGAGATCGTGGATACAAGCGGCCGAAATTAGTTTCCTCCACAGAGTGGCTGGGCGCTCCCTTAGAGATAAGGTGAGGAGCTCAGTCACATGGGAGGAGCTCGGAGTAGAGCCGCTGCTCCTCCACATCGAGAGGAGCAGCTGAGGCTCAGGCATCTGTTCTGGATGCCTCCCTCGGGAGCTGTTCCGAGCATGTCCCACCGGGAGGAGGCCCTGGGGAAGACCCAGGACACACTGGAGGGACTATGTCTCTCGGCTGGCCTGGGAACGCCTTGGGGTCCCCCCAGAGGAGCTGGAGGAAGTGTCCGGGGTGAAGGAAGTCTGGGAGTCTCTGCTTAGACTGTTGCCCCCGTGACTTAGCCCCGGATAAGAGGAAGAAGATGGATGGATGGATGCAGCTTCACAGCATTTCCACGAGCCCTGTTTTGTTCATCTCTGTAAAAAATGATCACATGAAACTAGTCCAACTCAAAAAATGTAAATTTAATGAAAAAGTTCCATAATTTTTGTCACTCCTTTCAGAACGTCAAATCTATTCTCATTTTTTGAGATGGTCCAGTTCTTATCTTAGTAAAATTCAGACTACACCACTGGGCACTTACTCTGTGAGCCAAACCATGGGCCTCCAGGGCTTCTCCAGCTCCCTTTTCTCTGTCAACACAACATGAGGAACATTAGAGACAAACACAGACACACACACACACAGACACACACACACACACACACAGCTCTGTGGCTCCGTCTGGCATCGCCCCATTACGGTTTTTTAACAGGTTCAGTGTCAAGGCTCAAGGTCATGAATCATGGTAATAAATTCTTAAGTTGGACATATTATAATGAAAATACAGAGGATAAGTGATCACACTGATGTCATTATGTCCCTGACACTAAAGCAGAAACTTGAGCTGCAATACATAAATGAAATGCTTAAGAATTCAGAGTTAAATTCAAAGTTCAGTCGTCCCTCTGCAGCTCTAATCTATAGAAGCCCATTTCCCCTTGTAAATAAAAAATAAAAGCCTCACAGGAAATCATAATTACAAGGTTTAAACTTTTAATTATGATTTTTTTTATGTAATTATGAATTCCTGTGAGACTTTTATTTTTTATTAACTGGCAGAAATGGGCTTCCATACAAATCGTATTGTATTACAACCACAGACTGTATAAAAAATGGACTAAGCGAGTGTGACGTCGCCCACTGCGTTCAGCTCACGGCTGCAGGAGCGAATTTGGAGCCAGACTCGATATTATGAACAGGATTATTTGACAGACAAAATAGCAGAAAAAAAACTGAATCATGTAGAGTTGATTAATACAAACATTTTAAGACCAAAATGACGAGGCTCAGAGCAGCAGGTACAGAGACACGAGCCTCAATATTCCAGTGTGAGTCAATGGAGCCAGAGTCAGAAGGAGCCGAAAGAGCCGCATGAGAACTTCCTGTTTGGAACGCGGCGGCTATTGCATTAGCTAAGTCCACTTATATATAGAGTTTATGATTACAACTAAGATAATTAAAATCTCCCCGTTACTGCAAAGAAACCTACACAAAACAGTGAGCCCCAAAATATACAGTTCCAGCTTTTATATATCGAATAAGTCGATATAATGATTATTGTAACAGGCCCACTGACACGTGCTGAGAAGTGAAGGCGTTACCTTCCACCTGGTACACCTCACAGTCGATCAGCTGCAGGTCGTTGCCGTGCACATCTGCAGCTGAGATGGCGGTGTAGTATACTCCTGGATTATTGTAAACAACTGTTGGGCCTCCGTTCATGAGAATCAAACTTTCTCCAAAATATGGGCCTGTGTTACTCATCATTTTGACAGCGCAACCACTGTTGATGGTGGGATATTTGAACAGAACATCTCCTTTAAAGGTAAAGAGAAAGGCCTTCTGATCGTTGACAAAACCTCTGGTCTGACTGAAGGGGACGCTGGTGTACCCTCCGAACACGTATCCGGAGCTGTTGTATCCCACTGAGACGGAAGGGCCTCGGGCATCACAGTGCTGATGGAACGCTGCTGCCTTGAAGCCGTGGATGGAAGCTTTAAAGAGCAGCTTCAGCTTCACTCCTCCTCCCAGCTCCTGGCACAGCGCCCTCTGCTGGACCCTCGTCAGGTTGGAGTTCATGACAACAGCTTCAAGAGAAAAGAAAGAAAAGTGTAGTTTGAGGATTTGATTAAAGCTACAGACCTATTCTGGAGTGACTTTTCCGAGCTGTTTCCTTCTCATTGACCCTCTGAAGTTTTAATTGGAGTGATTCATGTTTGTTTAAACTTTATTCTCCTGTATTCAAAACGTCACTGCTCCGATCTACCCCCGTTTTCACCGTTCCTAGAACACGCCCACTGTGACATACGCACTTCCTTCTCCAGTTTAATTTTCTTAATCTGTGATACACGGAGGATTCAGCAGCGTCGCGGCGTCATTTTGGTCCAAATGATCAGCGGCTCTCCACAGGAGGCGCCGACAGCACCCGACGCTTTGTTGATGATCACTGGGTACAAAGTTTTTGACGCAGAAATCAATTAATTGTATGAATTTAAAATTAATTTTAGGTGAATATTGAGATTTAATATGTCCAAATGATAAGATAATGATCCAGCCTGCACACACAAGCACAATCTTCTAAAAACACAATGTCCAAAGTAGTAGAAATGCAAAATCAAATTCAGGATTATGCAACGTGTCAAACCTGCTTTGCTCCTGTCCCTGTAGCAGTACAAACTCCTCACTGTGAGACAAGCAGTTATTATTTTATCTGATGTGTGACTCTTGAATCCTCACTCAGCTTTCCTCTGTGCTTCCCTTTTATATACAGTATGGAGCATTTGATTGAGGAGAGGAATCAAGGAAAAGGAAGCGAGGAAATAGGATTGAGACGCGCCCGTGGAAGAAGCAAACGCAGGTAAATCAACTCCCACAGACACGTCGTGGACAGAGGGGACAAAGGTGACTGCAGAGGCGTGTTCTGCACATGTTAAGATGAAAAAGGAAGTGTGTTTTTGTTACAATCCGACTCATATCCACGAAGAATAGTGAGGAAATTAATATTTTCACGCGCAAAACTGCAAAGCTACATGGCACACCCCGCCCCGAGACAACCGATCATTTCTTCACCAAACCGACCCTGTGACTCACGGGACGCACGGGTCTGAAGAACCCGCGCGTCTCCGGTCCGGAGCACGTTCAGCGTGTGCTCCATACGCTGGTTTTGTCGTGTATCACTGCGCAGATATAGTGCAATAATTGCCTCTAAACAAACAAACAAAAAAATCTTAATTTTAGGTTATTTATACGAGCCTATATTTAAAAATAAATAAATAAATAAATCTTAATTGTAAGTTATTTATACGTGCCTATATATTAAAAAAAAAAAAAAGCGCTGAGTCACGAGAAGTGGTAAGGAAAAAAAAAGTTTGACTAGAAAAAAAAAGAGTTGGATTATAATGTAAGAGAGTCACATGGAAATGAATCAGCACTGAAATAAAAGCAACAAACTCAAAACCTACCGGCAATTTCCCGTGAGGACGTAACTTTTTATTTCCAACACACCGGGCGATTATTCTTCTGTTCAGATCTGCCTCTGGTTTAAAAAAAGATCATTCCAAGTAAATAAGTGAAATATTAGGGTTAAAACGCGCTGTTTCCTCGTCTGTGCGTGAAGGAAAGACTCTGGAAAAAGGGAGCGCGTAAAACCAGAGCCGCAGAAACGAAACTGAAGCAAAGCCAGAACCAGTGGAAGAGTTTTTCAAAGTAAAAGCTTCGAGTGTGGAACCTGTGGAAGTGCTTTTTCAAAGTAAAAGAACCTGTGGAAGTGTTTTTCAAAGTAAAAGAACCTGTGGAAGAGTTTTTCAAAGTAAAAGAACCTGTGGAAGTGCTTTTTCAAAGTAAAAGAACCTGTGGAAGTGTTTTTCAAAGTAAAAGAACCTGTGGAAGTGCTTTTTCAAAGTAAAAGAACCTGTGGAAGTGTTTTTCAAAGTAAAAGAACCTGTGGAAGTGCTTTTTCAAAGTAAAAGAACCTGTGGAAGTGTTTTTCAAAGTAAAAGAACCTGTGGAAGAGTTTTTCAAAGTAAAAGCTCAGAGTGTGGAACCTGTGGAAGTGTTTTTCAAAGTAAAAGCTCAGAGTGTGTTTTATCTTTGTAAATATTGGTTATTTATGAAGCTTTTTTTGCCCATAAGTGGTGAATTGACTGAAAGTAAAGATTTATTTCGATTAACAGCAACGTTTTGGAGAATTTTGCTCTGTGAATATGGTATTTGCCAAGAAGTATGAATAAATGAATGAGTTTTTCAGTTTTTACATTTTGATGTGTGTAGTGAGGAATGATGTTTTCTTCTTTGAGGATTATTGGAACTCGTCATTTCTGGGAAAGATAAACTTCTTATTATAATAGTTAATGTTTTGATGGGTGTGCCAGACAGAAGCTGCAGTTTGGATCAATTTATTGTAGAAATCTAGATAAAACTGGTTTGTAGGGTAAAATGTCAAATCTTGAAGTGAAGTTCTCGTATTTTATTGATGATTGGGTAATGATATGAGATTGTCCACGTTTTATGCGACCGAATATCATGAAATTGTGTGTTCCAGTTAAATTTTCCTCTGGGTTGATTTTTATTTATGCTGAGAAAGACTAAACCGAATGTCTTTTTTATTAAAAAAATCAATTCCGTTCATGGATCATTTGTATTGGTTAAAAATCAGAGCTCGTTGTTCTATGGTGGAACAAAGTAAAAGTAATAAAGTACTTAATCGAAGTACACATTTTAGGTATCTGTACTTTACCTAAGTACATTTTACAGTGGATACTTTTTACTTTTACTTCACTACATTTGAGAGCAGGTATCTGTACTTTCTACTCCACTACATTTTTGATCAGGACTGAAAAGTAAAAGTATTTTTATTCGTTTTTTTAACACACAGCAAACAAAAATATACAAATAAAAACATCTGGGAAAAACTATGAATTCAGTTGTTTCCAAACACAAATCACAAATCACAAATCAAAATCACGACATCTGAAGTTTTATTTGTTCTCAAAACCTTCACAAAATACTTGAAGTACATTTTTAAACGGGTACTTTAATATTTTTACTTAAGTACATTTTTTCATGCGATAGTACTTCTTCCAAGAAATTAAGAATATAAAGTTTTAGAATTTGGAAAAACGACTCCTCAGTTTGAGTAATTAATAACGAACCGACTTTTAGAGCGCACAGTAAAACCTTTTTCTTTTTTATTTTCTTTATTCATTCTGAATACATTCAATATTTAAAGGTGCACTGTGTAACTTCTTTGGTGGAAGGTTCCACAATATAACCACAAACTTCTGAATCTCCATGGAGACTCAAAAGCCAAATTACAGGTTAGGTTTGTGGAGAGGCGACCCCACTCAAAGCAAGAATAGTTTTTTTTTAAAGATATTTTTGAGCAATAAATAACAGCTGTAGTTGAATAAACGCAAGACAGTATATATATACTGTATATAATAGTTTAATGCCGTACTGTGGATATTTTACACCAAAGCGTCAACATCTCCATGGAAACGCATTTGACTGTCCACCAGAAAAGTTACACAATGCAGCTTTAAAGCTCACAAGAGTCGATTTTGTGTAATGTAGGACTTTTAAACTACAACCTCTTCCACAAGTTTACTGATAAATAAAATAATTCTATCTTTTATTCTTTAAACAAATCCTACAAAAACACACAGGTCTAAGTTTAATGTTCCTCAGTATGGCTTTAAACCTTTTTATCTTCATGGAGACCAAACCAGACCAAGTTACAGGTCAGATCTGTGGAGAGGCGACCCCGCTCACAGTCAGAATGTCTGTTTTTCTAGGTATTTTTGAGCTCTAAACCCACCTGTAATTGAATAAATGTAAAGTAGAGCTGTTTAATGTCACACTGTGGAACATTCCAGGAAGAGCAATGGCGTATCCATAGAAACAAGCAGTGCAGAAAAGTGACACAGTGCATCTTTACTGAATAATGAGTTTATTGGAGAAGCCTATAAAATCAATAAAATTATTGAAAAATGATCTGAAATGTACAAAATGTTTATTAAAAATGTCACAAAATGGGATTATACAACACACTAAAGTCCCATTCCCCATCATTTTTCCACATAGACCTTTTTTAAAATTAGAATATTATTAATTCAAAACAAAATAAAACAAAGTCGCTCCATGCAGATAGAGAAAACAAACGGACACGGGCATAAAAACTAAAACACCTTATGATTTAACACCTTCAGTGGCGGCCGTTCTGTTTCGTCTTTTGAAACGTTTAAATGTTGAATCTGTGTGGGAAACTAAAAATGTAAAGAACACGTATATAAGAACACAGCCTCTGTCATTGCTCTGCCTGGAATGTTCCGCAGTGTGACATTAAACAGCTCTACTTTACATTTATTCAATTACAGGTGGTTTTAAAGCTCAAAAATACCTAGAAAAACAGACATTCTGTGAGCGGGGTCGCCTCTCCACAGATCTGACCTGGAACTTGGTCTGGTTTGGTCTCCATGAAGTTTTAATGCCACACTGTGGAACATTCCAGACAAAGCAATAACATCTCCAAGGAGAAAAGCGTTTGACGGACCCTCCACTAGAAAAGTTACACAATGCAGCTTTAAAGTTTTTCACTAAGTTTCACTAGAACATAGCTAACATAATTATATTTAAGATTTGACTAAAAATCTTTCTAGTTTTTCTTTTTTCTTTTAAATTTTGGTAAAGTTTATAATTTTTTACTTTGGTTGGACACGGACAGCAGACTGTTACCTAGCAACCATAACGTAAACAAGGGTCAAAACTTATCTCAATTACACAATAATTATGATTAAACAAAGAAAAATAAGAAATAAGAAAACACCTTTATTTTGTTAAAATATTTGCCCTGAATACACCATTTTCTGATGTTCTAATGTCGTTTCCTCGTTACACACAGACCTGGAGTTGTGTTTTGTTTCATTCACACAAGTTTAACGCACAAACCCAAACAGAAAACACTCTGTTCCACCTTGTGATGTCATGTGGTAGTACAGGAAGTGCTCCACTGTGTTTTTAAACTCCACACACCTTCACCAGAATCATTCGGATGATTTCAGCCCTGGAATCGCCAAACTCCACTGAACAAAAGGTAAAAAGGAGCCGTTCACTTGAAAACTACCGCTTCATGACATCACAAGGTGAAACGGAGCATTTTGGAGAGACAGTAGCATTAAAACATGGCTAAAAGCTCACTATAGTTATATTTCAGGTAATACGGGCCCTTTAAATGGAAGTTTAGAAGACTGTGTGTGAATTGCCTCTGCGTTTTGGATAGAGTTTTCGGTTGGTGATGTACGCAGGGGGATTCTGTTTTAGAACTCAACACGACTTTCTGTATTCTTTAACTTTTTTCCACAAACTGACACTTAACCGATGTAAATCTATAGTAAATATTTAGCACAGGTACTCTCCCCAAACCGAGTTATAAAACATGAAAAAATATTGGCGCATTCACACTTTTCCTTGATGAGTCCTGGTTTGTGTGGTCGTGTTTGGAGGCGGCTCTCTGCTGCTCCCTGTAGTACAGGTCTGTGTACTGCAGCTCAGTGGTCGTGTTTGGAGGTGGCTCTCTGCTGCTCCCTGTAGTACAGGTCTGTGTACTGCAGCTCAGTGGTCGTGTTTGGAGGTGGCTCTCTGCTGCTCCCTGTAGTACAGGTCTGTGTACTGCAGCTCAGTGGTCGTGTTTGGAGGTGGCTCTCTGCTGCTCCCTGTAGTACAGGTCTGTGTACTGCAGCTCAGTGGTCGTGTTTGGAGGTGGCTCTCTGCTGCTCCCTGTAGTACAGGTCTGTGTACTGCAGCTCAGTGGTCGTGTTTGGAGGTGGCTCTCTGCTGCTCCCTGTAGTACAGGTCTGTGTACTGCAGCAGTAGCTCCAGCGCTCGCAGCAGCAGGACGTCTGAGCTCAGGTCCAGCTCGAGCTCACACCAGTAGTTCCTCACTGGGACCACGGAGGACGGGGACATGCCCACCAGCTCTGCCGCTTTAAACATCTGCAAACACACAGGGGCCAGGGGTTTAAGATTCTGTAGTGACCGGGATCGCCATCAAAGGGCCCTGATTACACCGTTTATGATCTGTGTTCTCATGTTTCCTCGTCACAAACACACCTGGAGTTGTGTTTTGTTTCATTCACACATGTTTAACACACAAACCTGCACATTTAGGCTGAGTTCTTCTCTCAAACTGAAAACACTCTGTTCCACCTTGTGATGTCATGTGGTAAAACAGAAAGCACTCCACTGTGTTTTTAAGCTTCATACACCTTCACCAGAATCACCCCTGGAATTGCCCATTTCTACTGAACAAAAGGTAAAGGGTGAAAACTACCGCTTCATGACATCACAAGGTGGAACAGAGGATTTTAAGCTTTGATGATGGAGACAGACTAATGAATGATTACTCAAACCTTTGTGAATGAAACAAAACACAACTGCACATCGCGTCAGGTTTGTCCAGTTGTTGTGTACAGTTTTGTATCATGTTTTTGTATATTTATGGAGAATTGTCGTGTGGGAGCGTGAGTAACGTAGGCTTGTGGGCGGAGCCTTGTACCGACTCTTACAATTAAACGTAAGGAGGGTTTGAATAGAATAAAACCTCTTCAGACATGTGTTTGATGAGGGAACAATGTTAGAACATGGCAGAGAGATATCCCGTCTTTAAGCTTTTTTCAGCTATAACAGCCTACTGTTTTTTCTACTGTTTTACTGCATTTTACGTTGATTTAAAAATAATCGTTTATGGCACATTACCATCTCTCGAATGACGACGCTCTTGTAAACCTCTGATGTGTCCTTCTGAGTTTCCTTACAGATTTTATCCACATGAGTCAGGAGGACGACCTGATGAACCCCTTTAAAAACACATCAAAAATCCGTCAGTAAAATTTGACACACACGCCAGGAAAATTAAATTATTAAAGATCCATTAAACACCCTCCCGAAGCTTTACTCCGCCCCAAGCAAAATCTGGAGCGATGACTGACAGCCGACCCACAGCCACAACAATCCGACACGGCGCGGACTTTGAAACAGAGCGGACATTTGTGCTCGGATCAGGCCGTTTCCCTTTTCTCCAGACACGGCGGGACATCGCAGTGCCCGGTGGTGCCAGTAGGGGGCGGGGCTGAGAGGGGCTCCTCACGTAAAAACCTCAGAACAGAATCTGACTCACTGATGCCATTTGTCCAACCCAGAAACTCAAATGTCGTGGCCGTAGTTGATCCTAAAGAGGCGGAACAGGCACGACTTTGACCCAAAAGTCTGATTTTTAACAAATATGAACTAAAATGCCAAAATAAGGCCAGGGACAGATTTACACTTCTATTTTAGACCCATTTACACAGTTAATCAGTAGAAAAAAAGTGATTTTGGCGTTTAGTGGCTCTTTAAATGAAAAAAAAAAAAGTATACAGATAAAATAATAACTAAAACATAATACAGTACAATACAGAAAAAGAAAGAAATTGGATTAAAATGATATTTAGTCTGCATAGTGTGTAATTTATTTTGATCCCCTCGATCCTAGTCACACGTGTGGAGAAGCCGATCCTCAGGTACCCGCCGCATATAAACAGCAGAGTCTGGTCCACATTAGGAACAGACAGGGAGAGGCGTTAAACTGCACGGGGTAAGAAACAGCCAGGAAAATATTCGAACCGTTTTTGATCAGCAGCTACGACTCTCTCCACTGAGCACATCTTAGTGGAGCTTCAATGAATATTTGTTCTGCAGAGAGCAAAGAACTAAACTACCGTAATTTCCGGACTATTGAGTGCACCTGAATATAAGGCGCATCAACTAAATTTTAAAAGAAACATTTTTTTTTTTAACATATATAGGGCGCACTTGTCTATAAGCCGCAGGTGTCCACGTCTTCAAGAACGTTTCCAAGTTTGGGCCTTCTGCTTTAATTGCCTCTGAAAGCTTTTGTCGTCTTGCACTGAGCCGCGCAGCCGTCGCCAACGTCTCACCATCGACTCACTGATGCTGAGCTCATGTGCAGCAGCTCGATTTTCTTCAATAGTCTGAGCGATTGTCTTTAACTTAAAAGCTACAGCATAGGTATTTCTAGGTGTGTTTTCCATGAGGAGGACATGTGCATGAAGCGCAAAATAACTGTTCAAAACACAAACTAACATCTTCCTCGGCGCATCGTCTCTTCACCTGTCTGTCTTTACCTGTCTGTCTTCACCTGTCTGTCTCGCTCTTGCGCCCCCGTCACTTCTCGCTCTACTGTGCATGTCTCCTGCAGAAAGAGGCGCTGTCCTGTCTGGAATCATGTCAGAGTGTTGTAGGATTTCAGCAGATTTCAGACTCTCCTGGGGGCGGGTATAGGTGTATCGATCAGGTATGAGTGGATGTTCGGCTACTGAAGTTTGAGACGTTTCTTCTCGTCATTTACGCCTCACCTGATTTAACACATACGAGTTTAAGGCGTATCCACCTCGCTAATGTTAATTTACCATCAGAACTTATTTTATCACACAGCGATAAACCGTTTTAGTGCTGACAACAGTTCATGTTCATGTTCATGTTCACCGCACAGACGGCGGCGCTTTCTGCACTCAGGCTGCGCATCCGCTGTGTCGATAAACAAATAATCCGTCCATAAATTCGCCGCATCGTTGTTTAAGCCGCAGGGTTCAAAGTGTGAGACAAAAGTAGTGTTTTATAGTCCGGAAATTACGGTAACTAAATAAAAATCTAATGATCAAAGGAAATGTGGCTTATCTGTTTCTGCCAGGTTATATTTATTTTAACAGTTTTATTAGTAATTATAGTTGTAAAGTTTTAGTGCTAATACTTACTTACTTACTACAAGTACCTGAACACCTCGTAGACCCATTTGCTCCTATTTGTTTCTTTTTTTGTTGTTGTAATTTTCTTTTTTTTTATTATTTCTTGTGTACCAAGTGTACATAAAATTACAAATAAACTTAGCCATACGTGTTTTCCTCGTACTACCACATATCCATAAATAGTTTCTTCACAAAATATTTTATTTTACTGATAATTTATTGCCCTTTATTTTTTTATTTTTTTGATCATACATCAAATTTTATATTACTGATTACATTTTTCATTATTTAAAATTATTATATTATTTTTTATTATCATGTTCATTTTGCAATTTTATTTTATCAATTGGAATTTCATTATTTATAATTTCTTATATTACAGGTTTTAATTTAAATTCCTTAGCATAATTTTGAGGGGGTATATAGGTAGTATAAAATATAGAGTACAATAACGAAAAAAAAAAAAAACACAAAACAATACAACATTAAACATAATTCCAGTTTCTTTCCTAGAAAACATGAGATGATGCGCATTCAGTTATTTAACGTTCTGGGATTTCTCTGTTCATGTAAACAGTGAATAAGAGTTTACGTAAGTGTCTGGAGCAGGTCTCACCCAGGTCAGCGATGAAGCTCCTCAGCTGCTGGAGGAAGGCGCTGGTGCTTTTGGAGTAGGAGCAGGTGTAGACTCTGGAGGCATCCAGGACAAAAGCCACACAGTGCATGTGCTCCCTCAGGCCCGGGCGCTTTATGTAGCCCTCTGTGTCTGAGCTGAGAGCCTCCTCTACTCGGAACTGCAAACACAACACCACATTACACTGGAAAAAGCTTGGCCAAAATTTAAGATATAAACACTTAAATCCATCCATCCATTTTTTTCCGCTTATCCGGGGCTGGGCCGTGGGGCAACAGTCTAAGCAGGGACTCTCAGATTTCCTTCACCCCGGACACTTCCTCCAGCTCCTCCGGGGGGACCCCAAGGCGTTCCCAGGCCAGCCGAGAGACATAGTCCCTCCAGTGTGTCCTGGGTCTTCTCCGGGGCCTCCTCCCGGTGGGACATGCCCGGAACACCTCCTGAGGGAGGTGTCCAGGAGGCATCCGGAACAGATGCCCGAGCCTCTGCGCAGTGGCTCAGGCGCTCCGAGCTCCTCCCGTGTGACTGAGCTCCTCATCCTAACTCTAAGGGAGCGCCCAGCCACTCTGTGGAGGAAACTCATTTCAGCCGCTTGTATCCGCGATCTTGTCCTTTCGGTCATTACCCAAAGCTCATGACCATAGGTGAGGGTAGGAACGTAGACTGACGGTAAATCGAGAGATTTGCCTTTCGGCTCAGCTCCCTCTTCACCACAACGGTCCGATACAGCGACCACATCACTGCCGACACTGCACCGATCCGCCTGTCAATCTCACGCTCCATCCTCCATCACTCGTGAACAAGACCCCGAGATACTTGAACTCCTCCACTTGAGGCAGGGACTCTCCACCCACCCGCAGAGGGCAAGCCACCTTTTTCTGGTCGAGAACCATGGCCTCAGATTTGGAGGAGCTCCCTCCTCATCCCAGCTGCTTCACACTCGGCTGCAAACCGCCCCAGTGCATGTTGGAGGTCCTGGTCTGATGAAGCCATCAGGACAACATCATCTGCAAACAGCAGAGATGAGATCCTGTGGTCCCCAAACCGGGTCCCCTCCGGCCCCTGACTGCACCTAGAAATTCTGTCCATATAAACAATGAACAGAACCGGTGCCAAAGGGCAGCCCTGGCGGAGTCCAACATGCACCGGAAACAGGTCCGACTTACTACCGGCAGTGTGAACACAGCTCCTGCTCCGGTCATACAGGGACCGGACAGCCCTTAACAAAGAGCCCCAGACGCCATACTCCCAGAGCACTCCCCACAGGACCCCACGAGGGACATGGTCGAATGCCTTCTCCAGATCCACAAAGCACATGTGGACTGGTTGGGCAAACTCCCATGAACCCTCGAGCACTCGATGGAGAGTATAGAGCTGATCCAGTGTTCCACAGCCGGGACGAAAACCACACTGCTCCTCCTGAATCTGAGGTTCGTAAACACTTAAATCATTTAAATCCCTTTCTGATAGATTTAAACACTTAAATCTATCAGAAAATGATTTAAAAGTAGTGAAACAGTTTTAAAATCTTGGCCAGATCAGAGAAATTTGCAGCGCAGAGGAGCAGGGGTTTAAACTCTACACGTCCTGTTGGGTTTCAGGGTTCAGGGTATTGGGTTTCATCACAACATTCTATAGGCCAATATTATTCAACACAGATGAATATTCTTAAAATTCCACTGTTTGTTGTAATAAAGCGCGTTCTTGGATCCAGTCATTAATAGAAATGATCAGGTTCAACATTTGTGGAACTGCAAATTTCTCTGATCTGGTCAAGATTTTAAAACTTCTATCAGGTTATTCATCTTGTTTTCAGATTTATTATCTACTTACTAGTTCAAAGACACTTAATTCTAGTCTAGAGATAGTTTATTTTAAGATAACTTGTCCAGCAAAATTATCTTGCTGCACGGACAGAAAATTTCACTACTTTTTAGTCATTTTCTGATAGATTTAAGTGTTTATAGCTTAAATTTTGTCCTAGCTTTTGTGTAGTGTACTTCTGGATACTTCATGGCAAAGTACAACGTAATCATCAATAGGGAAATCTGTGTCTTGCCCTCATCTGAGAGTATAATATCATCAGAGTGTAGAATCTGAAAACTACTACGACGCATTTGTCTCCTCTTAGTCAGGGGAGCCTCATTTATATAAGATGGGGGCTCATGTGAGGTTGTCCTGGAGTCCAACACAACACTGACATTAGAGAAGAACATGTTCCACTCAAACTCAGTGTCCCCAGCCTCCCCCGGGGTCTGGGAGAAGCTCTGGAGGTGAGACCTGTGGCTCCAGACGCTCCCACCAGACCCTCACATCCGCCCTCTCCAGGTTTCCCAGAGGAACCAGGGCCCAAAGCCAAAGGGAAGTATGGAGAACATCATCACTGTTAAAACTCCATGTTCTACAGCGCTGTGACTGTGACCGCTGCCTCCCTGGACATTTGGGACGTGACTGAACTGAACCACGGTTTTCTCCAGAGCAATAGGCAGCGGCAGGGCATCTGGTGTACCTCGTATCCTTCGGGGGCGTGTCCTTTGACCACCCCGAGCAGCTGCTGCAGACTGGGTCCACTGAAGTCTCCAAAGCCCATGGAGTCCCACAGCTCCAGAGCGCAGGTCCTGTCCGAGGCACGAAGAGGGAAACACTGGAGCTGCACACAGCACCACAGGGAAGGGTCAAACATGGAAATGAAACAAAACATAACGCCGGGAATACTTCTGATGAGGTAACAACATCATAACATGGCTTAAAGGGGCACTGTGTAACTTTTTGGTTGAGGGTGAGTCACCTGCTTTTTCCACAGTGTGACATTAAACAGCTCTACCTCACATTTATTCAATTACAGGTGGTTTTAGAGCTCAAAGATAGAAAGAATAGATAAACACAATAGAAAAACAGACATTCTGGGGTCGCCTCTCCACAGATCTGACCTGTAACTTGGTCTGGTTTGGTCTCCGTGAAGATAGAAAGGTTTAATACCGTACAGTGAAACATTCCAGACAAAGCAATAACCATCCATGGACAAAAGCATGTGACGAAACCTCTAACAGAAAAGTTACACAATGCAGCTTTAAAGCTCTCACGAGTCAAGTTTGTGTAAAACTGGACCTTTAGGACTAAAACTAAAAATGTCTGTGGAACTTGGATCTGCTGTAGTTTGGGGTCCACAAAAACAAGACAAGCTGAGATCTCCTCGATTTGCACATCACTGTGTTCAAATCACAAATCTGCACAAACTGTTAAATAAAACCGACTGGAATCAGCTTCAGTTATTTTGTAATGAATTTCTTTTCCTTGATTCTGGGACTGAATGCCCTGAATGTCATTGTCAGTTTGCAGCAGTTGCCTGATTTGTGTGGAGGATCCTGAACCAGACCACTGGCCACTCAGTCGTCTTTAATTATTTTTACTCTGGACCTTCGCTCAACCTTAGAGCTCATCGAGTTCTAATTAATACCAGTGTTTACTACCTGATTTTTGCAGTTCTGTAAGACTTTATCCCAGGCTCGGGCCTAATTAAAAAAAAAACATATAAAAACACAACAAACTGTTCGCACCTTCTTTGTAAAGCTGCTCTGGCCCTGTCCCACCATGGCTCTGTTGGTGACTCTCCCCTCAAACACAGACTGCACTGAGCTGATGAAGCTGGACTTGCCCGAGCCCACAGGTCCCACTAGGAGGACACGCGCCTGTGCCACGTCCCGACTGCAGGGGGCGTAGGAGGACAGCCTTTGCACCAGGGCGCTCCTCTCTCTGCACAACAAACACAAGCACAGACATGGTCAGGTTAAAGTGGAGCTAAACACTAAATCAGCTTTTTATTATACCGCAATGATAAGAAAAACATTTTTTCTTTAGACAATATACTGTGATTTTCGACATTAAATGGGAGAACTTTCTTTTCTATTCCCATGTGGCCTTATATCTGTGTAATCCCTCAGTAGTCCAGGTCTAAACCAGGTCTAAACCAGGTCTAAACCAGGTCTAAACCAGGTCCATGTGCGTGTACTAGTCCATGTGCTCTTATACTTGTTCTGATACAGATTCTTAGATTAACAAACCAAAGGAAATGAGACACTGGGTCCCAAGAACAAGATTTTGACAACTTTAATAAATGAATCAATGACGCTCTATTCATGTGTATCCTTATTATTGAACATTTCGATATAAACGCATTTGCTGCAAACTAAGGCTGTCAAAATATCGAAAATCAAATACTAATCGATACAAACACTAGTACCGAAACTAGATATTCACAGAAATGAACCTTCCCTGAATGTCAGAACAAGTATAAGAGCACATAGACCTGGTTTAGACCTGGACCACTGAGGGATTACATAGATATAAGGACACAAGGGAATAGAAAAGAAAGTTCTACGATTTAATGTTGAAAATCACAGGATATTGTCTAAAGAAATAGGGGTTTTTTATTATCATTGTGGTATCGGAATTGGTATTGAGTATCAAAAAGCAAATTACAAATATTTCTGATACATTAGCTGTAACTTACTCCTCAGTCCACTCCACTCTTCTCCAGGGAGTAGAAATCTTTGATAAAAAACAGTTCTCTGAAAGAAAAAACACAACAATAACATTATTTAAAGGGCTCTATTTTCTGATCTATGTTCTAATGTCGTTTCCTCATCACAAACAGACCTGGAGTTGTGTTTTGTTTCATTCCCACATGTTTAACGCACAAAACCTGCATGAAAACACTCTGTTCCACCTTGTGATGTCATGTAGTAAAACAGGAAGTGCTCCACTGTGTTTTTAAGCTCCAAACACCTTCACTAAAATCACTTGGATCATTTCAGCCCTGGAATTACCAATTTCTGCTGAAGGTAAAAGGAGCTGTTCACTTGAAAACTACCACAAAAAGACATCACACGTATTACGGCGCTTGGTTTGCCCGTCTCGCTGTGCGCTCCCCATTTGTTTTTCATCCGTTTGCGATTTGCGTATACTGTCGGAGTCCTGGCGCCTCATTGGTCGGTACTGTGGTGCCGTCCCGCTCCTCCAGTCCCCGTCCCCATCTGCCGACGCCTCGTCCAGTGGAAGTCGTCCCGCACGTCCTTGCGGCTGGACTACAGCGTCAGCTCGCCTCGTTCTGAACTGACGTGTGATTTGTGTATTTATGTAAACTGTCAGTCGAGACACTAGAGGTCGCCCTTTTGTTTAGTTGGGTGACTTGGCCTCCGGGCGTTTGTACGTTTACGTTGATTTATCGTTCACTCTATTCGAGAGTCCCTTTTTGTTGTTATTTATTTGTATTTATTTATATAAAACTTGACCATAATTTACTTCATAAAAGCTATTTTATTTGTCGTTTGTGTTACTTTCCTTTGTTTCTAGCGCTGGTTTGTAACGACAAGGTGGAACATTTTGAGCTTTGGAGACGTAAACAGACTAATAATAAAGTGTTCACGCAGACCCATGGATCTATAATAAAAACTGGATAAGCCCCTGTGCCCGTGTTCTGACAGGGCATCCGGCTTTCACAAAGGTCGGATTTTGTAGGATTCTTTTCTATTTTCACAACATAAACCTTTTAAAAAGCTCCACGCCGTGCTCTGATTGGTCCAAACGCTCCACGATTGGTCCAAACGCTCCACGCCGTGCTCTGATTGGTCCAAACGCTCCACGCCGTGCTCTGATTGGTCCAAACGCTCCACGCCGTGCTCTGATTGGTCCAAACACTCCACGCCGTGCTCTGATTGTTCCGTGCACATTACAGACGTCACACGGTGGGAGGAGCTCGTCCGGATTGAGGAAGTAAATGTGGAAGAGAAAATTATTTTTGTGCCCATGAGCCAGTGAGCCCAGGCCCCTGAAAACAACACGACGCCATCTTGTGGTCAGGTTCAGGTTTGATTATCGTTCTGTGGGCAAACCTCACGAGTCTTAGTCTTAAAAGCCAAACATGGTTCCAGTTTATGTCAGTAAATGTTCTGCTCCAAACTAAAACAGAAGCTGGTTTACTGACAGACTCCCATGTGATAAGTTCTTATACATTTGTTATTTGTTTTAATTGCAGAACTCTAGTAAAATCCCTGTTTATCGAGGTATTTTTTAGCTCTAAAACCACTTGTGATTGAATAAATGTAAAGTAGAGCTGTTTAATGTCACACTGTGGAACATTCCAGGCAGAGCAATGACGTATCCATAGAAACAAGCAGGTGACGGACCTCTAACCAGAAAGTTACGCAGTGCAGCTTTAACAGTGTAGATAAAAGTCCTTCAGTGCTGTGGCGGCGACTTACCGGGAATGCTGTGGGCGTCTCTCGTCTGAGGTCCGTCTGTTTGGAGAAAAGAAAGTTATTCAGTATTTTCAAAGGATTCTCTGTTCGTTTGGCGATACCGATACTGATACAGATTTTCTACTACTCATTTCACTTAAACGCTGTCATCACATTTACAATTTTGCTAAAAAAACGTTAAAATCTTTTCCCATTTTGCCATTTTCACTTCCTGGTTGGAAATCATGGCATCACACTGTTACCTAGCAACCACGCAGCAGAGTAGCGGCCGTAACGCTTCTAATGCACACAGAAATTATGATTTGACAAATAAAAATACAAGAAAACACCTTTGTTTTGTTGAATTCATGTTTAAATGTGTTTCTTGCGTGAAAATTGTGACGAACTTCTCGACAGAATTCTCCCAGTGTGATGAACTGTGATTTTTAACATGTTTTTCAACTTTTCCTCGCAAACTGCTTCTTGATTAGTGTAAAATCAGTTATTATTCCACCAAATTAAATCAAAATTACACTGACAATATAATTTATTCTTTTAAAGGTCTTATATGACACAAAACTGACTCTTGTGAACTTTAAGTCATGTTCTAATGTCAATGTTCCTCCTCAAAAACAGACCTGGAGTTGTGTTTGTTTCATTCACATGTTTGAGGACCTCTTTATTATTAGTCTGTCTACATCGCCAAAGCTCCAAACGCTCTGTTCCACCTTGTGATGTCATCAAGTGGTAGTTTTCAAGTGAACAGCTCCTTTTAACTTTAGTTCAGTAAAGATTAACATATAACCATAACATAACCAGGATCCTCCAGACCTCTCAGACCTCGTCCGGCTCCACCGTCCTTCCACCGACTCGAACCTTCTCCCTCCTAAAGTCAAACCAAAGCACCGGACTTTGGGGGACCGAGCCTTTGCCATGGCCGCCCCCCGCCCTCAGGAACCTTCTCAGACTCTCAGACTCTTTAAACACCTTCAAAAAACTGCTCCAAACTCATCTTTTCCTCAGAGCCTACAGCGCCCCCACATGACCGCTCCTCGTTACTGTTTTTGTCGGTCCTGTCTTTGTTTCAGTGTTACTTAATTGTGAAGCATCTTTGTGTTACCGTGAAAAGCGCAATTTAAATAAAAACGATTATTATTATTATTATTAATATTAAGATCGGCAATTCCAGGGCTGAAATCGTCCAGATGATTCTAGTGAAGGTGTGTGGAGTTTAAAAACACAGTGGAGCACCTTTCTTCCTGTATTACCACATGATGACATCACAAGGTGGAACAGAGTGTTTTCAGTTTGACAGAAGAACTCAGCCTAAATGTGCAGGGTTTGTGTGTTAAACGTGTGTGAATGAAGCAAAACAAAACACAACTCCAGGTCTGTGTGTGACGAGGAAATGACATTATAATCCTGGATGGCGTAGGCTTGTGGGCGGAGCCTCGTACTGAATCGTACCATAAAGATCTCCCCTCGAATAGGAGAGCTCGCTAAAACCTCTGCAGGCATGTTTTCGATGTGGGAACAACGTTAGAACATGGTAAAAAGCTCAAAAGAATCGATTCTCGTTCAGTCTCCGTTCGTGCTGTGGGATTCTTACTTGAAAATTTGAGTTCCCGTGTCTTCCTGGCTTCTTTGGATTCTTTCTCCGTCGACCTGTTGGAGGTGCCCAGGCTGAACTCCGCCGGCCGTGGGTCCGGGTTTGTGGAGGTGGCGAGGGCGAAGGAGGCGGGGGAGAAGGTGGCGGAGGAGGAGGAGGTCCTGGAGGCGATGGAATCAAATGAAAACGCCATCGTGCTGAGGAGACAAGCAGGTTTAGACCCGCTGCACCACGGCTGATTTAGTCCAGGTTTAAAGTAGTCCCGGTCTGGTCCTTGTTTAGTCCTGGTCTAGTCCTGGTCTAGTCCTTGTTTAGTCCTGGTCTAGACCTTGTTTAGTCCTGGTCTGGTCCTTGTTTAGTCCTGGTCTAGTCCTGGTGTAGCTCTGGTATAGTCTTGGTTTAGTTCTGGTTTAATCCTGGTGTAGTCTTTGTTTAGTCCTGGTCTAGTCCAGGTTTAATCCTGATCTAGTCCAGGTTTAAAAATAGTCCTGCTCTAGTCCTGGTCTAGTCCTGGTGTAGTCCTGGTGTAGTCTTGGTTTAGTCCTGGTCTAGTCTTGGTTTAGTCCTTGTTTAGTCCTGGTCTAGTTCTGGTGTAGTCCTTGTTTAGTCCTGGTCTAGTCCTGGTGTAGTCCTGGTGTAGTCATGGTCTAGTCCTGGTGTAGTCCTGGTGTAGTCCTGGTCTAGTCTTGGTTTAGTCTTGGTTTAGTCCTGGTCTAGTCCTGATCTATTCCTGATCTAGTCCTGGTCTAGTCCTGGTCTAGTCCTGGTGTAGTCTTGGTCTAGTCTTGGTTTAGTCCTGGTCTAGTCCTGATCTAGTCCTGGTCTAGTCCTGGTCTAGTCCTGGTGTAGTCCTGGTCTAGTCCTGGTCTAGTCTTGGTCTAGTCTTGGTTTAGTCCTGGTGTAGTCCTGGTCTAGTGCTGGTCTAGTCCTGGTCTAGTCTTGGTTTAGTCCTGGTGTAGTCCTGGTGTAGTCCTGGTCTAGTCTTGGTGTAGTCCTGGTGTAGTCCTGGTGTAGTCCTGGTCTAGTCCTGGTCTAGTCCTGGTGTAGTCCTGGTCTAGTCCTGGTGTAGTCCTGGTCTAGTCCTGGTTTAGTCCTGGTTTACGGTTTTACAACAAACCTGCGTCTAGAATTCTTCATTTATCAAAATAAAACTGACTGAAACGTTCTAATGTTTAGCCAAAAACATTTAACGTCTGTTGTCCGACCAAAACTCATTTATCTCAAGTAAATGTTGAATTTATAATCGTCATAGTTTTTATAGTTAAAAGTCTCTTTTCTGTGCCGTTAATGTTAATATTTTCCTTTATATGTCATAGTTTTTATAGTTAAATCTCACCCGTGCAGCGCAGAGCTTCAGTTTCAGCTGAACTGAAACAGACGCGGTTTTAGAGAAAGTGAAACTGATGAGCGCGTCACGTGGGCGCGTTACTGTCGGATCCACGCGCTGTGACGGAAGGGTAACGGGAGCGCGTGGGCAGGACTCAGGAAAACAGAACCCAACAAATGAAATGAAACAAGTAACTCAGAATGAAAGAGTGTTTTATTTTTCCCACTGTTTTCCAGTGAATCACACAGAGCCGTAAAGTCTGCGGGTAAATGCTCGTTATTAATGCACTCATCAAAGTTTGTGATTTATTTAGTTAAACACTGAGGGCAAAATACACGAGCATAAAACAGGACACGACATTATTTTATTCATTTAAGTTTATGTTCTTCATTCAAACCATTACGCCTATTTTTAACACGTTAACACTTTCTTTGATGCGTATTAGAAGCTTATTTGACGTGTTAAATTCTTATTTGATGCGTTAAATTACTGGTGTTAAAAGCGCCGTTGTCCATATAATAATAATCATCTCCTCCCACTGGTTTTCTGGTCAAAACAAACAGACCAGAACAGTCCAACACAGAGCTCCAAACTCCCCGTAGGCCTGTAGGACACGCTCATCACAGCTCTCTGTCCACTGAACCAAGAATAAAACTTCGATCGAACACAAGCAGATTAATCTCAGAGTCTAATAGATCAACACGTAAAAGAATCACTGTCATTCCTCGTCTTATGGTGCCATCTAGTGGACAAAAAGTGCAGTAGCATAAATGAGGCAGCTGCAGTGTGAGTTTGTGTGTTTCATGTTCTCATTTCACAACTGTATACGGACAGTTAAATAATCAGTGGTTTAATGACTGAAAAGATAAACACGCTGAGGTGGATGACAATGTTTTAAATTTGATAAATGACAGTTTACACAGTGTAAGGTTTATTTTGTAAGAGTAAAGAATGTGAAATGTGACACAATGTGCAATCTCTCGATGATGAACACATAAAGATATTTAACACATAACTCAGATTACAAGAGCACAACATTAACATAAAGACAAAGAATTGCTGGAGAAAAGTCTGTGTGAAACACAATCGCACAGGGATGGAACTCTCAAAGAAGAGCATCACCACACCAGGCAGACGGCTTCACCACTGCACCACCATCTACAGTCCATCTACCACCACCATCTACAGACCATCTACAGACCATCTACCACCACCACCTACAGACCATCTACCACCACCACCTACAGACCATCTACCACCACCACCTACAGACCATCTACAGACCATCTACCACCACCACCTACAGTCCATCTACCACCACCATCTACAGACCATCTACCACCACCACCTACAGACCATCTACCACCACCACCTACAGACCATCTACCACCACCACCTACAGACCATCTACAGACCATCTACCACCACCACCTACAGACCATCTACAGACCATCTACCACCACCACCTACAGACCATCTGCCACCACCACAACCTACAGACAAAACGCAAACATAGTCTCTTCCAAATCAAAGCTCGTCAGGCAGAAACGATGAACATGGCAAATGTTTCATTCGGTTTTGTTTTAAAATAACAACAAAGCCTGAATCTGGACTGAACGAGGTTTTATTCTTGGTTCAGTGGACAGAGAGCTGTGATGAGCGTGTCCTACAGGCCTACGGGGAGTTTGGAGCTCTGTGTTGGACTGTTCTGGTCTGTTTGTTTTGACCAGAAAACCAGTGGGAGGAGATGATTATTATTATATGGACAACGGCGCTTTTAACACCAGTAATTTAACGCATCAAATAAGCTAATACGCGTCAGATAAAGTGTTAACATGTTAAAAATAGGCGTAAATGTGAACAGTTTGGCTTGACATACAGGTCTGTGTACTGCAGCTCAGTGGTCGTGTTTGGAGGTGGCTCTCTGCTGCTCCCTGTAGTACAGGTCTGTGTACTGCAGCTCAGTGGTCGTGTTTGGAGGTGGCTCTCTGCTGCTCCCTGTAGTACAGGTCTGTGTACTGCAGCTCAGTGGTCGTGTTTGGAGGTGGCTCTCTGCTGCTCCCTGTAGTACAGGTCTGTGTACTGCAGCTCAGTGGTCGTGTTTGGAGGTGGCTCTCTGCTGCTCCCTGTAGTACAGGTCTGTGTACTGCAGCTCAGTGGTCGTGTTAGGAGGTGGCTCTCTGCTGCTCCCTGTAGTACAGGTCTGTGTACTGCAGCTCAGTGGTCGTGTTTGGAGGCGGCTCTCTGCTGCTCCCTGTAGTACAGGTCTGTGTACTGCAGCTCAGTGGTCGTGTTTGGAGGCGGCTCTCTGCTGCTCCCTGTAGTACAGGTCTGTGTACTGCAGCTCAGTGGTCGTGTTAGGAGGTGGCTCTCTGCTGCTCCCTGTAGTACAGGTCTGTGTACTGCAGCAGTAGCTCCAGCGCTCGCAGCAGCAGGACGTCTGAGCTCAGGTCCAGCTCGAGCTCACACCAGTAGTTCCTCACTGGGACCACGGAGGACGGGGACATGCCCACCAGCTCTGCCGCTTTAAACATCTGCAAACACACAGGGGCCAGGGGTTTAAGATTCTGTAGTGACCGGGATCGCCATCAAAGGGCCCTGATTACACCGTTTATGATCTGTGTTCTAACCGTTTTATTCACACGTTTGAGTAACTCTTAATAATAATAATAATAATAATAATAATAATAATAATTATTATTATTATTATTATTATTAGGCAATTCCAGGTCTGAAATTATCCAAATGAAGTTTAAAAACACAGTGAAGATTTTTGTATATTCCTATTGAAAATGCTTTGCCTGTAATGTTTCGCAGTCTGGCATTAAAGGTGCTGTACCTGAGTTTTACTGACTTAAAAATTTCAGTCTATTCACACTGATGAGTTAAAAAAAGTGTTTTTCACAACTGGCATCTTTATGAAGCAGGTGGCACCATTGGGCCACGTTACAGGTCAGATCTGTGGAGATGTGACTCTGAGCAATCTAAGAATTATTGTTTTTCCAAGTTATTTTCAGACAAAAAAAAACATGACTCAAATATAAGGCTTTTGTGACATTTGTGTTTTACATCAATATAAAACGTTGAGTACATTACCGTCTCTTTAATGACGGCGCTGCTGTAAACCTCTGACGTGTCTCTCTGAGTTTTGTTGCAGATTTTATCGACATGAGTCAGAACGATGACCTGATGAACGCCTTTAAACACATCCCAAAACCATCAGTGAAACAGGAGCACCAGAAGAGTAAGAGGAAGTGTGGAGCAGGTCTCACCCAGGTCAGTGATGAAGCTCCTCAGCTGCTGGAGGAAGGCGCTGGTGCTTTTGGAGTAGGAGCAGGTGTAGACTCTGGAGGCATCCAGGACAAAAGCCACACAGTGCATGTGCTCCCTCAGGCCCGGGCGCTTTATGTAGCCCTCTGTGTCTGAGCTGAGAGCCTCGTCCACTCGGAACTGCAAACACAAGACCACATGAGGAGCTCCACATTAGAGGAGCAGGGTTCTACAGCTCCTGCAGAGATCTCTGAAGGCAGGCCTTCATTTTGACTGAAAATCAAGCAACATGCATCCACCTTTTAATTTTTTTTTTTTTCCACAAATTTAAATTATAATCCCACAATAGGTACGCACTTACATGTATACGTAATTATGTAGATGCATTTAACTTATATTACGTCTGCCAATATGAGAAAACTGTGACTGTGAAAACCTTTGACTTATCCAGGTACTTCCTTCACACAGAGACGTCCCCCAGCTCCTCCGGTGGGACCTCCAGGCATTCTCCGGCCCAAGATACACAGTCCCTCCTGTGTCATGAACTCCTGGTCTGGTCTGACACAGCTACTGCTCCAGTCACACAGGGACCCCGTACCCCCACAGCACCCCCCACAGGACGCCACGAGGGACACTGTCCAACGCCTCCTCCAGATCCAAAACACCTGTGGACTGAGCGCCACTTCACCTTTTCTCTCAAGAGTCGATTCCTCAGCCCTACTTTTTAATATAACCTTGTATTGTCAGACTGCTGGAGGGAGTGGCCAGGCTCTACGTTAGCGGTAGGGCATCTGGTGTACCTCGTATCCTTCGGGGGCGTGTCCTTTGACCACCCCGAGCAGCTGCTGCAGACTGGGTCCACTGGAGTCTCCGAAGCCCATGGAGTCCCACAGCTCCAGAGCGCAGGTCCTGTCCGAGGCACGAAGAGGGAAACACTGGAGCTGCACACAAACACACACACAGACACACAGACACACAGACACACAAACACACATACAACAGGTTAAATATGTGACAGGTTTAATCATAACCATAACCATAAAATCCTGAAGTTTGTTTGGTTTTCTAAGTTTTCTCTGGTTTCTGTCGCAGCTCTTCGCACCTTCTTTGTAAAGCTGCTCTGGCCCTGTCCCACCATGGCTCTGTTGGTGACTCTCCCCTCAAACACAGACTGCACTGAGCTGATGAAGCTGGACTTGCCCGAGCCCACAGGTCCCACTAGGAGGACACGCGCCTGTGCCACGTCCCGACTGCAGGGGGCGTAGGAGGACAGCCTTTGCACCAGGGCGCTCCTCTCTCTGCACAACAAACACAAGCAACACTGACCCTTTAGCGTCCAGATGAACTTATCGTGCGGAAGATGGAGATTCTAATCAAATGTTTAAAAATGCACTACGGTACCTTCCCGTCTCCATGGAGAGGTAATTGTTTTGCCTGGAGTGTTCCACTATATTGCATTAAATGTACTTATCTTACAATCATAGAATTACCTGTGATTTTATTACTCCAAAATACAGAGAAAAACATGTATTCTTACTGTGAGTGGGCTCGCCTCTCCACAGATCTGACCTGTAACTTGGCTTGTTTCATCACTTGTTTAATTTCAGACTGTGCAGCATTCAAAAAAAGCAATATTATCTATCTATCTATCTATCTATCTATCTATCTATCTATCTATTTTTTATCTATATATTATCTATCTATCTATTTATCTGTCATATTATGGAGGTGGCAGACCAAGGCCCAGTTACAGGTCAGATCTGTGGAGAGGCAAGCCCACTCACAATAAGAATACATGTTTTCACTACTAGTACTACTATCGCTCACATCATTACATTTAAGATCCTATAAAAACCTTGAAGTTTATTATTTTTACTTCCTGGCTGGACGTATGTAGAGGTAATTTCACGACTGTTACCTAGCAACCATCGTGTAAACAAGGGTCAAACTTGTCTAAATCGATTAGACAAATATAAATAAAAGCCGTCGCGTTTATTTTGCTAAATGAAGGTTTAAACTGTCAGAAAAAGTCGATCCTTTTGCGTAAACCGACCACAGAGACTCTCCTCCAAACCGAGTCAGAAAAACATGAAAACCTGAACTTTAAAGGTGCATTGTTTCTATGGAGACGTCACTGCTCTGCCTGGAATGTTCCACAGTGTGACATTAAACAGCTCTACTTTACATTTATTCAATTACAGGTGGTTTTAGAGCTCAAAAATACCTAGAAAAACAGGCATTCTGACTGTGAGCGGGGTCGCCTCTCCACAGATCTGACCTGTAACTTGGTCTGGTTTGCGCTCCATGAAGATAGAAAGGTTTAATGCCATACTGTGGAACATTCCAGACAAAAAAAGCAATAACATCTCCATGGAGAAAAGCATTTGACGGACCCTCCACCAGAAAAGTGACACAATGCAGCTTTAAAAATAAAATGTTATATATAAAAAAATGTTTCTGTATCAAATGGAAATAATTGAAACTCACGTCTCGGTCCAGTCCACTTTCCTCCAGGCCGTGCTCCCCTCTGATGGAAAGTCACACAGATCATTTTAAAAGTTCCGCACTGACGTCATTATTTTTAAAGCTGCACTAGGGAACTTTTCTATTTCTCTAAACTGAACTTTCGGGAAAGTCGAGGGCCAATTTACACTGTTGTCATTATTAAATTCATAAACATAATTTGGGATCAGTTGGGATGGAATGACTTCAGTCGATACTTGTGCTTTGCATGTGCGTCTATGGCAGAATGTTCAGCGGTTACTATAGTGACACAATGCACGTGTAGCGGCTTCTTAAACCAACACTGCGGAAGATCAGAGGGTCCTGGGGTCGAAGCTTTGGGACGCGTTTGGACAAAGACACGCTGAGATGATCAATATTATTGTTGTGATTTTATTAAATTTAGACTTAGACAAACTTTACTGATCCATAAGGGAAATTATTTGGACACAGTCGCTCAAACATCACAATATAAAATAATAACAGAGAGAAACAAAAATAGATGGTGTAGCAAAAAGAGCAAGAGACATGTGTCAAATGAGACATAATTATAAAAATAAATGTATATGTACAAGTCAAAATAAAATAGAAAAATAAGTAATAAAATATAAAATAAACTATAAAATCACAGCTATAAACAAGAGACAAGAACGACAGTGTAAATACTCTGATTGACAGGGCATAAGGTTATCTGTTAATTGAGATTGAGTTGTACAGTTGTAGGGAGTATTATCTATTTATTTGGTCACAGCAGCTCAAACATCACAATATAATATAATAACAAAGAGAAAAAAATAAATGGTAATAATAAATTCTAAATAAGTAACAAAAAAAAGAGCAAGAGACAGGGGTTAAATGAGACATAATTATAAAAATGTAAATGTACAAGTCAAAATAAAATAGAAAAATAAGTAATATGACGTGGAAATAGTGGACTGATACAAGGACCTTGGCGTCCATGTAGACAACAGGCTGGAGGGACAACTGTAATGCTGTGTACAAGAAGAGCATGAGCAGACTCTACTTCCTGAGAAAGCTCAGGTCTTTCAGTGTGTGCAGCAAGTTACTGGAGATCTTCTCCCAGTCTGTGGAGGACATCACCCTGGACTTCTCTGTGGTTCTGCTGGGGGAGCGGCACCAGGAAAAGGGACATTGGGCGGATTGACAAACTGATCCTTAAATCTGGACACGTGATCGTCTGTGAGCTGGAGACATTTGTCACAGTGAGGGACAGGACGACACTGAACAAACTGCTCTCCATCATGGACACTCCTGCTCACCCACTGCACCAGACTATAGAGGGACAGAGGAGATAATACTCCCTACAACTGTACAACAACTCACACACTGCACCAGACTATAGAGGGACAGAGGAGCTCATTCTCCAACAGGCTCCTACAGCTCTGCTCAAATAGTGAGAGATACAAGACTACATCCATACTATAATACTCCCTACAACTGTACAACAACTTAATCTCAATTAACAGATAACCTTATGCCCTGTCAGTCAGCATAGTATTTGCACTGTCGTTCTTGTCTCTTGTTTATAGCTGTGATTTTATAGTTTATTTTATATTTTATTACTTATTTTTCTATTTTGACTTGTACATTTACATTTATTTTTATAATTATGTCTCATTTGACACATGTCTCTTGCTCTTTTTGCTACACCATCTATTTTTGTTTCTCTCTGTTATTATTTTATATTGTGATGTTTGAGCGACTGTGTCCAAATCATTTCCCTTGTGGATCAATAAAGTTTGTCTAAGTCCAAGTCTAAGCGATCCAGAATGCGTTTTGGACGTTTATTAAGAGACAAACGTCTTTCACAGCGCAGCAAAGAGGACGGATGGGACCAGTTGGAAGAAATAAAGGTGAGTTTGGATGAACAGTGACGGTCAACAAAAACAACAGCTACCCAGCCCTGACCGTCAACCGAAAAAAAACGAGTCACAGCAAAGACCGTGAAAAGATCGAAGGGCCTGTATCTTTCCCCCAGCGTCAGTGAGATAATCTGCTGCTGGGGCTGAAAACGCAACAAAAAAAAATAGAAAATGGATTTAAAGAGCACATTTTCATGACCGGTGATCAGTCCGAGCGTTCATGGTCCTGTTCAGGAGTTTGATTTGAAACAAAAGGTCAGAGCAACTAACTGAAAATCTGTGTTTGTTTTTCCTCGCTCCGCACCAAGACTCCGAAATATCCGACGGTTTGAGCTCGGCTTCAGCTCGTCTTCGCTCGTACGGTTCTTGATTGAATGTTTCTCACTCTGAGGCCCAGCGCCCCCCTGTGGCACCAGGTATGAACCACGCCCAACCCCGCTGAGCAAAACAAATCAGACGAGATCAGGCGGAGACACTAGAAAAGTTACATTGTGCACCTTTAACCTAAGCCTAAAACTATGATGTTATTATAATATTTATTTACTATTCCCATTATTACCAAAAGTTAAATTTCACAACATAAAAACCCGGTCAAATGCACTTCATGAGGCCTACCGTCTTGTTTCTTCGACAGAGCAGAGCCGTCTTCCTGATAACTCGGTGAGGTTGGTGCATAGAAAGATGAGACAGGTGCATACAACGGTGAGACAGGTGCATACGAAGGTGAGACAGGTACATACGAAGGTGACGTAGGTGTATACACAGATGAGCTGGGAGTCGTGGTAACAGGTGTGACGATGGTAAAAACTGATTTTTGCTTTTTGCTGTGGTGACAAAACATCAGGTTAGCTTGAGTCAGTCCAGTCCTATTTTAGTCCTGGTTTAGTTCTTGGGTGCTTTCACACTGACAGCATTTGGTGCGCACCAAATGGCCCATTCGAACCAAAAGTTCTTAGTTCGGTTCGTTTTCGTTAGTGTGAATGCAATCTCGGTACTTTGGTGCGCACCAAATCAACCGGTCCGAGACCGATAAAAAGGGGTGGTCTCGGATCGCTTTATCTGCCCTACTTTGGTACGGTTCATCTGGTGTGAAAGCAACCAAACCAAATTGGACGGAACCGAATGCATTATGGGAATGCATTATGTTTCTGTTTACTCGGTCGCGAGGGCACGTCTCTTCTCCCTGAAGAGGCGTGCAATGCGCCGTCGGCGAGTCGAATAACTTATAAGTTGTCTTTGGAGTCGCAGCCGCGAAACATGTTCGAAATTAAGTACGTGCAGAAAATTACCTACACGTACAAAATAATGTATGATGATCAGCGCCAGGAGCGCAAGGCAAAGCTGTTCCTGCATGGTGATCGAAAGTGGCGTGTTTTTTAGTCCGGTTCCGGTGACGATGGTCTTCGCGGTCTATTTTGGTTCGTTTAGAACTATGCATATGTGAAAGCAAACCGTACCCACGTCTGTTTGCTACATTGTAACATTTTTCTGACTAGTGCGGACCAAAGCAATCGAGCCATAGGTGTGAAAGCGCCCGTTACAATCTTGATGCGGTGTGTGTGTTTGTATAGCGTTCTACTCACGTTTTATTCATCTTTTCAAACAGAAGAGCCGATCTGATCCTCGGAGGTCAAACTGGACTGTGAATTTCAGACTAAATGAAAGAGAAAGAAGAAAGTGCAGCTGCCTCCTCCTGCCTCTGACGTAACTGAATATGAAAATATGTTGGGTGTGTCCTCACAAATCCTGTTTGAGATCAGCAGGGCTGAGTTCAGGGACTTTGTCTGAGCCTCCTGATGAAATAAAGACCAAAGACAGAAACTATTTCACAGTTAACAACAGCAATGGGTTTAAACATTTTTACAATTTTAGTTTTAAGCCTCTAGATTAAAGAGAAGTTTTATACAAAATCAACTTGTTTGAACTTTCTACCAGATTATAATGTTGTTTAATCAATTTTTTATCTGTTGCAATGCAAATAATAATAATAAAAACAATAAAAGACAGTGGCCCACACAGTTGACCAGCCAGTCCCTTCCACATTCTGTCTCTCAAATTTGAAAAACATCTGGAAAACAGTCGCATCTTTCAGTGCAAAATAAATAACTTTTACCTTTTTGACCAGGGATCGTCAACGTTTTTCAGGCCAGGGACCCCCAGACTGATGGAGAGCTGGAGCAGGGACCCCCTACTATAAATGCGGCACACAGTTTAATTTATATTAAACTGGGCCTAGTGTCGTGTATAAACAGAGCGACTCTGTTATAAAAGTCTAATCAACCAAAGATTTCGCGACCCCCCTGCAGTACCCCCGTTAAAGACCTCTGTATTACACAGATAACAGTTTGGTGCTTCAAGCTAGAAATGTTGAAGATATTTCAAGCTAACTGTAGGCACTGCTCTGTCTGAAGCTCTGTTAGACTTTCATCTGAGCTTTTGATACAATCTGACCATGAAGAACTGGTTTAAACAACAACAACAACAACAACAACAGATGAGCTGATTTATGCTGTTGAACAAGTCTCGAACACATAAAAGTACAGCCACAAGCTAGCATTAGCATTAGCATTAGCATTAGCAAATCAAACTCCTAAACTGGACCATGAACGCTCGGACCGATCACAGGCTCCTGAAAATGTGCTCTTTAAATCCATTTTGTGTTTTTTCTTGAGTTTGCAGACAATCGTAAAACACTTTTTTCTGGTAGTGTGTGCACTGTGTCACCATGGTAACTGCTGAACATTCCACGATAGGCATACATGTAGATGGCACCCGTGTGATATCAATATACCTTTAGCTTTCCGTGCAGCATTAGGATTCTGTGTGTACTTTACAAAAGCCTTTGAGGCTGAACTGTTCACAAGCAAATTTTATACTTTTACATATTTCTATTTCACATATTTTATTTTATTTATTTATTGTAGGCGCATTTTTAGCTTGAACTCATGTTCCTTTATCATTTTAGGATTTAGCATTGTAGGAGCCTCTGCACCGGGAGCAGTGGTCGGCTGCGGCTGCCACTGTCCCGTGGGCAGGTGGAGGGATGGTGCTTGGGCCTCATCTCTCCCCTGGGCCCTGTGGCAGTTCCTGGCGGTGGTGGACGGCTCCTCTGGTGTAGACGGCTCCTCTGGTGTAGACGGCTCTCTGCTCCTGGTGTAGACGGCTCCTCTGGTGTAGACGGCTCTCTGCTCCTGGTGTAGACGGCTCCTCTGGTGTAGACGGCTCCTCTGGTGGTGTTTTCTCAACTGGTTCGCCTGTATTCAGCCTCACATTTTATCTAAGTGTAGTTTTATGTATTTTAGCATGTTAGTGTGTGTGTGTGTGTGTGTGTGTGTGTGTGTGTAAAGATTGATTGATAAACCAAGTTTTAAGAAAATGTTAAAGAAATATATTGGATATTGCACATGATTATATTTAGTCAATATTTATTCAATGTATTTTATTGGCTATATTATGGCTGATGTTTATGACGGAGTATAGAATGGAACAGGATTGTGTTATGTGTGAATTTTTATTGTTATATAATGTAACATTTTATTGTAATTTGATGTTAATTGGCTTTACCTTTGACTAATGGGGATCCAGTAAATATATACATAAATAAATTAATTAAAAAATAATAATAATTAAAAAAATCTTTCCGTGCAGCACTTGGACTCGTCAGCAGAGGGCGCTGTTGTCTCGTTAATGCCGTTTCATGTTTAGACTTGTTGTATCACTGAACAGCCACTAGAGGTTGCTGTGGGATTATGGCTCAGTATTGGCCATATTTATTATTGAAAACACCATCCATAGCTGTCACTCAGAAACTCTTAATTAAACCGTTCTTGGATTAAAATCAGGAAGAGTGAAGAGTGAAATGTTTCATAATGACTTTCCGGCGGTTGACAGTTGAGATGGATCAGATTCGATGACGTGTTTGTGACCTTAAACGCACCACGCTGCTGCTGCTGAGTCAACCTTCAAAACAGAAATAAAGAAGAAGGATTTCCAGAGAGTGACCAAGGCCTTGTGTTATATTTGTCCGTCTGTCATCTGCGGTAACAGTCAGCTGAATCACGGCTGAGAGCATCACTGTCACGTTCTAACTTTAACCTGTGTCTGTGCTTTAGTTTTGGATCATTCAGGTGACGTGAGGAAATAATAACGTGTTTCAGCTTCGTGTTATGGGTGACATTTTAAATCAGACTTATTCTAGTTTGAACATTTACTCACCTGACGTTTGTCTGGAGTGATTCGGGCGTGTTTGAGTCGTCTTTAACCCCTTAGAATTCCAGGCCATTATTGTGGAATTGCTTTTGCTCTGACCTCTCCAAACTAAACTGAGAGCCATTATTGAATCCTCAGTTGCATTTACAGAAGTTTGGGTTTTTTTTGTTTGGTAACACCCAATAGTTTTACCCACAGGTGTCAGAATCACTGTAAGTTTGTCTGGGAGGTATTTATACACTTTGGAACACACATAAAATGATTTTTCTCCTCGCCTATATATATTTTTGTTAATATTAAAGGTGTAGGAAGCTGCAGTAGGAAGCGGGGACTGAAACACCCAATATTTCAATTGCAAACAATGTTGACCTCTCATATTTCAAATTTGATGAGAATATCTATAAAAATTTACTTTTATTGTTAGTATATCCAGGCGTTTTACAGAGGGACTTTTGCTTTATCCAAATCTATCCAAACCTATGCAAATGGAGACATTTGGAGAATGTTTGGAAAAAAATGCAATAACTTTTGAACGCTTCAACCCACAGACATCAGTGAGGGCTCTACTGAAAGTTTACACTTAGAGGAATCTTTATCTACACACCAAACTGCTCTATTCCCTATGAAAATATATATTAGCATATCAAAACACAATATAAAATGTATATTTGTATATAAAATATAGTCAAATCAAGTGTTATGGGTCAAAATAAATATATATTTACACATTTCTCACACTTCAAATTGTAAACAAACACACACTGAAACTGTAAAAATGTGTAAACTGGGCCTTCAGTGACCCACAAACGTCACTTTGATTGTCAAATCAGGAGTCAGTCAGAAGAGAACTTCTGCGTTTAGCTTTGGGCAGCACAGTTATCTCTGTCTGAACTATATTCTGCCACATATCAACAGTAAACAAAAGTCTGATCCACCTGTCCACAGGAACGCGCCAGAGCCTCACGCACACGCACAGATGAGACACTAATACTGCACGTGCACATCTTATATTTGACCTACAATAATGTAAACTGTAGAACAAAACAACACTTTCAACTGATAGACAAATAATAATGTCTAATCCATAAAGTTTAACACAAACGTGCCAGGGCGCACGGTGCGCATGCGCACTAGACGCTAATGGTTACACATGATTATATTTTACCTACAAGTATGTCACTAGCAGGAAAAAAAACAATAAACCAAACTTACCGATCGAGAACAGCATCCGATTCATCAAAACACAAGGTCTTCTCCCCCCGAGTCCATCTTTACTCTTTCCTCAAACCGCTGCGGTCCGAGATGTGGCTGGCGCAGCTCGTACAGACCAAACAGATCCACGGGACAGACGTCCAAACTGTCCTCTACCGCGTACGTCCTCTGTCCTGTCCGTTTGTCTCAAAACTGCGCTCAAAACTGTTGCAAAACAGCAATGCGTAAAACACGCATGTTTCTCGCTCCGCTCTCCGTTTGTTTACGGAAAACCAGGCCACGCCCCACACCGGCCTGTTCAGCTGCTCATTGGCTGAAGGGGAAAGCGTCACTAAGAGCGTGCAATGTCATTGGCTGATTCAACACAAGGGGCGTAACCCACAAACCCCACCTGATTGGACAACCTCAGTGTCAATCAGATGCTAACGGCTAACGCTTGTGTTTAGCATAGCGCTGCGCTGTCGGCGCTGTCCGAAGTTTATTATGTCTGAAATCGCCAAAAGAAATGCAAAAAAGTGACGGATCAGTTCTCACGTTTGGAATACTTTCCTGCAACATACCGACATGGAGGATTTAACTTATTTTATGGACATATTTTCTTTACTGGATTATGTTCTGTGGACCTGTACGGACCCAATGAGAGCAACAACAGAACCAGAGGCTCAAAGGTAAGAAAAGTACAAACCCTGTGTATTTGCTTTTCTGTAAAACGGCTGTCCTGTCGGCGCTGTGGTGGTCACTGCGGAAAATGGTTTTCATATTTGAGAAGACGAGAGTCGTGTCTTTCATTTCATGTGTAGATTGTTTGTGTGGGTGAAGGAGAAGTTTGTGCACATTACTGTAGTTTTAGTAAAGTGAGGGCCAGGGCCGACGGGCCGCCGACGGGTCCTCAGCTTCTTATGAGGGTAATAGCTTATTTTTATTTTCAAGACGCCATTTTGCCGATCTACCCCCGTTTTCCGCTCCACCGGTACACGCCCACTGTGACGTCACTTCCTTCTCCAGGTTGATGTTCTTCATGGTGATACTCGTAGGTCTGGGCAGTGTCGCGTTGTCATTTTGGTCCAAATGTAAAAAAATAAATAAATAAAATAAAATAAAATGGTCTGCACTAGTGTGATGTGCAGCTGTCAGAGGGAGACAGAGGGAGAGAGAAGGAAACAGAGGGAACGAGAGAAGGAAAGAGAGAGACAGAGAGAGGGAACGAGAGAGAGAAACCGCGGAGTATCAGTTTAGTTTTTTCCAGACCTGCAGACCCTCCTCTGGACTCACGACTGGTGGTTGTCGCCCGTCATCTGACTCAGCTCTGCCCCAGAGAGAGGGTGGGGGGCAGGCAGGGGCAGGGGAACGGGCAGGGGCTGGAGGGTGGGCAGGGGCGGGGGAGCGGGCAGGAGCTAAACCTGGAGCTATGTGGAGCATCCAGTCGTGTGACACAGCAGTCTGACCTCCAGGACCCCCATCCACACCTCCCCCAGAACGGTGACACAGATCCAGCCTCGTCAAAGCAGCCTGCAGCCTGTGCGGAAAACTAACCGGATCAAGCAGGTTCCAGTCGGAGGAGAAGAGAGAGGAGGGGAGGAGAGGAGGGAGGAGAGGAGGGAGGAGAGAGGGAGGAGAGAGGGAGGAGAAGAGAGAGGAGGGGAGGAGAGAGGGAGGAGAGGAGGGAGGAGAGGAGGGAGGGGAGGGGAGGAGAAGAGAGAGGAGGAGAAGAGAGAGGAGGGGAGGAGAGAGGGAGGAGAGGAGGGAGGGGAGGAGAAGAGAGAGGAGGGGAGGAGAGAGGGAGGAGAGAGGAGGGAGGGGAGGAGAAGAGAGAGGAGGGGAGGAGAGAGGAGGAGAAGAGAGAGGAGGGGAGGAGAGAGGAGGAGAAGAGAGAGGAGGGGAGGAGAGAGGGAGGAGAGAGGGAGGAGAGGGGAGGAGAAGAGAGAGGAGGGGAGGAGAGAGGAGAAGAAGAGAGAGGAGGGGAGGAGAGGAGAAGAGAGAGGAGGGGAGGAGAGGAGGGAGGAGAGGAGAGAAGAGGAGAGGAGAGGAGGGAGGAGGGGAGGAGAAGAGAGAGGAGGGGAGGAGAGAGGAGGAGAAGAGAGAGGAGGGGAAGAGAGAGGAGGGGAGGAGAGAGGGAGGAGAGAGGGAGGAGAGGGGAGGAGAAGAGAGAGGAGGGGAGGAGAGAGGAGAAGAAGAGAGAGGAGGGGAGGAGAGGAGAAGAGAGAGGAGGGGAGGAGAGGAGGGAGGAGAGGAGAGAGGGAGGAGAGAGGGAGGAGAGGAGAGAAGAGGAGAGGAGAGGAGGGAGGAGGGGAGGAGAGGGGGGAGGAGAGGAGAGGGGGGAGGAGAGGTGAGACGGTTAGATCAACTGATGGTAAACAAGGTATTATTTCAGAGTTCATGACCCCAAAGCTGGACCAGTTTGGAACTGGTCTATAATGGTGCAAAAAGTCCAAAAACAGACTGTATTCATGTGATGTTTTGGACACGTTAAAGGTTCACTGTGTCACTTTTCAGAGACAGAAAGAGAGAGACAGACAGAGACAGACAGAGACACACAGAGACTCTGTCAGAGAGACAAAGAGAGAGACAGAGACTGAGAGAGACAGAGGGACAGGTTCACTGTGTAACTTTTCATCTTCGTATCTCCATGGAGATGTTGCTCACTCACATGTGAATAGAGCTCTACTGCACATGAAGTACAGGAAGTACCTCCCCTGGTGAGGCTCATCTGGAGACATGTGTCACTGAGCTCGGCCCATTGAACCGGTGGCCATGTTTAGACCCCGGGGACTGATGGGACTCAACAGGAGAGTTTCTTCTTTTGAAAGAAATATCCAAAATGAAACTAAGTAATGTCCCGTTTATTTATGTTTTACTTTAGTGTTTTGGTTCAAGTCGATTCTCCAATCACAAAGCAGAATGAGCCTCACATGACTCTCTCGTTAGGGTTGCTGGTTCAATGCTGAAATCCAACTGGTTCTAAAATGTCTCTCTCTGATCTGAACGTCTCTACCTAAACCCCAGCACCTGCAGCCATCATGACTCAGTGCTAGTGCAGCCTCTGCAGCTCAGGGAGGGACTTCTGTGGGGACACAGGTTCAGTTGTGAGTGTAGAGTTCCTTAAAGACACTGAACAACATGAAACGTGATAGAAAACCCAATATGAACGCTTTGGCCTCACCCTGAGCTGTTGTGTTTAAATCTAAACCTAAAGGATGTGAACCTTCTCCCATTGACTGTAAACGTGTTTACACGTGGTCTCCATGGAGACCTGTTTACAGTCTCCATGGAGCTCGTGAGTCAGGAGAAACTGTAGCTGAGCTCTGTCCTTTGGCATGAGGCCTGAAAAGAACAAACTCAAGAACAGCTCAAAGTGCTAAAAATACACACACACACACGCACACGCGCACGCGCACACGCACACGCACACACACACACACACACACACACACACACACTGAGGCGGCTGGTGGTTCTGCTGCTGCGGGGCTCATGGCGCAGATCGGCAGCCTTGCTTACGTCAGTCTGCCCCTGACAGAGTGCAGAGTTCTGTGTAACTGCAAAAAGTGTAAAACTGTAAAACTGTAGCGAGGAGGAGAAGAGAGAGAAACAGGAAGGAAGAAAAGAACATCTGGGCCAAGAAACCAGAGAGAGAAACCAGATGACAGAAAGCACAGAGGAGAGGAGAGGAGGAAGAGGAGAGGATGAGGAGAGGAAGAGGAGGAATAGAGGAGAGAAACTGGATGACAGGACGCACAGAGAGGAGAGGAGGAGAGCAGAAGAGGAGAGGAGGAGGAGGAGTGAGGCAAGAGAAAAGGAACAGAGGAGGAGGAGAGTAAACAGATGACAGGAAGCACAGAGAGGAGGAGGAGAACAGAGGAGTGGTATTAAATATATTAGTAAATGGATTTTAATGTTTTGGGTTTTTTTCAGCTGAGGAGGTAGTGTAGCCAAAAACTCTACTCAAGTTAGAGTAACGTTACTTCAAAAAAATATTACTCAAGTAGAAGTACAAAGTAGTACAAAGTAAAAAGCACGCTGCTGGAAAAGTACTCTGAAAAGTACAATTTCTTTAAAAAGTTACTCGAAATGTATCTGAGTACTTCCCCCTTCTGGTCATCAGTTCAACACATTATTTTGGTTATTTGTCTTCTAACATTCTCCTGGAAGAAGTACAAGGTTTTGTTACTTAAGTAAAAGTACAGACAACTAATACTCCAGTAAAAGTAAAAGTATCACATGAAAAAATCACTTAACTAAAAGTCTTAAAGTACCTGTTTAAAAATGTACTTAAAGAGTAAAAAGTAGAAGTGTTTAGCGAAGGTTTTGAGTTCTAATAAAACTTCAAATGTCGTGATTTGACACAGGTTTGTGCTGAATTTTGTTCAGTAGAAATAAATGAATCAATCTTTTTATTCCAGTTTTTTTTATTTGTTTATTTGCATATTTTTATTTGCTCAAACTAAGAAAGTGATAAATAAATAAACAGGTCTCAAACAATATTAAAAAATACTTTTACTTTTCAGTCCAGTTCAAAAATGTAGTGGAGTAGAAAATACAGATACCTGCTCTCAAATGTAGTGAAGTCAAAGTAAAAAAAGCATCAAATTAAAGGTTCATTGTGTAACTTTTTAGGTGGAAGGTCTGTCATCTGCTTGTTTCTATGGATACGTCATTGCTCTGCCTGGAATGTTCCACAGTGTGACATTAAACAGCTCTACTTTACATTTATTCAATCACAGGTGTTTTTTAGCTCAAAAATACCTCAAAAAACAGACATTCTGACTGTGAGCGGGGTCGCCTCTCCACAGATCTGACCCGTAACTTAGTCTGGTTTGGTCTCCGTGAAGATGGAAAGGTTTAATGCCACACTGTGAACCTTCCGTCTACCAGAAAAGTTACACAGTGCACCTTTATGTACAGTACACGACTTTTACTTTCTTCCGTTCCACCACTGCTCCCTCCCTCCACACACAGATCTCAGGTTGCCTTCACTGTCTCCTCATGGACTTTTTCGTCACCAGAAACAATTCAGCGCGGCGTTCGTGGAAGTACAGTCACGATAAGATGTCCCCGAAGCTCCGAAATCCCACCCGCGCGCTGACCCTGAACGTTACGTAAGCCGGGGCAGATGTACAGAAGATCTCACGTATTCACAGAGAGGGACGCCGTGTTCCTAGAGACCGCGTGGAAACCTGATAACTGCCTTTGCCCTATGTGCGGAACATGCACGGAAAAGTACTATGACAGCACTGAAGGCTTTAAAGACGCACTGTGTCACTTTTCTGGTGGTGGTTTTCCACAGACATGTTATTACTTACGCTATTTTCAGATCTACTGTATGTTCTAATGTCGTTTCCTCATCACAAACAAACCTGGAGTTGTGTTTTGTTTCATTCACACACGTTTAACACACAAACCCTGCAGATTTAGGCTGAGTTCTTCTCCCAAACTGAAAACACTCTGTTCCACCTTGTGATGTCATGTGGTAATACTAATAATAATAGTGCTCCACTGTGTTTTTAGACTAGCTTCATTCGAATAATTTCAGCCCTCGAATTGCTACTGAACTAAAGGTAAAAGGAGCTGTTAACTCGAAAAGTACCACTTGATGACATCACAAGGTGGAACAGAGCGTTTGGAGCTTTGGAGATGTAGACAGACTAATAATAAAGAGTTCCTCAAACATGTGAATGAAACAAACACAACTCCAGGTCTGTTTTTGAGGAAGGAACATTAGAACGTGGCTTAAAACTCACAAGAGTCAATTTTGCGTAATATAAGACCTTTAATTATCTTCATGGAGATAAGCAGGTGATGCCACCATGCCAAGTTACATGTCATATCTGTGGAGAGGTCACCCCACTAAGAATGGATGGTTTTCCAAATACAGCAATAAAAACCCCACAAGATAAATTTAACGCCTCCATACATATTTAAAGATCCTATATTACACAAAATTTACTCTTGTGAGTTATAATGCTGTTATCTTCTCAAATTATTATTATTTGTTTGTTTACATTTCCAAAGCTCAAAATGCTCTGTTCCACCTTGTGATGTCATGCAGTGGTAGTTAGTTCAGTGGAGATCGGCAATTCCAGATCTGAAATTATCCAAATGATTCTCGTGAAGGTGTGTGGATTTTAAAAACACAACAAAGCACTTCCTGTATGACATCACAAGGTGGAACAGAGTGTTTTTCTGCTGTTTGAAAGAAGAACTCAGCCTAAATCTGCAGAGTTTGTGCATTAAACGTGTGAGAATGAAACAAAACACAACTCCAGGTGTGTTTGTGACGAGGAAACATTAGAACAGATCAGAAAATGGTGCTCCCACTACTTTGTACTTCTACTTGAGTAATATTATTTTTTTGAAGTAACGTTACTCTCACTCAAATCCAGTTTTTGGCTCCTCCACCTCCTCTGACGAGATTTATCACCTTACACATGACCCCCGGTTTGTTTCTCTGTTTATTAGTCCCTCTTAAATCTTTTCAGCAGTTCGTTTTGAGTGAGTGATGACATTTGGACTCTTGTTTGTCTGCTTTGGTCATCTGATACGTGATCTGTCTGCTCTTAAACTCACAGGGACACAGGATTCAGCGGGGGTAAAGGAGGTGGTACCGCTTTGTGTAACTGCCTGGAATGTTCCACAGTGTGACATTAACCAGCTCTACTTTACATTTATTCTATTACAGGTGGTTTTAGAGCTCGAAAAGACCTAGGAAAACAGGCATTCTGACTGTGAGCGGGGTCGCCTCTCCACAGATCTGACCTGGAACTTAGTCTGGTTTGGTCTCCATGAAAATAAAAAGGTTTAATGTCATGCCTTATGAACCCTCCACCATAAAAGTTACACAATGCACCTTTAAACTTATCTTATTTATTCAGTTACGTGTGTTTTCATTGGACAAAAAATTACATTGAAAAACATGTATTCTTACTGTGAGTGGCGTCGCCTCTCCACAGATCTGACCTGTAACACGGCCTGGTGGTGTCTCAATGGAGATATAACAGTTTAATACTGTACTGTGGAACATTCCAGCCAAAGCAATAACATAATAATAATAATAATAATAATAATAATAATAATAATAATAATAATAATAATAATGCATTAGATTTATAAAGCACTTGGACACTCAAAAACATTGCTAAGTCTCTATTGTAGCCACAGCTGCCCTGGGACAGACTGACAGAGTGAGGCTGCCAATCTGGACCATCAGCATCCACCACATTTATACTAGGCAATGTGGGTGGAGTGCCTTGCCTAAGGACACAACAACATTTTTCCCACTGGTGCCTGATATTCCCAGTGGTCTCCCGTCCAAGTCCTGACCAGGCCCAGTCCCGACTAGCCTCAGAGACAAACTGATATGTGGGGCTGATGTGGGTGGGGTTTGTGGGTTGGTGTCAGTGGGATGTGGGTGGGGTTTGTGGGGATGTGGGTGGGGTTTGTGGTGTTGGTGGGTTGATGTTTGTGGGATGTGGGTGGGGTTTGTGTAATGTGGGCGGGGTTTGTGGGATGTGGGTGGGGTTTGTGGGGATGTGGGTGGGGTTTGTGGTGTTGGCGGATTGATGTTTGTGGGATGTGGGTGGGGTTTGTGGGGATGTGGGTGGGGTTTGTGGTGTTGGTGGGTTGATGTTTGTGGGATGTGGGTGAGGTTTGTGGGGTAATGGGTGGGGTTTATGGTGTTAGTGGGTTGATGTTTGTGGGATGTGGGTGGGGTTTGTGGGATGTGGGTGGGGTTTGTGGGGATGTGGGTGGGGTTAGTGGTGTTGTGCAGAGCTGGCGGGGTCATGGAGCTGGTGGGGTTGTGGGGTCAGGGTGGGGGTCTAAGTCTGGACAAAGTTCATTGCCAGAGTCTAAACTTACTTTTCCTGGAGCAGTGGACAGTTCTTTATGTGGAGCACACACAGTCTCTATAATTACCCCACTCTCCCTGCGCCTCTTCAGGGACCAGTCCAAGTCCAAGTCCTGGTCCCGATCCAGGTTCAAGTCCAAGAAGACATGACTAACCCAAAACCTGATCTGGTCTTTGGAGCTGAGCAGGGAAACCTCTGGGGATATGAGGGGCTGCAGTGGTTCAGCAGAGGCAAAACTGCTGTTGTGTCCTTCGGCAAGACACTCCACGTACATTGGCTTGTTTGAATTGCGTCTGCGTCCTTGTGGTTGGAGGAGATGATGGAGCACACTGAAGGCCTCGTCAGCTACTGTACTTAACCTGATTTATGCTGCTTTACTCCTCAGTGCACCAGCAGACAGTTGTTCAGCAGTTACCATGGAAACACATTAGCAAAAAATAATGAGGACAAATAGAAAATGGATTTAAACAACACATTTTCACTTTTTCTGTGATCAGTCCGGGCGTTCATGGTCCTGTTTAACAAAAATGTGAGAGTGACTAACTGAAGCTCAGAATAAAATCTAGAGTAAAACAGCTTCAGACAGAGAAGTGCCTCCAGTTAGCATCACAAAGTATCAATAAAACATACAGAGATCTCAGGATTTGTCAGGGAAGTCCTCTGCTGTAACGTGTGGTGTAAACCTTGTGTTTTCCGTTGTCTTGGAGCTTTGACCGCTCCAGGACGTCAGCTGGGAGAATTGTGACGCCTTGAACCTTTATTCCACCTCGTCAACACATTTCACTTCCTGTTTAAAGTCGTTTTTTTGCTCCATCATCAAACGTTCTCTTCTGCTTTTGGACCCGAACACGCAAAGAAGGAAGTCCAACAGCTGACCTCATGTTACAGAGCTGTCCATGTCTCAGAAGATCAGATCTGAAGGAGAAGAAACACAAACGTTCAAATCATTTCATATTGTCACGTAAAACTTTTGTTACTTTAGACCAGGGGTCGGCAACCTTAAATACTCAAAGAGCCATTTGGACCATCTCCCACAGAAAAGAAAACCCGGAGCCACAAAACCCTTTTGACTCTAAACCAGCGCTAACCAGGGGAACTACAGGCAAAACTACAACTCCCAGAAAACAGACTACAACAAGCACCATCCTCCACTACAGCTCATAAGCGCGAGTCTTAAGAGAATTATTTACACCTTTCAGTCTTTTCATCACAACAGTAGCAACATAAATAAAGTGCATGAGTGAAATAAAGAACTGCGCTGCACACGTACGACCTGCACACGTATAATCTCTGAAAAGTTTAACATGAACATCTCCAACACGATAGAAGCACAGAACAGACTCACCATAGGCAGAACATCCCTCAGTCACAGAAAGAACACGCATATTCCACTGAGTCCTGCCCTTTAGTCCGACAGAAGCTGACCGCATCAGCGGCACAAGGAGCAGCTGTTTTTTCAGCTCTTCTAGTTTATGCAAATTAGCCATGTGGTTTTAAGTTTCGCTTCTGTAAAACGTAAACAAATGTGCGCAAAGCTGCATTAAACACATTATTATTTGAGTCCTCCTCGTAGGGAATAAAAATCCAAACTTAAATTATCCACTGTCGCGTGTACCGCGTGTACCAGTCTCATCAGCCGTGAAAGCCCACGTAGCATTAAGCGTTCTGTTTTCTTCAGAAACTTTTCTTTTCTTGGATTTATCATCATTGGGCCGAAAATCATACTGCTGATGTAGGTGCCGGTAAGTCTGGGCTGCCAGTGTGTGCGGGTGGCGCACATCGGCGGCTTTGACGCGTGTTTTGAGCGACAAAAATATTAAAAACATTTTATTTAAATGTTACAAGATTACCATTATCTACAATTTTAGATTTACATTTAAAAACGAACAAACTAAAATAAAAATACAATGTAATTAAATACTCATTATTATTTTCCAAAGTCACAGGGAGCCACGACAGAACGATGAAAGAGCCACATGCGGCTCTGGAGCCACGGGTTGCCGACCCCTGTTTTAGACTCACTCACAGCGGGAAGAGAAAGCACAACTTTTACTCAAGTAAGAGTACTGTTACTTCAATACACATACTACTCAAGCAGGAGTAAAAGTACGCTGCTTGAAAAGTACTCTGAAAGTTCTTTAAAGGTCCTGTAATGTTGTTTCCTCCTCAAAAACAGACCTGGAGTCGTGTTTTGTTTTATTCATGTCCGAGTAAGCTTTACGGACCTTTTTCACAACGGCCGGAAGGTTTGTGGAACTTCCGGTTAATGGTTTTCTCTGGAAACGTCTGTGGAAATGTCTGGCGTTTTCTCCACCAGCTTCATAAATCTACCCCATCACCAAATCTTCAACCAACAAGGTCCACAAAGAATAAACATTCTTCATGAAGAATTTATCCACAACGATCAAGGGAAGAAAAACAAAAGCTTAAAGGAGAACGAGCATTAGAGAACTACTTCTAGATAGATAGATAAATTTGAGCCGTTCGATTAAATCTATGACAGTGTCGCTATCATGAAATCGATTTTTAATTTTAATTGTAGAGTCAGTCTGAGTGAACAAGTTCCTTATGTTTTATTCATTATCATAACGTTTTGCTCAGTAGTTTGCTAATGCTCGTCGTTGTTCGCCTTTAAGCTTTCGTCTTTCTTGCTTTGGTAGTTAAATCCTTTTATTCTTTGTGGACCTTGCTGGTTGAAGATTTGGTGATGGACCAGATTTATGAAGCTGGTGGAGAAAACGCCGGACATTTCCACAGACATTTTGCCGGAGAAAACCATTAACCGGAAGTTCCGCAAACCTACAGCAGAGCACTTTGGCCATCATGAAAAAGGTCTATTATTAGTCTGTCCACATCTCCAAAGCTCAAAATGCTCTGTTCCACCTTGTGATGTCATGAAGTGGTAGTTTTTGTTTAGTAGAAATTGAGACATTCCGGGGCTGAAATGATCCAAAAGAGAGAAGAACTCGGCCTAAATACGCAGGGTTTGTGTGTTAAACATTTGTAAAAGAAACAAAACACAACTCCAGATCTGTTTGTGCTGAGGAAACGACATTAGAACAGAGATCAGAAAATAGAGTAACATGTACCCTTTAAAAGTTACTCGAGTAAATGTAACCGAGTAAACTGAGTACTCCCCCCTCTGTTATTAATACCTCACTCCTTTCTATGTAGCTGGCCTTTGTCGCTGGCACATGTCCAGGATTAGTGCTGTGTGCGAAGGCTGAGCAGAAGGGGGCGCTGTAGCTCACCCTCCAGCGGACCCTCTCCTTGCCCCAAATGTGTCCGTGTTTTGGTGCTGGGTCGTGGGTGTGGGCGGGCCGGGGAGAGGCAGTCCAAACCGGAGCGGGCCAGCGCAGAGACCCCTCACCCTCCTCCTCTCCACCCTTCCTCCACCTCTCCTTCCCTCTCCTTCCCTCTCCTCACTTCCTCCATATGTTTCACGCTCACGTCACTGCAGTTCTTTTGAGACCGTCCAAAACTTCACCCCTGACCCACTGCGCTGGCTCATATTTGGGCTTTGTTAACGAGGCCTTTCTTTTGGAGCTGTTTACAAGGGAGGTTTAACAAGAATTTTCAAAAATAAAGACAATTTATTTACTTGAAGATGAAAATGAGGTTTAAGCCATGTTAGAATGTAGTTTTCTCAACATCAAAAATCGACGTAATCAAGGAGTTTGTGTGTTAAACGTGTGAATGAAACAAAACACAACTCCAGGTCTGTTTGTGATGAGGAAACTGTTTTATAACACAGATCAGGAAATAATATGGGCCCTTTACTCAACCTTAGCCCTTTACTTGTTAGTACTGATGACATTGTACTTTCCGAAATATCCAAAAGGTAAATCCACAAATTAACCTGGTAATTTCTATAAGCAATCAGACCCTAGAACTCACTGTGTTACAACAAAACTTCACCCTTATACTCCTGTTAAAATTACTTTTTTTAGAGCTATTTATAATGGAGGTTAAATAAGACCTTAAAGACCTTGAATATTGATGATTTGAGCGCTCAAGAATTACATTTATTTATTTAGTTACTTGTTAGTGCAGATCAGTTTGTGGTTTTCAGATTCTAGATACTCCCAGACGGGGGTAAGAGGCAGTTTTTCCTGCTTACTCTATACTAGAAATATCCAAAAAGTACATTCACAGATGTTGAACCTGATCATTTCTATGACATGACCTAAGGACTCTAACCTGACTCTCACCAGACTGATCTGTGTCACTCTGAATTGAGTTCTACACATTGTAAATCTCAGAAGGTTCTCGCTGAAAGTGATCGGGAAACGCAGAATGTCTTGATGAATACTTGAATCCGATTGGCTGAAGCATCACAACAGCAGAACAAGCTCAAATCAAACTTGAGTTAAATCCAGTTGAGAGAGTCTGTTGGCGTCACCTTCACCTTTGACTAAAGGCTGATTTACAGTTCTGCGTCGAGTCCCGCTCAGCTGAGCGCAAATGTCCTGACGCAGACCTGAACCATTCAAGCTTCTGCAGAGCTCCTCAGGGTGCATCGTGGGACTCCAAACAATTTAATTTGAATTCATTTTTTTTTTTTTATTTACTGTGACAATAAACAATCTCGGCCTACGGGGGAGTCTCTCAGCGTACGTGGGAGTCTCTCGGCATACGTGGGAGTCTCTCGGCATACGTGGGAGTCTCTCAGTATACTGGGGAGTCTCTTGGGGTACGGGGGAGTCTCTCGGCGTACGGGGGTGTCTCTCGGCGTACGGGGGAGGCTCTCGGCGTACGGGGAAGTCTCTCGGCGTACGTAGGAATCTCTCAGGGTACGTGGGAGTCTCTCAGCGTATATTGGAGTCTCTCAGTATACGGGGGAGTCTCTCAGGGTACATGGGAGTCTCTCGGGGTACATGGGAGTCTCTCGGGGTACGTGGGAGTCTCTCGGCGTACGGGGGAGTCTCAGCATACGTGGGAGTCTCGGCGTATGTGGGAGTCTCTCTGTACGGCGGAGTCTGATAGACGTGTTGTGATGTCACCTGAAACACAGCACATGGGCTGGTCACCTGCTTGTCTCAATGGATATGTTACTGCTTTGTTTGGAATGTTCCACAGCAATGGCATTGAATCAGAGTGTAGCTGGTTCCAATCTTTGTTCAATCACACATTTATGTCTCTGTATGTTGGAAGTAATGTGTCTGGTTTTGACAGGAAAGGCATCTGGTTCAAAAATCTGTTTAATTCATACATTGTGCATAACTTTGGGTGTGTGTGTAGCGTGTGGAAAGCAGCAGTCTGTCTTTGGGCTCTGTTGCGTAATTCTCGTGAGACAGATGGAGATATATGGAGAGACAGGGCCTCTGTTGTACCATCAGACTGGAGCTTCATGTGGCGTTTTGGAATTATGTAAGAAAATCTGACTCCCACAAACAGGAAGCAGAGGCAGTGTCAGAACAGACGCCCCAGAACATAAGATCTGATTTTACTCCACAGCTGTAAAGTTACAGTGCAGAGCTGCGACTGCATTGTAAATTCATATCTCTCTGATCAAACCTGCAACTTCTGAACTCAAAAAGCAAAGGAGAAATTCTATTCTGTAGCCGGACAAAAGTTTTTTTGATCAAAGACGTTTCTCAGCTCATCCAAGCTGCTTCTTCAGTTCTGGTCAGACGCTGGTGGACACTGCCTTATATCTGCCTGAAGGGGGCGCTAAATACACTGAAACTACTCTGAAACTAACACACCTACTTGTTTACGGTTTCTGCTTGTAGCTCGGTCTATTGAACTGTACTAAGTGGAGACTGTGGCTGAGTCATATTGGCAGAGTCATTCAGCGGTGGCTCAGAGGTACTTTCACACCTCTGATTCAGACCTGGCTGTCACTATTGTTTTCTTTGTTTTGATTTAGTTCTGAGGATGGAGTTGTTAGATGGATGGATTGTCTTTCCTAACAAAAATATCCTCTTTCACTCCCCTGTCAAACTAAGATCTGTACCTCACTGTCCTCAAAGGAGCGGTTAGTGGCTTTGAGATGGAGACGGCGGATCGGGGTTCTGAGCTGCCTTCCCGTCGGTGGTGGTACATCCTCTTATGAACTGACGGAACTCAAATCTAAACTTTTATTCTTTGTTGTGGCCAAACCTCCTCATCAGAACTTTAGAGCAGAGGTCCCCCAACCTGAAGGTTCCGTCTTTGTGACCAAGTTCCAGGTCAGATCTGTGGAGAGGCGACCCCGCTCACAGTCAGAATGCCTGTTTTTCTTGGTATTTTTGAGTAATAAAACCACCTGTAATTGAATAAATGAAAGGTAGAGCTGTTTAATGTCATACTGCGGAACATTTGAACCAGAGCGATGGCATATCCGTAGAAACAAGCAGGTGACGGACGCCCAACCGAAACGTTACATAGTTTTTTCCGTGTGTGTTGCCGTAGTAAGAGTAAGAGTCAAGTGTTTGTGTAGAACCGTCTGAGCATGTGCGGATACGATTTTGATGTCAATATCCGACCTCTTCTGGTCTCAGAAGCTAAGCAGGTCCGGGCCCGGTCAGGACTTGGATGGGAGACCTCTGGGAATATCAGGTGCCACAGTGGAGAGACATTAACTGTCATCGTGTCCTTTGGCAAGACACTTCACCCACATTTCCTAGCATGTGCGTGAGTGTTGGTGGTGGGAGGGCCAGATTGTATCTCTAAGACATACAGAGACACATTATGAGTCAACTTCGTAATGTCCCGTCTTTACTGCCCTGGGACAGACTGACCTGGCTCCATTTACTCTTCTATTTTTATTTATTTGAACAAGGACAGTGCAGCAGCTTCATCTCCTGTTATCACCAATGGGGCTGCCAAAAATATTGAAAATCTGATTCTAATCGATATTAAAACTAGAATCGAAACTAGAACCTCATTTTTCGCAGGTATCGATACTAAAAAAGTCCCATTGACAGGACAAAGGACACAATAACAGTTTTCATCTGTGCGAGCTGGGATCGAACTGCCAACCTGTGTGCCAGTGGATATGACCGCTCAAGCAATGATGTTTATGTCGAGAATGGGATTCGAACCACCAACCTCTGTATCAGGACCCCTTTGCTGTAATGAAATGTGGTAGCCAATCAGCACAAAGCTTCTCCAATCACCATCGCACACTCACCATATTCCCATAAAGGTGTCTTGCCCAAGTGCACAATGACAGCATGAATGGGTTACAGCTGGATTTGAACCTCCAACCTTCCACTTAAATGTGAAGACCACCGTACTGCTTAAGCCACTGTCTTTTCGTATTAGGTTAGAGTTTGATTTTAAATATGCACTATGCAACTTTTCTCCACCGTCTCGTCTCCATGGAGATGTAACCGTTTTGCCTGGAATGTTCCATAGTATGGCATTAAACCGATCGATCTCAAACGGGTAACGCTACCAGGCCAAGTTTCAGGTTGGACGCGTAGTGGGGTAGGGTTGTCAAAAGTATCGAAAATCAGACACTAATCGATACTAAAACTAGTATTTGAGTATTTGAGCAGGTATTGATACTAAAAAAGTTCCTGAATAGCTTTAGAATGTAAAAGAAAAGAAAGTATTGCTATTTAATGTGGAAAATCACAGTATATTGTCTAAAGAAAGAGGGTTTTTTGTTATTGTCGTGGTAAAATTTTTGTATCGTGACAACATCAGTCCCTCGTACCACCACCAAGCACACAGTTACGCAAATCTTCATACACAGGTGAGGCAGGTGAAGTTTCTTGCCTAAGGGCACAACAACAGCGTTGGCGGAGCTGTGTCACCTCTGAGGCGCGGCTGACTCATCCCATTTAAACTCTGGTCTAAGAATAATGTCCAGGGGCAAAGTGAGGATTGAAGCAAAGATTTTAAAACAGACGTCTTCAAACTTCTACAAACTGGACTTTTCAAAGCTTTTCTCCGAGTTCTAGTTGTTTCTTCTCTTTGACCCTCTGAAGTTGTGTTTGGAGTGATTCATGTTTGAGGAATCTTTATTTCCAAGATGCCAGTTTGCCGATCTGACCCCATTTTCAGCTCCACCGGTCCACGCCCGCTGTGACGTCACTTCCTTCTCCAGTTCGATGTTCTTCATGGTGATACTCGTAGGATTGGGCAGCGTTGTGTCGTTTTGGTCCAAATGTAAAAAAAACGCTCTGCTCTAGTGTGACGTGAGGGGCCCACGCGGCGCTTTGTTGTGACGTTTACAGCGATGTCAGCTCCCGTTGGACACCAAAGTTTTCTAACGCGGAAGTCAGTAGATTTGATTCTTTTTTTAAGTCGTTTTAGATCAATATCCTCCACGGGTCCACGGGGTCAGAGGTTAGAACGATAGAGCCACACCAGCACTTTAGGTCTGATTTAAAGGGGCATTCTGTAACTTTTCTGGTGCTTTTCTCCATGGAGATGTTCTTGCTTTGTCTGGAATCTTCATGGAGACCAAACCAGACCAAGTTCCAGGTCAGATCTGTGGAGAGGCGACCCCGCTCACAGTCAGAATGTCTGTTTTTCTAGGTATTTTTGAGCTCTAAACCCACCTGTAATTGAATAAATGTAAAGTAGAGCTGTTTAATGTCACACTGTGGAACATTCCAGGCAGAGCGATGAAGATCCATAGAAACAAGCAGGTGACGTGACCCCCAAGCAAAAAGTTACACAATGTACCTTTATGTCTGACCCACTTTTATACTTTATGCACCAATTAATGTATTTGTTTATTTAGTAATTATTTCCTCAGGTGTTTTACAGCTTGTTCGTCTTGTTTCTAGTCTTTGTTTTCTTTTCAGTAAATACTTTATCTGCTCCTGTGTTTCCAGCTCGTGTCTCTGAACGTCCTGACGCTGCCACTTTAAACTCGTCTTGTTTGTCTTGTTTCTAATCTTCTTTTCTCTTCAGTAAACACTTTATCTGCTCCTGTGTTTCCAGCTGGTGTCTCTGAACCTCCTCCTGACGCCACCGCTTTAAAGTCCTCCTGTTTGTCTTGTGGTTTAAACAGCCACCAGGCCACATTTTCTGACGAGTTTAACTGGGTCGACCGCACGTGCACGCTCACAGCCTCACATGCACAGTCACAGGCTCAGGTGCACGCTTCCAGGCTCACGTGCACGCTCCCAGGTTAATTCAAGCAACATTCGATTTTGTTTCAGATTTTAAGTACTAAAGTCTCATTCTATTGAGATAATTTTACTTGTCAAGTGAAATGTACTCAGATCATGATAAGACGACTTGAATTAAGAAAGTTTTATCTTGACTAGATTTTTTGCAGTGTAACCTTTTTAAAGAAATTGTACTGTTCAGAGTACTTTACTTGGGAAATATTTGTACTGAAGTAACTGTACTGTTACTTGAGTAAAAGTCGTGCTTCGTCTTTCCACTGTGAGTCTGTCTAAAGTGACAAAAGCTTTATGAGAGACTGAGAGAGAGACAGAAAGATAGAGAGACGAGAGAGAAGATAGAGAGACAGAGAGAGAGAGCAAGAAAGAGAGAAAGAGACAAGAGAGAGAGAGACAAGAGAGAGACAGAAAGATAGAGAGACAGAGAGAGAGACGAGAGAGAGACAAGAGAGAAGACAGAGAGAGAGAGCAAGAGAGGGAGAGACAAGAGAGGGAGACAGAGAGAGACAGAAAGATAGAGAGACGAGAGAGAGACGAGAGAGAGACGAGAGAGAAGATAGAGAGACAGAGAGAGAGACGAGAGAGAGAAGATAGAGAGACAGAGAGAAAGAGCAAGAAAGAGAGAAAGAGACAAGAGAGAGACAGAAAGACGGAGAGAGAAAGACAGAGACAAGAGAGAGGGAGAGAAAGACAGAGAGACGAGAGAGAGACAAGAGACAGAGCGAGACAGAAAGAGAGAGGGAGAGAGACAGAGAGACAAGAGAGAGAGAAAGAGAAAGACAGGGAGAGAGACAGAGAAAGACAGACAGAGAGAGAGACGAGAGAAGACAGGGAGAGAGACAGAGAGAATGACAGAGAGAGAGAGACAGACAAAGAGAAAGAGAGAAAGACAGAGAGAGAGAGACAGAAAGAGAGAGAAAGACAGGGAGAGAGACAGAGAATGACAGAGAGAGACAGAGACAAAGAGAGAGACAGAGAAAGATGGAGAGCCAAAGAGAGAGACAGAGACACACACAGAGAGTGAGAGAGACTCAGAGAGAGAGATGAATATGAAATGATTTGTTTCTTTCTCTCCTTCAGATCTGATTCAGTTTGCCTCATTTTTGTCTCTGTCCTTTGAAAACACCAGATTTTGTCATTTATTTCATGTTTTATCCTTAAAATCACGTTCACTCCAAACTATAAACCAGATGCCCTGTCCCAACACTTCCTCTATAAGTTACTCTTAATTAATTAACAATAATAGTTTTTACAAATACTTCAATTTCTTTGTACTTCTACTATAATATTATTTTGAAGTACTGTTACGCTTACTTAAGTACAGTTTTTGGCTCGTCTACCACTTCCACCGCAGCCCTTTAACACTTCCACGTGCACGGGCGTTCACGTGAGGCTGTGAGCGTGCACGTGGTGGAAGTGTTAAAGGGCTGCGGTTGGAGAGTTAAAGCCCAGGTGAAACTTTGCCACTCTCTGCTGGGGAAACTCACGCTGGCTCCTGATTGGTTGAGACGCGCACTGCCGAATGCTCTTGACGACAGCAGGGCCAATCAGAGCGGAGGGGGCGGGGCTTGTGGTTTGAGTTGACTTCCTGTTCTGTTGTGTGAAAACAACACAAACTGGTGTGAACCTGTTATTACTGTCCTCCTTTATAATAACACAGGAGAGAGATTTAAAGACACACTGCGGGATATTACGTGTATTTATCAAATATGTATGTGAGCTATAAGAAGCACATGAGAAACACGCTAAACCAGGACTAAACAAGGACTAAACCAGGTCTAAAGCAGGACTAAGCCAGGTCTAAACCAGGTCTAAACCAGGACTAAAGCAGGTCTAAACTAGGGCTACACAAGGACAAAACCAGGTCTAAAGCAGAACTAAACTAAAGCAAGTCTAAACGAAGTCTAAACGAAGTCTAAACGAAGTCTAAACCACGACTAAACCAGGACTAAACCAGGTCTAAACCAGGTCTAAACCAGGTCTAAACCAGGTCTAAACCAGGACTAAATCAGACTTCGATCAGGACTAAACCTGGACTAAATCTGGTCTAGCCTAAAACCAAGACTGAACCAGGTCCAAACCAGCACTTAAACCGGGACTAAACCAGGACTAAACCAGGACAAAACCAGGCGTAACATGGGTCTGAAGCAGAACTAAACCAGGACTAAACCAGGTCTAAACAAGGACTGAACCAGGTCTAAACCAGGACTAAACCAGGTCTAAACTGGGACTATATCTGTACTGGGGCAGGTAACATTTGACTCAAATACATGGGGGGAGATTGGGTTCAAGGACTTTAAGTAAATGAGTAAAAACATTTTTATTTTTCTCTTCTAATTCTCTCCATTCCTTTTGTTTATTCTTCCTCATTACCTGAACATGTGCTGCCGGACTGTACCTGTCCCACGTTTACCATGTGAGTCAAAACTGGGTCAAAAACACTTTAAAAACACGTCAGCTTTGGGCCTGTTTATTGGACGGTTTCACGAGGGGGGCGGGGCTTCTGTCACAGTGATTGACAGCCAGCACCGCAGAGGTCAGAGGTCACGTGGGGGAGTCACGGTGGAGCAGAGGTCAAAGTTTATTTGTTTACAGAGACTTGTAGTTTTTCAGGTCGAGGTTTGGCTCAGCTCCTCGTCTCCAGGTTAGATTCACCTGCCCCAACACCTTGTGACATCATCAGGTGGAAATCTACCGTGGAAATCTAGTGTTCCTCTGTGATTGTAAAGTGGAGGACTAAACCAGGTCTAAACCAGGTCTAAACCAAATCTAAACCAGGTCTAAACCAGGTCTAAACCAGGTAAACTTTGGCGTCAGCTGGTTTCCATGGAGATCGAAATGTTTAACGTCAAATGGAACAATCCAGGCAAAGCAATAACATTCCACTGGAAAAGTTACCTAGTGCAGCTTTAACTGTCTGCATTTTGCCTTGTGTATTAAATATGATCTGGTCTGTAGAATGTTATGATGCTATCTGAAGGCACAGGAACGTCTGCAACTGTCAAAGTTTGTTTTTGTATTTATCTGTTATTAGTCATAAAATAATGGTGCATGTTTTGTGATGTGTTGCATCTGAAGTTGTTGTCCCTGCCAGTCCCTGTCGGTCCCCGCAGGGCCTCAGGTTGTTTTGCAGACT